>JARYZH020000038.1:0-287500 GCA_030021035.2 Notholithocarpus densiflorus | reverse complement strand
ATTCAACATCATAGGTCATCGTCGTATCACCCCCAAACAAATGGAGTAGTTGAAGCTGCAAATAAGAATATAGGGCGGATTTTGAAAAAGAGCACGATAAACTACAAGGATTGGCACTTACAATTGCCATATGCACTCTAGGGGTATAGGACATCAATTTGATCATCCACAAGAGCCACCCCTTATTCGTTAGTGTATGGAATGGACGCAATTCTTCCCATTGAAATGGGTATTCGTTCACTAAGGACAGAGCTGGAGAGTGATATCCCAGAAGTTGACTGGCTACAAAGTCGATATGATCAGTTATGAATGATGGATGGAAAGTTCAAGCATAATTGCTGTTAAAGGATATTTAAGCTTTAGTTCAAGATATGAATGGAAAGTTCAAGCATAATTGGGCAGGTCCGTACATCATCAAGTAGATATATTCAAGAGGAGAAGTAAAGTTGATGGACCTAGATGGAAACCCTTTTATTTAGCCAATAATATGGACCAAATGAAGAAATACCACGTCTGAGGTGGTTATAAGTTATTTTTATTTTTTTTAGGTTTACAAAAAAATAAAAAATAAAAAAAAAGGTAGATTGAAAACCCAAAAGGGTTGTCTTCCCAGAAGGAGAGAAAAAAAATAAAATAAAATAAAAAGAGTGAGAAAGCCTGCTAGGTTGAAAACTCGAAAGAACGGCCTAGGCAAAAATTAAGGCAAATAAAATAAACTGCAAGATGACCTGATCCTTCTGCCAAGGAAGTACGTAGGCAACCATATATTGGTCCGGTCACAACTTACCCAAACCCACCATTTACTCATCAAGCATTTGAGAAAGAAAAAAAAAAAAGAAATTGCAGAGTCAAATCATTTTGTTAGGACATATGTGAATCATTGTTAGGAACATATGTCAATATAGAATTGGCTAATCCTTTGACAAAACGCACTTTACTTGTAATTGGGTAGATCTAGGATGTGTTTAATGCTTCAAGGAACAATGTTTCAAGTTCAAGTGTTAAAGCCATGCAAATCTGTCCAAGAAAAAAGTGAAGAAGTGTTGGATTTTAAAGCTCGACAGCTAGTATCTATCGAGGTTTAAAAGCTGCTGAAGCCTGATGCTCGACAGATAAGCTATCTATTGAGGTTTATGAAAAACAGATTTTTAGCTCTGATTTTCATCCAATCCGTGTGTATATGTTTGGGCTTTCTTTTCTCGCAACCCTAAACATATATAAGGATTATTTTAAGGGCCATCAAAGGTTGCGCAAGTGTGAAGAAAAGTTGTGTTCATGCAAATTGTGACCGGAGACAGAATTTGCCCTAGTTCATCTTTCACTTGAAGAAGCTGCTGTGTTTGTACACCGTAGGCTTTTGTGACCAAGGAGCTTCATGATCTTCATCGAGTTGATGAACTGAAGAACTTTGTAGCCAACATCCTTCTCAAGTTGGTGAGGAAGTCGCGTACTGGGATCCGCGCATCGAATTGGTTAGTCACGTACTGGGAGCCGTGCATTGAAAGAGAGAGATTGTCACTACAGAACAAGTCCAATTGAGTATTGGGGTAAGGGTTCAATTGTAGGTTGGTATAAGGTACTGGGATTCCTTTACTTGTAACCGCTTGTTGTGATAATAGTGAATTCTCGAGAGTGGTGACCTTAAAATCACCCAGTGGGGTTTTTGCCGTGTAGGTTTTCCCCATTTGTAAACAAATCACCGTGTCAATTTAATTTCAACTGTATTTAGTTAATTGGTGATTTGTTTGTGCTACCACACGTATTGCATGCTAATTGAATTAATTAAGTAACTTGGCTAATTAATTTGTTAATTCATCACAAGGAGTCAATACATTCTTGGCCTATCAAGTGGTATCAGAGCAAGCGCACTCTGATTAGGATTAATCTTTGCTGTGTGATCCATTGACCCCTGTTTGTCATGGATAGATGGCAGTCTCTTATCATACCTCATTTATTTGATGGCACTAACTATACATACTGGAAAGTACTCATGAAAGTTTTTTTGCAGTCATTAGATGAAAAGGTCTAGCAAGCTGTAGAGATAGGCTGGACCAAGCCTACAGAAGCACCAGGCGACTGGGATGATGCTAAGATCAAGACGGCAAACTTCAATAGCAGGGCATTGAATGTGTTATTTAGTGAAGTCACAAATGAGGAATTCAAGAAGATTTCGTCTATTGAAACCACTAAGGAAGCATGGACCATTCTCCAGACAACCTATGAAGGAACCAAGGCTGTCAAGGATTCAAAGCTTCAGAGGCTTACTACGAGCTTTGAAGAGATTAAGATGGAGGAGGATGAGTCATTCGATGAGTTCTATGCCAAGCTCAAGGACATAGTGAACTCAGCTTTTAATCTTGGGGAAACCATTCTCGAACCCAAGATTGTTAGAAAGGTGCTTAGATCTCTACCCGAGAGATTTCATGCCAAGATAACCGTAATTGAGGAATTGAAGGATATTGACAAAATTCCTTTGACAAAGCTGGTTGGCAATCTACAAACCTATGAGTTGGGTTTGACAAGAATAGGGAAATCAAGCAAGAACTAGAGCATGGCATTGAAGGCCAAGAGCAGTGACACTGATGAGTCTTCAGACGGTGAAGATTCTAAGATGAAATCCTATATCACCCAACAATTCAAAAAGTTTATGAAGAATGCCAATGTTAAAGGATTTGACAAAGACCGCAAGCAGTCCAGCTCGTCTCAGTTCAAGAACTAGGACAAAGGAAAGAAGGATGTTAGGGATGGCGGTCAGTACATTGTTCCTTCAGGACCAAAATGCTTTAGATGTCAAGGCTTCGAACACATGAAACAAGAGTGCTCTACATATCTCAAGACCATTGGGAAAAGCAAGGCACTTGCTGCTACCTTGAGTGACACCGAGCTTGAAGATGATTCCGACAATGAGGATGATGGAATCCTAAATGCCTTCACTGCCACTGTAAATCCAACTGAAGGGATTGTTGAAGATGTGGATGAAGAAGAGGAATTGGTGGAGTCTAAGTTTGAAAAGATGGATAAGCAAAATGACATCCACACAGCCTATGCTAAGTTATACAAGGTCTCGAAAAAGCATGAGAAATTGTGTAGGTTGGCCACTAAGAAGCTTAGTGAAGTGGAGCTTGAACGAGAAGAAATTTCCACAAAGTTTGATGAAGCCAATCAGACCATTGGAGCACTGAGGTTTGAGAATAATTTCTTGGCTGAGAAGACCAAGAAGCTTGAGGCAGAATTGTTCCAAGTCAGAGCTCAGTTGGAAAGGACTTCAAGTGCAAAGCTCGATGAGATGCTCAGTCTTCTGAAATCTGCTTCCGATCGAAAGGACTACTATTTTTGTTCCTCCTACTAATAATGTTGAAACTAAGAACAATGATGTTAAAAATGAATTAGCTAGTGAGAACACAGACAAGGGTAAATCTATCTTAGAAGCACCCCCTAAGCTTGATAAGAAAGAGATTAAGAACCCTAGGGTTAAGAAGGGAAATACTCAAAATCCCAAACAGAAAAAGCAGCATTTCTGTCATCACTGTGGAGCAGCTGGACATACTCGACCTAATTGCTATATGTGGTTAGCCACTCAACAGAGCAACAACATGATCTCGTCGAGAAACCAGAATCAGTTTCCATCCTCCTTTACTCCTCTTGGAGATCTTCT
Organism: Notholithocarpus densiflorus; assembly: GCA_030021035.2. Classification (NCBI taxonomy): domain Eukaryota; kingdom Viridiplantae; phylum Streptophyta; class Magnoliopsida; order Fagales; family Fagaceae; genus Notholithocarpus; species Notholithocarpus densiflorus. The sequence continues at coordinate 283,845 of JARYZH020000038.1, read as the reverse complement.
CAAAGCCCTCGTGTTCCTTTCAAACTTGAACGGTTTCAATTCTTCCCCCTCACCGCCGGATCAAGGGTTTGCTAAATAGAAAGGTTCTTCCAAGGTGTGTAACGAAAAAGGCTCCAAGTGATTCTGTCACTTTTTCTCTCTCTCCCTTTTTTTTTTTTTTTTTTTTTTTTTTTTTTTTTTTTTTTTTTTTTTTGCATTACCTGTGTGTTTTGCTTTCGTGTTTTGAGTCAGTCTAGTTTTATGCATTGCTTTGTTTAACATGTTTTTTTTGTTTTTTTTCCAGTTTTGCTTTATTTTATTTTTGATAAAAAAAAATACTTGAAAAATCAGAAAAAAAAAAAAATTACAAAAACCATGTGTGTTTGTGTACATTGGTACTTATGTATCTCAGATGGCCATTGAAACAAAATTTTCTAAACTTTGTATCATTTGTAGGTTAGATGAGCCTCTCTATGCACAATTAAGAAAGTGAGCATTGTGGCTCGTGTTTGTGATGAGTAAGGTTAAGTAATCTCTTGTACTTGACACTCGTATCACTCTTTTAGACAGAAAGGACTAGAAAATCATAAGAGAAAGGCATAAATAACCATCTTACCATTGTTGCCTACCAATCATGAAATGACATTTGTATGCTTCGGCATAGCAAAAATGGAATGTCAAATGCTTAACATCATTGGGTATTTCTTTTCTATCTCTTATATGCCCATGCATGGTTTGCTTAAAGGAAAAAATTATGCAAAGAAAAATAAAAAGCAAAAAGAATCAAAACGCTTTATATATGATTTTAAGCGTGTATTCTAGGAGATGTAGGAGTTATAGGATGTACCTCGAAGGTGATAGTCCCCATCAAACAGGTATGATTGTGTGTGAGTTAAAGTGATTTTCTCATATCTAAAATCGTCATAACATGTAGACACATATGCAATCTTGCAATGTTTTTCACACACAACACGCAATATTCTTTGCTACTTTTGATACATGTGCAGGTGCAATGTGATTTGGCCATCACAAGGAATACACGTGTTAATGTATGCTCACTAAACTGTCTTAACTTGTTTTTGAATTATAAAATTGGTTAGACTTGTTTAGTATGTGTGTGTGTATGTTTTGGATCTATGAGCATGACATTTTTCTTGTTGAGAGATGATTTTGAGAGCTTAAAATGTTGTTTGGATCCTTGGTTGTATAGCATGCTTGATTGCATTCATATCTGTGTTTTTATCTTCTTGAAAAACTGTTTTTAAGCAATCTTGACAGCTAGGCTATCTGTCAAGCCCCTTCAGCTGTTTTTTTATTGCATTCTCGATAGCTCCTCGATAGATGCTTGATCCATCGAGAAACTTTCTGGATGCTCGATAGCTTCTTGATAGCTTCTCGATCCATCGAGATCATCTAGCTATAGACACCTCTCGACAGATCTTGGACAGCTTTTCGACAGCTTTTTCACGCATTTTAAATCTCGACACCTCTTGACACCTCTCGATCTATCGAGCTTTATGACTTTTCTATATAAAGGATCTGCACGATTTTTCTTCATTTCTCCTCGATCTCTCTCGATTGTTTTCAGTCTTTTCACCTCCCAAACACACTCTTCTCTCTCAAAACCTTCAACCCACATGATTTTTGGCCTTTTCTTGTCTCAAATCACTTGGTATGATCTCTTTATCTCTCATTCTTCATGCATTTAGATCTAGGTTTTGGGTTCTTGAAAATTTTTTGGGGTTTTTCAAAATTGATGAAGTTTTTGTGAAATTTTTGGGATGGGTTTTGTGTAAATGATCCTAAATGTTCACATTTGCATTATAACAGTGTTTCATGCATTTTAGATGTGTGTTTACTTTGTTGCAATGTTGTGTGCTGGTAGGCTTGGATTGGGCTAAGCCCATGATGTATTTAAGTTTGCATGTCACATGTTCATGCATTTTCATGCATACGTACCTTCAAGTTTTTATATTCTTATATTTTGTCTTGTTGGTGCTTTTTTGATTGTCTCTTTCTTTCTCCCCCTCTCTCTTTCTTGACGCCAAGTCATCTTATCGGATTTTTTCGATACTGACCTACCCACTGTCATCTACGTAGGGGTTGGGGGTCACTGTGTGACATCCCGGTCATTTGTCCCTCCGTGATCATACAGGAGTTTTACTCCAATATGCACGGATTCGATACTTCTGTACCTCATTTCTTCTCTAGCGTTCGAGGTAAGCGCATAGTAGTTACTCCGGATATTGTATCCGAGGTACTACACGTTCCTAGGGCAGCGCATCCTGATTACCCTGGCTGCGATCGTTTGAGGACTGTGTCTAAAGACGAACTCTCGTCTCTCTTTTGTGAGACCTTCTTCTTGGGGTGACCGTAAAAACACCCCTTACTTGGGCTTTGCAAAAGGTCCGAGTTTCCTGAACATGGTGATGACATTTATTCTTCATCCTTTGTCTCACTATAACTCTATTACAGAGCCTCATGCTCGATTTTTGTTATCCCTCTCAGAGGATATCTCTATCGACTTCCCTTCTTACTTCATTCTATCCCTCGTGATAAGCTCATTTTTCCTTTAGCTATCACGCGGATCCTTCGCCATTTTTTTGTCTCCTTTCCCGAGTCTCCTCACTTCACGGTTATGAGTGACATAGACGCAACTACTGTTCGACAAAGCGAGGCACAACTCAGACCGAGGCAGCCTCTGACAGAGATAGGGACTCCTCTAGCTTCTACCGCTCCATCCACCTCCGCTCCTTCGTTTTCTGTGGGTGGAGTGACACTTGAGGCCATCATGGCACAGCTTGTGTGCATGGATGCTCGCCTTGACACACTCAGTGATGAGTTGTGTCAGGTGAACACTTGTGTTGGTCGTATTGCACGACGACAGGCTGTCATGGGTGGTTTCACTATTGCTTCTTCTCCATCTCTACCAGCTTCCGAGGATGAGAGTGACGATGGCTCTGGCAGTGATTATGCTGATGTGGACGATGGTGCTCGCTCGCCAGTGATGATGAGATGTCTACTTGATGTACTTACCCTTTGTCACTCGTGACAAAAAAGAAGAATAGTTTTGATATGAGAGTAATCATATACATAGGGGGAGGGTTAGCATAGGAGATTTTTGTGATAGGGGGAGTGTTTATGAGGGATGTAGTAAGGACTTTTTGTATCTTTTCTTTTCTTTCTCTTTTAGATACATTATTTTTGTACATAGGTCTTGTGACCACTTAGTGATAGCAACCTTGTACTTATGTTGATATATATATTGAGGTTGTTATTACTTTCTTTCACCTATCTTTACATGTGTTGTTTCTTTTCTCTCTTTATGCACATGATTCTTATATATTGTATGCAATTTTTCATTTCTGTTTCACATTAAGATGCCGTGATGAGTTTTATTTAAAGTGTTTCAGAAATACAGGTTGTCAAAGTCTTCTTGCCATAAACTCTCTTCTTGCAAAGTTTTTCGAGAGTTTGTGTTAGGATAGATTTTATTGTAATTCAACAAGCGCGTATGAGTTGAGTGATTTATGACTTCTCTCATATGTTCATTTGTTTGTTGTGGTTTTGTCACGGATTTCCAAAGGGGGAGATTGTTAGGACATATGTGAATCATTGTTAGGAACATATGTCAATATAGAATTGGCTAATCCTTTGACAAAACGCACTTTACTTGTAATTGGGTAGATCTAGGATGTGTTTAATGCTTCAAGGAACAAGGTTTCAAGTTCAAGTGTTAAAACCATGCAAATCTGTCCAAGAAACAAGTGAAGAAGTGCTGGATTTTAAAGCTCGACATCTAGTATCTATTGAGGTTTAAAAGCTGCTGAAGCCCGATGCTCGACAGCTAGCTCGACAGATAAGCTATCTATCGAGGTTTATGAAAAACAGATTTTCAGCTCTGATTTTCATCCAATCCATGTGTATATGTTTGGGCTTTCTTTTCTCACAACCCTAAACATATATAAGGATTATTTTAAGGGCCGTCAAAGGTTGCGCGAGTGTGAAGCAAAGTTGTGTTCATGCAAATTGTGACTGGAGACAGAATTTGCCCTAATTCATCTTTCTCTTAAAGAAGCTGCTGTGTTTGTACATTGTAGGGTTTTGTGACCAAGGAGCTTCGTGATCTTCATCGTGTTGATGAACTGAAGAACTTTGCAGCCAACATCTTTCTCAAGTTGGTGAGTAAGCCGCGTACTGGGATCCGCGCATCAAATTGGTTTGTCACATACTGGGAGCCGTGCATTGAAAAGGAGAGATTGTCATTACAAAACAAGTCCAATTGGGTATTGGGGTAAGGGTTCAACTGTAGGTTGGTATAAGGTACTGGGATTCCTTTACTTGTAACCGCTTGTTATGATAATAGTGAATTCTCGGGAGTGGTGACCTTAAAATCACCCGGTGGGGTTTTTACCGTGTAAGTTTTCCCCATTCGTAAACAAATCACCGTGTCAATTTAATTTCTGCTGCATTTAGTTAATTGGTGATTTGTTTGTGGTACCACGCGTATTGCATGCTAATTGAATTAATTAAGTAACTTGGCTAATTAATTTGTTAATTCATCACAAGGGTCAATACATTCTTGGCCTATCACATTTCATTCCAACAACACAAACACAAACACAAACCCTAAACAAGACTATGAAACTGAGAGTCCTAAAAAAAAATTCCCAAAACTAAAAGGTTTCAAACTAACTTACTAAATAAACATGTTCAAAGTCAAAATAAAAAGAATTAAATCTTCTTGACTTTCCTTTTCTTTGACTAGTCACTTGTTCCATCAACATCATTCACACTGTTATCTCTATCTCTCATCTTGGAATTGTTGTCACCATCCTTTTGCTTGTCCTTGTCATCCCTAATAAATCTTTCTCTCATCAAAGCAATGTCAATTTCTTTATCCACCAGCCAGTTTGAGTATTCTACTATCATCTTTTGAAAGTGAACTTTAACAAAGGTTTGATCCACCCGGTCAGCCATGTCCAAACCTAGCAACATGTTCCTTACAGAAGTACGAGTTATGTCTGTAGGAACAAAAGGCTATCTTCCAGTTCTGCTGAGGAAATTACCAGGACGATAATTAGAAGAAGTAGGAGTAGTTATCATGTCCATTCTCTCCATCAACCATATTTGCAATGTCAGGGGACTCCCAAGAAATTGCTGTGATTCTCCATCAAGGAATACAGAGTCCAATCCTAATAGAGTTTCTGCTAAGATCAGAGAAGCAGGATTATCGCCATCTCTAATTTGATCTACGATTCCTATGGCTCGAGCATCCACAAAACCAAGTCTTCCAGAGCAAGGCAAGAATTCTCCCATGGAGCAAAGAGCCAAAGCAAAGTTCTTCTGCATGTTGTCAGATATACCATGAGTACGTCGATGAATAAACCTTGCAACAACTGCATGGAGATTCACCATGTGACCCTCAATCATGCTACTAGTAATTGAAACTAAAAGACCTAATGCATCAGATAAAATTTCCTTGTGCTTGGGATCATAAGAAACTGCCACTGATTTTTTATTGAACTCATAACCCAAGATGGCAAAAAACTCTTCAATGGTAGGGAAAAGTTTAGCAATGCCAAACCAGAAAACATGATCTTTAGTATCCCATAACTTTACTACAGCATGAAGAAACTCCCAGTTGATCTTGATATTCCTCAAGGATTTGATTCCTTCTAATTTGAAACCAAAAAAATTGGTCTTGGTGGGAAAATCAAAGTTACGAACCCATCTATTGATGTCTTGTGCAATTGAATGAAAAAGATTTTGATTTTTTTTCCATGGATGATTGTTGTGTGTGCTATCTCTTCCTTAGTTTTTCTTGATGCTGAATTTGCTTTTAGGTTTCCCCACTTCATGCTAAGATAGGGTTTTAGATCTCTAATCATGTTTAAATAAGGTTTCAAGTTGCCAAGAGTTTGAAGTCAACTAGGAAAAGGTTTTATAGTGAAAAATGGATTAAAAGACTTCTTGAAAAGACCTAAAAATGTGTCAAAAGTGCGAAAACTGGACCCAAAGTTGCGTGCGCCAATCAGCACTTAAGAAGTGCCGATCGGCACTTCAAGAGTGCCAATCGGTACTTCTAGAGTGCCAATTGGCACACTGTTCTAGCACCCGCAGTTTTGGCCAATTTTGCATTTTTGGTCCCTTTTTGCTCTGATTTTGCTCCAATAAAGGCTTTTATGCAATAAATTTTTTCAAAAATTATGCATCAATTTGCAAACTAGGGGCATTCGGCCATACCTCATTTGTTCGGAAAAAAAAAAAAAAATTCATCTTTTTCTAAAACAAAATTCAAGGTTTTCAAAATCATGCATCCATTTCTAAACTAAGGGCATTCGGCCATGCCCCATCCATTTTCTAAAAATAAAATCAGTCATCTCTTTATCTAAAAGAAGTTTTTTCTTAAAAAAAAAATCATCATGAATAAAATTTTAAACTAGGGGCATTAGGCTATGCCTCAAATAGGTGAGAACACCAATGTCCAGGGGTGGAGCTAAGGGAGGTTGAGGGGGGCAACTACCCCCTTGACTCCTCCTAAAAAGGCTCATGAGTGCTGGTATATAGAAACCCTTAAATGCTTTGCCCTATCTGACCTAAGAAAAAAAAAACCAAAAAAGCAGTTTTTACTTAAACAAGAAAATAACTCTGACACCAAAGAAATTGGAAAATTTACACGGCATAGAGGCATTCGGGGCACTTTATTCCACTTTTAAACCAAAACTGACATCGCCATTGTTTTTTAAAAATGGCACTTTGGATGTTTACCCCAATTTTTCCTTTTTTATTTTAAGAAATTTCAATTGTTTGTGGCTTTATAACAAAGCATTTGTAGTGAGAAAAAATAGTATGATATATAATTATTGGGTCCATACTCCATATAGATGCATATTAATTGCTACACTAATCAGAATCAGACAGCAATCAACCATATTAAAGAACAAAGCTGGGAAAATGAAAAATTAGATTACATGACTCGAGTCCCTAAATGAATAATTTGATGTGTTAAACTATCACTATATTATGAAAGTTGCATATACAGAGGTAGCTAAAAAGCAACTATCGTAACTAGGAAGTAGGAAGAAATGGAAATGGAAGCATCAAATAGAGAAAACATTGCATTACAAAAGTTAAATAGTTGCATAAAACATACATAATACACCATAAATTAGTAAGGCCACAAATAGACAAGCTTCCCTATTGGCAAGATTTGACTTCTAAAGAGGTATAGATGATAATAAAAGTACAACATGAAACCAATAGGCTTCAATATTTACTTTTAGCAATGTTGGACAAACTGATTTTAATGTCTTTATGTATTTAATTTAATCTCTTGCTTTGGTTGTTATTTGTTAGTATAATTTTTTTATGAAAATGAAATACAGTTGCTCATAATGGTTTATACTTTATATCATTTTTTTTTTTTAAATTAAAAATATTTTTATTTTAAATCTTGCCCCCCATTAACTAAAATCCTAGCTCTGCCACTGCCCATGTCAAGAGCTATCAGGTAAATTCAAATTTTGGCACAACAAGGTTCCATCAGGTAAATTCTAAACTTGTTTGAATCAGATCCTTACAAGACCAAAGTTATCAAAGATCAAGGAGCTAATGTTGAAAGTTAATACAAGTTATCTAACTAAGGGATATTTTGTTTTTTGTAGGAAAATAAAAGATACAGTCAAGCGTCATACGGACTCCAAGTCCGCCACCAAGAAGATCTTCTTGGCCCACCTCTAGAAGAATCGCCCTTTGCGTTCCCTTTTTGTTCTTGGTCAGTATGAAGTCGAGGCTCTGGCTGCCTGTCCTGAAACTCGAGGTTCCTGATCATTTCTTCCAAATCTCTCGTGTTGGCATTGGCATTTGCCATTCTATTATTCTAAAGAATCATCAAAGACAAATGTCAAGTCCATCGCTATGAATTTCAAGGAAAAGCCCGTAAGTAAGGATCATCTCTTACCTAGTTCACCTCGTTGAGCACATATTGAGAAGATTGGGTGCATGTAACCCACTGCAAGCCTCCAATCATCCTCATACTCTCCTCCACAAGGTCGACATAAATCTAGAACACAAGACTTAAAATCAAAAATAGTCAAGAGGACAAAAAGCATGAGATGAAAGATCAAAAGGTTTTGGAAATATACCGAGCCATTCCAAGGAACACTCAGAGTATATTCAAGCCAGTCTAAGTTCACAAAGCTATAAGACCCATTAGGATTCATTATCTCATATTGCCATGTTGGAAAATTGGGATATGTCTCCACAAAGGAAGCATGAGGACCATCAACATTGCTAGGTGGAGGAGGATTAGCCCTACCATAAAGAGAATCCCCCACTCTATGGGACGAAGCCTAAAGATGAAACATTCAGGCACTTTCACAAATGAAAAAATGGCAAAGATGATGCAAATTAATTTGGAAAAAGAGGAAGCTCATTGATGCTCCAGAGGCATCAACTAAGCGACCTTGCAAATGAGTCTTCACAAATTCAAGATAGTCCTCAAGTATCCCAAGAATTGTGCGGCCAACTCTTGCATTTTCCAAGATAGTCCTCTGTTGATTTTCTAAGCAACCCTAGCTTATTTTTTAAGCAGACACACCTCTATAAATAGAGGAGAAAATCTAAAATTTAGCACCCCTCTGCCCTCTTAACGTTAAAGAAACATTGGAAGTCTGACTTTAAGATATTCTTTCTTGTTAAGTGATAATTCTTTAGGATTTAGAGAGATTCACTCTCTCTAACTCTAAAGTAATTCCCCCTGCAGAATTTGTTCATGTAATTGATACAAGTATCACTTTTACTCCTTTATTAATATGAATGTTTGAGTGCTCTTTCCTTTTATTAGCATGTGTATCTAGCTATACTTTCCTTGTTAATATGTGAACTTCTGATATGATTTTTCTTTTGAATCTTTGTTTCATTATAAAAAAAATGCCATGATTGTTTGATTCACATGTTCAGTCATATAGATTTAGAATGTTCATGATATAATCTTGGATCTATGGTTCTCCGTTAATTAAAAATCATATCTGAATTTTTTTTTTAAATCATTCTTTTTCATAATAAAAAATTAGATTTGAAATTCTTTCTTTAAAACTCATCCTTTCTTATAAATAAAAATCAGATCTCAAATTTTCATTAAAAAATCATCTTTTTCTTAGCTAAAATAGATCTGAGTTTTTCACACCAAAATTTATTGGAATCCTGATCTCCACTTTGTCATCAATAATATTTTTTTTTATAAAAATTGGTATTAGCTCTATTTTTTATCATTGTTTTCCATATTAAATATCAAATATGATTTCTTTACACAAAAGAGTATACAGGTCTGAAGTCTTTTAATAACATTTGGCCATAGATCTAAAAAACTTGCATAACATGTTGCATTTCATAATCTATTGTATATCATTGTTTAAGGGTTCTTAAATAATCATTTAAAGTTTAGAAGACCGGACTTTGTCCAGGCAAAATGGGTGCCTAACACCTTCCCATTCTGTAACCTAGCCCTTGAACCATAGGTTTTGGTTGATAGAATAGTGTCTTGTCTTTATTCTACCAAGCTGTATTCATATATCCAATTAATGAAACTTGAGGTATTTCAGATATGTAAATTGTTTATTGTAGTTTTTTCTTTTCTTTTTTTGTAATAAAAATTAAGTGGCAACTCCATAAAACCCCAAAAGAGAGGTACCGATGCCTTTCTCCTTTGATTGAGAGCACCCCAAAAGTTCTGGTCTGTCACAATTGTGTAGGCACTGAGGTGCTAGTTAAATATCAACTAAGTTGTGATCCATAAGTAAGGTGAGTTTCTCTTCATGGCTCTTCCTTAATTTGGATATTTTGTAACGTGTGTTCTTATTTTTCTTAATTGATTTATATGTTATACATGTTTAGAAATATGTTTTGATTTATTTGGTTTTGCTTTGTTGTGTCTCACCATGTTCCGAATGAAAAGTTTGATTAATATATTAGAAGCATGTTAGGTTTTGTTTGATTGTCATTTTGTTGCTTATATGCATGTGCATGCTCTATGCATGCATACACATAGTTGAAGTATGCGTATGCATACAATTGGGATGCGCATGCATACCTTATGTATGCGCACGTATACTCGTGCCCCGAAACGGAGATTTAGGGTTCTTTCTTTTTGTTTGTTTTATTTAGTTTTATTCACATGTTTAGGTTTTGTTAAGTCTAGTTTCCACATGTTTAGCATTAAGGTTAGTAGAATAACATGTTTCACATGCTTGGATTAATAAATTAATAATTAGGGTCTATGTCTTGGTTGAACCACATGAACATTCATGAGAACTTGAACATGCATTGATGCATAGGTGTTGAAGTGTTATGGTGCAGCGAAGTAAGTGAAGGTAAGTCATGCGTATGAATATGAACATGCATCTTTAAATATGATGATTGGTCCCCTTGATTGATGAATACCTTGATGCTAGGTTTGGATGATTAGATGTGCTTGATTAAATGCCTTGTTGATGCTACTACCTTGGATAAGTGTGAAACATATGCCATGTTTTGGATGTTAAATGCATGTTAGTGTGTGTGTGTTTAGAATAACATATTAGAGGACCCTTTGATGGGATTAGGATTTGGAACACAATGAGTGGAGGCTAACCTACGGGTCGAGTGGGGTTAGGTGCCTAACACCTTCCCATCCCCATACCTAAACTTCGGACACGTGCTTTGGTAAAGATCAGTCCTTCCACAAGGGCACTATATTTTTGGTTCCTAGATCTAATCTAGGTGGAGACTGTTAGGATTAGTGCCCTAAAATCCTATTGTATGACATTATGTATGACTTAATGTTGTGATTAATAAAGTTGCCTTATTATTATAATCTAAAATGATGGTAACATGAATATTTGGACATTATCATATAGTCTATGAGATGCATAGTATGTGATTTATGTGAAAAGTCACAGAAGATATAAATCACAAGTTCTTTGTAAACTAAGAATTTTAGTTCGTAGTCGATGATGAAATTGGGCATTTCATCTGTGAAGACTATAACATATTATTCTCCTAACAACTATCAAATGAATAATAAATCTCACGACTTTTATTTACATGAACTCTTAATCCTGAGAGAATAATGGACCTGATCATGAAGTGTAGGTTGCTTTGATATATCAGGAGTGAGATCTAAAGTTATGGTCAAAACTTCAGTATGTTGGGCAGCCACATTTAGTGTTGATGGAACATATATTCTCAAGATAGAATTCATAGTCTCTTAACGGAGATACAAAATATTCCCTTGAGATAAGTTTAATGGGTTTGTTATTCAGAATGTTAGGCCTAACTACTTTAGTAAATAGTTACTAAAGTATATATTTATGAAATTGGATTTCATAAATATATGATGAATAACTTAAAGGATTAAACCGGGTACTCAAGAATTATGATGTAGTAATTTACAAAGTGGCAGTCTATATTCATGACTTTGTATTACTACGAATATTTTATGAAGGGGTTGCATGTATAATAAAGTCTTGGGATATAATTTATTAATAAGGTGTAGAGTGTAATTATATTTATATAGTGGTATTAAATATAATTAATGGTAACTTTGGACTCGTCAAGAGTTGACAGAAAAGCCTAAGGCCCATTGTAGCTAGTGTCTTATTTGTTCTCTTTTGGTCCCACTCCAAGCCACATACTAGAGTCCAATTGGAAAGGCCCAAAATGCTAACCCAATTAGATAATCAGTTATAAGGAGAGAAACATACAGAACTTTAATAAGATACATGAAATAGTTTGTATATGAGTGTTGGACACTCTCTAATTCTCTCTTGAACAAATTCATATAACTAATTGAGAGACCACACTTCTTGGGCATTAGTAGAATTGGAGTGAAGATTAAAATTGTTCCCAAGTACTTCTAATCTTTGTTTTGAAATTCACCACACCAAGGTACACTCCCTTGTTCTTAACTTCTAAAATTTACAAAGTACATGTTATCAATTGCGAATGAAGTAGATCCGTTAATTTTTCTACTGCATATGTTTTGTATGCGATACAAACATGTATTTTTCCAACAGAGACTCCATTTCTTCTCCGCCACGGTCCACTCAACCAAGGCATACGCCCTCGTTGTGCCACACCGAGCATCCCACCTGATCCTAACACTAGCTTTCAAGACCCCGGGCCTGCTTTTCTAGCGACACACCCCCTACTCACATATATTGATGTTCTGCTAAAGGGGTTCCTACCAAACATTTCAGTGAATGAGGCTCGGCGAAGAGGCCTTTGCTAGAGATGGGAAAATTCTTTAGAACCGATCAAGGACGATTCATGGGACATCGTTTTCCATGGTCGATTCCAGCACATTCCCGTAAATGTTACTAAGGACGAGGAAGCGGACGATGCGAAGGTGCAAAGGCGTATTATTCGGCTGAACGACTACTTCAGCTCCTAGGGATCGGACACCGCCTCCTCGGACCACAGCATTGACCCCCAGCCATGGTCAAAAAAGGCAGAGGGTAGCCTACAGCTCGGAGGGCCAGACTGAGACCCCTCCTACAGAGTAGGTGCCTCATGCTACCCCAACCTCAGCTGATCCCACAGTTTCTCCACTGGTCACCCCTAGTCCAAGGCAAGAGGACTGCCCGAGCATTGAAGGCGCTGAAGGGGCTTCATCTTCTACTCCTCTAGCCCCAGGTTGGCAGCGCAGCTTCAGTCTGGGTGAGGGGCCCCTTCTTGCTACCTCAATCTTGTGAACTTGGAGGAAGGGTGAGGGTGGACGCATAGCGAACAGCCTGGGGCAAGCCCTACTGTTGCTCAAGGATGTGCACTTTTGGGTTGATGTCAGGGACGAAGACATTGTCCTTAACCTCAAATGGCACACTATCACTGTAAGTGATCTTTCTCGGTACTTCTTCTGGGTTATTATGTAAATAATTCTTTTCTACCTCAGCCTTAATGTATTTCTTCTTTTTTAGGCTGCTTAGGGGGCACACTTGCTGGAAGGTTGGTTGAAAAATTTTGTCGAGGAGACAGACAGGGAAAGGGCTTTGAAGCAAGTAGCAGAGTCCACTCTTTAAGAAAAGGCTGAGAAGTTGTTGTGGCCGAGAAAAAGGTGGCTATGACTAAGATGGCTCAGGATGCCACCAATTGGAAGGTGGGGGTTCTTCAAGGGAAGTTAGAGGAATTTAACACTAAGCTGGCCCATGCTTTTAGTGTAGTCTCAGCTCGAGATAGGGAGCTAAAGGACATGAAGAAGAACTTGGAGTTGGTCGAGTAGAAGTTCTATGACACCAGCTTCAATGACACCGAGCGCTCTGCCGCCGTGGTGATCTAGGAGTTTAGGCTGAAGGGCTTCATGGAGGGGTGGATGGCTGCTATCCTAAATTAGGTTTCCACCTAGTCAGTGACCGGGGTCAGGCCGAGGTTAGGCTTCTGTCCTTTATTAGGTTTCCACCTAGTTGATGACCAGGGTTAGACCGAGGCTAGGCTTTTATCCTTAGTTAATCTCCATTCTCCATCATCTTTCTTAAAACCAAACTCATATCTCTTCAATAGAATAAAAACATGTTGGCACATAAAAGATCACGGACATTCATTTTTCTCAAAATTTACATTCGGGAAGATGTTAAGGGTCTGTTTGGGATTCACTTATTTTGCTGAAATTGAAAACTTTTTCTAAAAGTACTGTAGATAAAGGTAAAAGTTAGCTGAAATAATATAGTGGGACCCATGAATAGTACCAAAAAGTGCAGTGGGGTCCATGAATAGTAGCAAAAATAAGCTGAATAGTAAAATAAACTGGCTTTGAAGCTAGAGCCAAATGCACAATAAGTGCGCAAAAATTGCTAGCAAATCAATAGAAGTATTTCTTACGATTGCTCACATTACATGGCTGAGGGAGTGGCCTTCCCTCTAGATCCTCTAGGTAGTAAGCTCCAACACTAGTCACAGCAGTCACTTAATATGGGCCTTCCAATTTCGGAGCTAACTTTACCAAACCCGACTCCCTTATACTCTCCAACACCTTTCGCAAGACAAGGTCTCCTTCAACAAACTCCCTTGGTCACACATTTCTGTTATACCCCAAGACAATTTTTGCTGGTAATCTGCCAACCAAATAAACTGCATCATTTGTGCTCAGGGAAAAGCCTACAGTCCTCATGCTTGAAAAGCCAATTTCTACGGGTATCACTGCTTCTGTTTCGAAAGTCATGGAGAAGGGGGTTTCACTTGTGGACCTCCTGGGAGTGGTCCAGTAAGCCTGTTAGGGACATATTTATGTAATTGGCTAATCCTTTGACAAAACGCACTTTACTTGTAATTTGGTAGATCTAGGATGGGTTTAATACTTCAAGAAACAAGTGTTTAAGTTAAGTATTGAAGCCATGCAAGTCTGACCAAGAAACAAGTGAAAGAAGTGCTGTTCTTTAAAGCTTGATAGTAATCTCGGCAGAAAGACTTCTATCGAGATTTAATGTTGAAGCTCGACAGAAGCTCGACACAAGCTGTATCTGTCGAGAATTATGAAATTAGATTTTCCAAATCTGATTACACGCATATTCCTATGTATTTGTGTAGGGTTTCTTTTCTCACAACCCTAGATATATATATAAGGATTATTTTAAGGGCCGTCACAAGGTGATGCAAGAAAAATACATGCATTGTGTGACCGGAAGCAGAAATTGCTCTAGTTCATTATTCTCTCTGTAGAAGCTACTGCATCTTTATGCCAATGGTTTTGTGACCAAGGACCTTCTTGATCTTCATTGTTGATGAACTAAAGAACTTTGCAGCCAACAATCTTCTCCAAGTTGGTGGAGTTAGTCACGTACTAGGATCCGTGCATCATTGGTTAGTCATGTACTAGGATTCGTGTATTGAATAGAGAGATTGCCGCTACAATACAAGTCCAATTAGGTATTGGGGTAAGGGTTCAACAGTAGGTTGGTATTTCAAGATAGGCCAAAGGGTTTGGTAAGATTCCTTATACTTGTAACTGCTTGTGATTGATAATAGTGGATTCTTGAGAGTGGTGACCTTAAATTCACCCGGTGGGGTTTTGCCTCAGTGGTTTTCCCCATTCGTAAACAAATCACCTGTGTCAAATTTAATATCCGCTGCATTTAGTTATTTGGTGATTTGTTTGTGCTACCACGCTATTGAATGTAATTTGACTAATTAATTAACTTAGGTAATTAATTAATTTGTAAGGGGTCAATTCATTTTAACCCAATAAGTGGTATTAGAGCAGGCACACTTTGATTAGGTTTTAATCATTGCTGTGTGATCCATTGACCCCTGTTTGTCATGGATAGAGGAAAATCTCTTATTATACTTCCTTTATTTGATGGCATTAACTATGCATACTGGAAAGTACGCATGAGAGCTTTCTTACAGTCTTTAGATGAGAAAGTGTGTCAAGCTGTGGAGATTGCCTGGACTAAGCCAAAGGAAGCACTGATTGATTGGGATGATGCAAAGATCAAAGCTGCAAACTTCAACAGTAGAGCATTGAACGCCATATTCAGTGCGGTCACAAATGAGGAGTTTAAGAAAATATTCTCAACTGAAACTGCAAAGGAAGCATGGACCATTCTCCAAATGACCTATGAAGGAAATAAGGCCATTAAAGGTTCCAAGCTTCAAAGGCTTACTACAAGCTTTGAGGAAATCAAGATGGAGGAGGATGAGTCATTCGATGAGTTCTATGCCAAATTCAAGGACATAGTCAACTCAGTCTTCAATCTTGGGGAAACTATTCTCGAACCCAAGGTTGTGAGAAAGGTGCTCAGATCTCTCCCTGAGAGATTTCATGCCAAGATAACAGCGATTGAAGAATCGAAGGACATTGACTACATTCCTTTGACGGAGCTGATTGGCAACTTGCAAATCTATGAATTGGGTTTGACTAGACTTGGGAAAGGAACCAAAAGTAAGAGTATTGCACTGAAGGCCAAAAGCAATGAAACTGATGAGTCTTCAGATGATGAAGACTCCAAGATGAAGTCCTACATCACTAGGCAGTTCAAGAAGTTCATGAAGAATGCCAATGTGAAGGGTTTTGATAAGGACCATAACCAATCTAGTTCTTCACAATTCAAAAGTCAAGAAAGAGGGAAGAAGGATGCTAAGGATGGCGGTAAGTATACTATTCCCTCCGGACCAAAGTGCTTTAGATGTCAAGGTTTTGGACACATGAAACAAGAATGTCCAACATATTTCAAGTCGATTGGGAAAAGCAAGGCTCTTGTTGCTACCTTGAGTGATACCGAGCCTGAGACTGAGTCAGATGATAGTGATGACGAGGGAATCTTAAGTGCTTTCACTACCACAGTGGATCCTACTGAGGGGATCATAGAAGAAATGGATGAAGAAGATGACTTGGTGGAATCCAAATTTGAGAAAATAGGAGATCAAGATGACATCCATACAGCCTATGCTAAGTGTTGGGGTTTATGCCCTAAAATCTAATTTATTGGCATGTTATAAATAATTTAATAGTTTAATTATATGAGACTATCTATAAATGAACTAATGGGACATTATCTTAGTCCATGAGATGCATAGTATGTGATTTATGTGAAAAGTCACAGAAAGATATAAATCACAAGTTCTTTGAAAAACTCAGAATTTTAGTTCGTAGTCGGTGATGAAATTGGGCATTTCATCTGCGAAGACTATAACATATCAACTAAGATGATTTGTCTTGATCATGGAAGTGGAGACTTCTAGTTGGTATATTGATATGTTTTAAGAGTTAAGACATATTGAACTGGACCTCTGTGAGATTTATTATTCTCCTAACGACTGTCAAATGAATAATAAATCTCACGACTTCTATTTACATCAACTCTAAATCCTGAGAGAATAATGGACTTGATCATGAGATGTAGGTTGCTTTGATATATCAAGAGTGAGATCTATAAGTCATGGTCAAAACCTCAGTATGTTGGGCAGCCGCATTTAATGTTGATGGAACATATATTCTCAAGATGGAATTCATAATCTCTTAACGGAGATATAAAATATTCCCTTGAGATAAGTTTAATGGGTTTGGTTATTCAGAGTATTAGGCCCAACCACTTTAGTAAGGAGTTACTAAAGTATATATTTATGAAATTGGATTTCATAAATATATGATGAATAACATAAAGGATTAAATCGAGTACTCAAGGATTAAGATGTAGTAATCTTCAAAGTGGCAGTCTATTTTCATGACTTTGTATTACTACGAATATTTTAATCAAGGGGTTGCATGTATAATAAAGTCTTGGGATATAATTTATTAATAAGGCCTAGAGTGCAATTATATTCTTATAGTGGTATTGAATATAATTAATAGTAACTTTGGACTTGTCAAGAGTTGACAGAAAAGCCCAAGGCCCATTGGAGCTAGAGTCTTATTTGTTACCTTTTGGTCCCACTCCAAGCCACATACTAGAGCCCAATTGGAATTGCCCAAAAGGCTAGCCCAATTAGATAATCAGTTGTATATAAGGAGAGAAACATACAGATTTTCATAAGTGCTTTTCATAAGGGTGAAGATGAAGGTTTTCATAAGACTTTCATAGTGGCTTTTCATTAAGATCACATAAGGAATGAAATGGTTTGTATGTGAGTGTTGGATACTCTTCTATTCTCTCCTTGGAAACTGATTGAGAAACCACACTTCTTGGGCATCAAGTGGAATTGGAGTGAAGATTAAAAGTATTTCCAAGTACTTCTAGATCTTTGGTTTTGAATTTCACCACACCAAGGTACGCTTTCTTGTTCTTAAATTCTGAAACTTACATAGTTCATGTTATCGATTGCGAATGAAGTAGATCCTTTAATTTTCCACTGCATATGTTTTGTATGCGTTACAAACATGTATTTTTCCAACAAATGGTATCAGAGCGGTCTTCAATTTCGAATTTGTATAACATGTTTTGTGAGTTTTGGAATTAAAGATAGTAATTTCATGATGTTAGAAAATTCTACACTTAATTTTCTGCATGATCATTGAAATGATTGTTTGATGAGAATTGATATTGATGTTGTGATGTTGTTTAAGTTTGATTTTAATTATGTTAGATTGAACCTTAAGGCTATAACATCAATGGAATTCAGTTTTGATCTTAATCTTTTTCTGATGTGATCAAGAAACCAAATTCACCCTTTTTGTTTAGTTTTGGTGACCTTAACTACTCCCCCTTTTTGTCACGAATGACAAAGGGCAAGTCACTGAGAGGTCATCATCTCGTCATCACTGGAAGAGCTAGCATCATCATCAGCAACATCATCCTCATTAGTCGAGGCCTCTGGAGAAGGAGAGGGAGAGGGGAGCAAAGCTAGCCATGCAAGTCTGTCTGCGGGCAATGCAACCAACCCGAGTGTTCATCTGACAAATCTCATCTGTGAGATAATCGAGACGAGCATCCATCCTCTAAAGTTGTGCCATGTTAGCATCAAGAGTCATACTAGCTGCCGAGGAAGAAGGAGAAGAGGTGCAAGGAGCCGAAGAAGAAGGTGGAATAGCAGAAGCTACAAGATCATCCATCTCCACTCATGGCTGCTTTGGTTGAAGTTGGGCCTCACTCCGCTGAACAGAACCGACGCTGATGGCACCCATGATGGTGAAAATCGAAGAGAGAGGAATAGGAATGAAGAAGTGCTGAAGGATCCGCGTGATAGCCGAGGGAAAGATGAGCTTATCCCAGGTAGCGGTATCCTGATAAACATCTATAATAGATGTGATGAAGTGAGAGGGAAAGTCAATAGAAAGATCCTCTTTCAAGGAAAGAAGAAAACGAGCACGAGGCTCAGTGATGGAGTTATAGTGAGACCGTGGAGTGAGAGTGAAGGTCATCACCATGTTCAAAAATCTCGAACCTTTTGCAAAGCCCGAGCAAGGGATGTTTAGAAAACCACCCCAAAGAGAAGGTTTCTCACAAAAGTGAGAGATAAGCTCGTCTCTAGACACCATCTTGAGATGCTCACAACTAGGGTAGTCAGGATGCGCTACCTAGGAACATGTCGTTCCTCGGATATAAGATCTGGAGTAACTACAATACGTTTACCTCTAATTGTCGTACCAAACTGAGGCACAGAAGTATTGATGGCGTGCATGTTGGAGTAAAACTCCTGAATGAACACGACCGAACACCTCTCGGGCTTCCCACAGAAGGACTCCCATCCTCGAGTTCAAATGACTTCGGGTAGAGCAGTGTCAGAGAAATCCGACAGGATGACCTGGCGTTCTGGATGAACACCATGGTCCTAAAAGTTCTTAGAGAAGTCCGTCTTGGCCTTCTCATCAAGGAACCAGATATGAGATGGAATATGAGGATCAGAATAGGATGACTCGGAACCACGAAGAGGGTTCCGAGCTGGAGTGGATTTGCACTGTTTGGGTGCCATGATGTGGTCTATCTGAGAGAGAGAGAGAGGGAGAGAGAGAGAGAGAGAGAGAGAGAGAGAGAGAGAAAGAGAAAGCATAACACATCACAAACCAGAAAAGGAAATAAAAGATATAACGTATGCATGAAAAAAGCTTGAACATGTGACAAGCAAAATTTAAAAGCATTATGGGTAAAAACCCAGTCCAAACCTACCAGCACTCAAACAAAAATAATCAATCACACATCTAAAATGCATGAAACATTGTTATAATGCAATGAGAATGCAATGCATGAGCATACATTACAAAAACAACACAACCCAACCCACAAATTTCACAAAAATCTCAAAAACCCCAAAAATTTTCAAAAACCCAAAACCTAGGTCTAAAATGCATGAATTCATGAAAATGAAGGGATTTAGAACACTTACCAAGAGATTTAAGTTTGATCTAGGCCGAAAAAGGAGTGGGTAGAGTGATTTGAGTGAGAGGAGAGTGTTTGGGGTGAGAGAGAAGTGTTTTCTGTCAGGAGAGAATGAGAAAAGTGAATCTGAAATCACGCCTCAGCCACATATAGAAAACGCAGCTCGATGGATCGAAGATTCTATCGAGGATCTATCGAGCACTAAATCTCAACAGAAATGAATCTGTCGAGGTGCTGTCGAGGATCTGTCGACGGCAAAACTCACTTCGATGGATCGAGAATCTATCGAGCAAACAGAATGATCAGAAATATGGCTTGATGGATTGAAGAAACTGAATTCCATTGATGTTATAGCCTTAAGGTTTCCATTGATGTGACCACCTGGGAGATACACCTCTATGGTGTCGGTGTGCCAGATTCACACCTTTCTCCGCCCCATGCGATGTTGATATGCTTTCCTTGCTTGCTTTGTTCCACATGTTTGGCTTTCTTTGCTTCTATGCTTTCTTGTTGCACGCTTGCCTACATGTTCATGTATGAGTTTGTGTGTCATCCATACTTCAATCCAATGAGTTATGGACACTCAATCCAAACCTACATTTTTCTTCCTAGGACACTACCTTTTTGTTTAATAACACGTTTGTTTGCCTCTTCGTGTGCTTCACATGTTTGTTTGCCCAGTTTGGCATCTTTTCCTAGTTTGTCTTTAGCAAGCTTTTCCTTTTGTTTATTTCTTTGCTTGTCTGCTAGCTTGTTTCTTTTGTCTTTGCATGTACATGCATGGAGCGAGGATACTTGGAGCAAGGTGCGACCTCCTAGGTGAGAGCAAAAAGGGTAAGGATGTAAGCAAGAAGATGCAAGCCAACAAAGGGCAATGTTTAGTAGATTAGGGGGCCTAGCTCCCTCCAGAGCGGTTTTCTCTTTTCCTCTCTCTAAGCCTCTTCTCTAGAGCATGTATTAAGGTCCCCCTATATATACCCCTGTACGTGCAAGTCAGATTTGAGCTTATTTATATGAGTGAAATAAGTTATTTAACAGTACATTTACATGAGAAAGCTCGAAAAGATGCAAGGTTTGACATGACACTCGAACAAGAAATAAAGAAAGTGATGGTACGACATGAAAAAGACGCACATTTAAATAAGAAGAAAAAGCTGATTAACAAAACAACACAGGATGTACGTGGAAAACCCAAGAGAAGGGATAAAAAAACCACGATTTGAGCAAGAACACAACATTCTTGCTTGGCTCAGCTTGTATTATGTATGGGAAAGAGATCAGTTTACAATGAAGTTGCCTTTCTCTCCTACCAACTCTCTACTTTCATCTCAAAATATCTAGTTGGGTACTTGTCCTAATAACACAGTTACATGTTCCTTTTATACTCTGAGGAATATGGCTGAATACAAGGACAGGTGTCAAGTCATCATATTTCTTTTCTTCAGATCTTTTCATAGTTATGATACTATCTGCTGACTAAGGGATAAGAATTATGCCAACGTGGCACTGGGACTCGTAGGTAGGTAGCTTTGCCATTGCTTGGGAGACAAGTCTTGGACATTGAGAGGGACA
Source organism: Notholithocarpus densiflorus (assembly GCA_030021035.2). Lineage (NCBI taxonomy): Eukaryota > Viridiplantae > Streptophyta > Magnoliopsida > Fagales > Fagaceae > Notholithocarpus > Notholithocarpus densiflorus. The sequence continues at coordinate 262,510 of JARYZH020000038.1, read as the reverse complement.
TCAGGAATACTATGATTGGTACACGTGTTCCTAAGGTGACTCATGGTGCACTCAACCAATAAGGGGTGTCCTCATAGCCTTTGACCTTAGAAAGTCACTATATCCCTTTTTGTGAGTGCTTGAGTACCATGTCAGATGTAAATCTTACTTCCTTCCCAAGATAATCACGCCTTTAGCATAGACCAAGACAAGCTCTCTTATCAAACACCTATTCTCCCTTCCCTCACAGCTGCTCCACGTGTAGAGTCTGAATTCAACCACTTACGCATTCTCCCATGCCTTAATGGTGTTATATACATTAGCCCCCTGATTTTCGATGGCATTTAATGGTAAAGGCCTTTGATAGTCACATTGGTTCAGGTATTAACACTCCAGTAATCATGCCTTGTGACATTCAAAATGGACATATGGCTCAAAAGGATGCTCCTAGACATTTTGGCGTCTCTTCGTTTCCAGCGTTTTGGCAAACAGACATTACTCCTCATAAATATCATATCTCTTCACTTAATTGCAGTTGAAGATTTAAATAGGGATTTTTTCTTCTTCAAACTTCATTCCTTTTGTATTTTTCTGATTTTTCTTCCAAAGAAAACCTTAACGTCTATGAAAAATGTCAAACTCTTCTTCTGATGGTTCTAACTCCCCACAGCACTCCTCAGGCTCCTCTGAGAGTGTTTCCACTGATCGCACTCCTTCCCCACCACCAAGCCCTCTGCACTCTCCTCTCACTTTTCCCATTCACGCTTTACCTCCTCAGGTCTCATTCCCGAGGAACTTCGATTGAGGGGTGAAGAAGAAGGTAAGGAGGTAGCGACTGCTGCATTCTTGAATGTTCCTGCTTGCCATAGGAGAAGGCGAAGGCTTGGTCGGTCAAGCTCGGAGTCTAGTGCTTCAGGGCTTTTTGACTCCAAGAAGGTAGATTCTTCTGACAGCTCTTCTGATGGCTCTGACTCGGGGATGACGAAGGCAAAGAGGAGGAGGAAGAAGAGGATGATGATGATGAAGGAGAGGAGATGGAGTATCTAACTCCGGATTATCCCCAAGAGAACTCTTGGGATGACACGGATGCCTATGTGCCAAGGTCTCCTTAAGTTGCTCGCCATTGAACCTGTTGTTGTTTCTTTTCTTTTTTTTGTTGTTGTTGTTTTTTTTTTTTTTTTTTTTTTTTTCTAATTATGTTTATTTTGTTTAGCCATCTTTTGGCATAGGTTGTAAAGAAAACTTTATCTTTCTTATTTTTGGGTATAAATTTTGTGTTCTTTTTTGTAATTAGAAAAGAGGTGATAGGCCATAAGGGCCAAATCATGTAAAGCCCTCTTTTCTGTTTTGTAAGAAAAATTTTAAACACAAAATATATATGAAAGAAAGAAAATTTATTTATTATATGTTTACTGTTTGTCTTTCATGTTATATTGAATGTTTATTTTATTTGTTAGGATTAGTGCCCTTAAATCTTATTGTATGATGCTATGTATGATATTAAATATGACTTTATGTATGACATTGTGTATGACTTAATATTGAGTTTAATAAAGTTGTTTTATTATTATCTGAAATATTGGTAACATGAATATTCGGACATTATCATATAATCCATGAGATGCATAGTATGTGATTTATGTGAAAAGTCACAGAAGATATAAATCACAAGTTCTTTGTAAACTCAGAATTGTAGTTCGTAGTCGGTGATGAAATTAGGCGTTTCATCTGCGAAGACTATAACATATTAACTAAGATGATTTGTCTTGATCATGGAAGTGGTGACTTCTAGTTGATATGTTGATATGTTTTAAGAGTTAAGATATATTGAACTAAACCGCTGTGAGATTTATTATTCTCCTAACGACTGTCAATTGAATAATAAATCTCACGACTTATATTCACATGAACTCTTAATCCTGAGAGAATAATGGACCTGATCATGAAGTGTAGGTTACTTTGATATATCAGGAGTGAAATCTAAAGTAACAGTCAAAACCTCAATATGTTGGGCAGCCACATTTAGTGTTGATGGAACATATATTCTCAAGATGGAATTCATAGTCTCTTAACGGAGATACAAAATATTCCCTTGAGATAAGTTTAATGGGTTTGTAATTCAGAGAGTTAGGCCTAACCACTTTAGTAAGACTAAAGTATATATTTATGAAATTTAATTTCATAAATATATGGTGAATAACTTAAAAGGATTAAACCGGGTACTCAAGGATTAAGATGTAGTAATTCACAAAGTGGCAGTCTTCATTCATGACTTTGTGTTACTATGAATATTTTATGAAGGGGTTGCATGTACAATAAAGTCTTGGGATATAATTTATTAATAAGGCCTAGAGTGCAATTATATTTATATAATGGTATTAAATATAATTAATGGTAACTTTGGACTTGTCAAGAGTTGATAAAAAAGCCCAAGGCCCATTGAAGCTAGTGTCTCATTTGTTCCCTTTTGGTCCCACTCCAAGCCACACACTAAAGCCCAATTGGAAAGGCCGAAAAGGCTAGTCCAATTAGATAATCAGTTATATAGAGAAACATACAGATTTTTTAGTAAGAATATGAAATGGTATGTATGTGAGTGTTGGAAACTTTTTCATTCTCTTCAAGAACATACACATATAACTGATTGAGAGACCACACATCTTGGGCATCAAGTAGAATTGGAGTGAAGATTGAAAGTGTTCCCGAGAACTTCTGATCTTTGGTTATGAAATTCATTGCACCAAGGTACACTCTCTTGTTCTATATTCTGAAACTTACATAGTGCATGAGACATCTCCATATTTGAGGTTGTCCAGCACATGTGTTAAAAGGAAAGTCTGACAAGTTACAACCTAAAACAGAAGTGATTCTATTTGTAGGGTATCCAAAAGAAACTATTGGAAGTTTATTCTATAGTCATAAAGATAATAAAGTGTTTGTAAGCACAAATGCCAAATTCTTGGAAAATGACTATATGAATGATTATACTCCTAGAAGTAGAGTTGTGTTGGCTGAAATCAATGAACCTGTAAATGAACAACCAATGGATGAAACTAGGGATGATGTGGTTGTATTAGATACACCACAAGATACTACTAATAAGATATCTAGTACACAGATGCCTCGTTATAGTGGGAGAATTGTTCGGCCTCCTATAAGATTCATAGGTTTGGGAGAAACTTATGAAGCTATCTTAGAAGAGGCTGAATTGGATCCTTACACTTATGATGAAGCAATGAATGATATAGATGCAAATCAATGGGTCAAAGCTATGAAATCTGAATTAGATTCAATGTATTCCAATCAAGTTTGGGATCTTGTAGAGGCGCCTAACGGCATTAAACCTGTTGGTTGCAAATGGGTTTACAAGAGGAAGAGAGGGATAGATGGAAAGGTTGAAACCTTTAAAGCAAGGCTAGTGGCGAAAGGGTATACTAAAAAAGAAGGTTTTGATTATGAGGAAACCTTTTCACCAGTAGCAATGCTTAAATCTATCAGAATTCTCTTATCCATTGCTGCTCATTATGATTATGAAATTTGGCAAATGGATGTCAAGACTGCATTTCTCAATGGCAATCTTGAAGAGGAAATCTATATGATGCAACCAGAAGGTTTCATAGCAAAGAACCAAGAGCATATGGTATGCAAGTTGAAAAGGTCCATTTATGGACTTAAGCAAGCATCTAGGTCATGGAACATCAGATTTGATCAAGCAATCAAATCATTTGGTTTTAAACAAAATCTTGATGAACCATGTGTGTACAAAAGACATCAAGATAAAGTAGTAATGTTCCTAATACTTTATGTTAATGACATTCTACTCATTGGGAATGATGTAGGGGTAATGTCATCGGTAAAGGTTTGGTTGTCAAGCCAATTTGATATGAAGGACTTGGGTGAGGCTAACTTTATTCTAAGGATCAAGCTTTGGCGAGATCGCAAGAATAAGATGTTAGGCTTATCAGAAACTGGATATATAGATAAGGTTCTAGAACGGTTTAGCATGCAAAACTCCAAGAAAGGAATACTTCCTTTTAGACATGGAGTTCCTCTGTCTGATGACCATAGGCCTAAGACTCAAGAGGAAGTAGATATGATGAGACAAGTTCCTTATGCTTCTGCAGTAGGAAGTCTCATGTATGCCATGCTTTGTACTAGACTAGATATCTGTTATTCAGTTGGCATGGTCAGCCGATATCAATCAAATCCAAGACCAAAACATTGGCATGTTGTAAAGCATATACTCAAGTATCTACAGAGAACGAGAAATTATATGCTTGTTTATCGTTGTGAGGATTTGATTCCAATTGGCTATACAGATTCAGACTTTCAATCTGATCCAGATTTCAGAAAGTCCACATCAGGATGTGTTTTCACCTTGGGAGGTGGAGCCATAACATGGAGGAGTGTCAAGCAATCTTGTATTGTAGACTCCACCATGGAAGCAGAATATGTTACTGCTTGTGAAGCAGCAAAAGAAGCTGTATGGCTCAAGAAATTCCTTTCTGACCTTGGTGTAAAGAGAATGGAACAAGTTCTCATCACATTGTTTTGTGACAATAGTGGTGCAGTTGCACAATCAAAAGATCCAAGGAATCACAAGAAAGGAAAGCACATTGAGAGAAAGTACCACATCATTAGAGATATTATTGCTCATGGAGATGTGGTGGTAGCAAAGATTGAAAGTGCAAATAATCTAGCAGATTCATTTACTAAAGCCTTGCCTCAAAGGACTTTCGAGTCACATTTAGAGGGAATGTGAGTTAGATTAGTGCACAATAGTCTTTAGGGCAAGTGGGAGATTGTTAGGATTAGTGCCCTTAAATCCTATTGTATGATGCTATGTATGATATTAAGTATGACATTATGTATGACATTGTGTATGACTTAATATTGAGTTTAATAAAGTTGTTTTATTATTATCTGAAATATTGGTAACATGAATATTCGGACATTATCATATAGTCCATGAGATGCATTGTATGTGATTTATGTAAAAAGTCACAGAAGATATAAATCACAAGTTCTTTGTAAACTCAGAATTGTAGTTCGTAGTCGGTGATGAAATTGGGCATTTCATCTGCAAAGACTATAACATATTAACTAAGATGATTTGTCTTGATCATGGAAGTGGTGACTTCTAGTTGATATGTTGATATGTTTTAAGAGTTAAGACATATTGAATTGGACCGCTGTGAGAATTATTATTCTCCTAACGATTGTCAATTGAATAATAAATCTCACGACTTATATTCACATGAACTCTTAATCCTGAGAGAATAATGGACCTGATCATGAAGTGTAGGTTGCTTTGATATATCAAGAGTGAGATCTAAAGTATCGGTCAAAACCTCAGTATGATGGGCAGCCACATTTAGTGTTGATGGAACATATATTCTCAAGATGGAATTCATAATCTCTTAACGGAGATACAAAATATTCCCTTGAGATAAGTTTAATGGGTTTGTTATTCAGAGAGTTAGGCCTAACCACTTTAGTAAGACTAAAGTATATATTTATGAAATTGAATTTCATAAATATATGGTGAATAACTTAAAAGGATTAAACCGAGTACTCAAGAATTAAGATGTAGTAATTCACAAAGTGGCAGTCTTCATTCATGAATTTGTGTTACTACGAATATTTTATGAAGGGGTTGCATGTACAATAAAGTCTTGGGATATAATCTATTAATAAGGCCTAGAGTGCAATTATATTTATATAGTGGTATTAAATATAATTAATGGTAACTTTGGACTTGTCAAGAGTTGACAGAAAAGCCCAAGGCCCATTGAAGCTAGAGTCTTATTTGTTCCCTTTTGGTCCCACTCCAAGCCACACACTAAAGCCCAATTGGAAAGGCCTAAAAGGCTAGCCCAATTAGATAATTAGTTATATAGAGAAACATACAGATTTTTTAGTAAGAACATGAAATGCTATGTATGTGAGTGTTGGACACTTTTTTCATTCTCTTCAAGAACATACACATATAACTGATTGAAAGACCACACATCTTGGGCATCAAGTGGAATTGAAGTGAAGATTGAAAGTGTTCCTGAGAACTTCTGATCTTTGGTTTTGAAATTCACTACACCAAGGTACACTCTCTTGTTCTATATTCTGAAACTTACATAGTGCATGTTATCAATTGTGAATGAAGTAGATCCGTTAATTTTCCGCTGCGTACATGCATATTTCCAACATTATCATCTACCAAATTCCTACACAACACATAAGGATAAACATGTCAGTTAATAAAATGTGGAATGCAACGAATTAAATCATACCTATTGGTGAAGGGTTGCGTCTTTGCCCTTAGACTATAAAGGAGGTTTTCTTGATTTTAGCACCATCAACTGCCATTTTCTGTTAGAAATTCAGTTTCTTCCCTACTCTGACACATGTCAATTTTGCAAAGATGTCTCCCTTTTTGAATCAATCTCTTTTGGAGGGAAAATACTAACTTCTCAAAGTATAAAAGGAAAAACAAATATTTCCTTCCTTATTTTTCTCCTTTTTCCCTTATCTTCTTCTTCTCCTTCTTTAACCCGAAACCTAGAGTTCTTCTCACAGATTAAATCATGGGTGTAAAACGTGGTCTACGATCCAGCTATGCTAAATTTGCAAAACCTTCTGCCTCAAAAGGTAGCAAACCCTTTCTAGGAGGAGATGAAAATCCTTCCATAGAAAAACAGTGGATCATCCCTCCCTTCTTCAAAGATTACCTATTTGATAAAAGTCTCAATTAAGACTCAACTCCTTGCTTTGAAGACCCTCCCTACACATCATGTGGGGAACCCGATGATCTTCTGACTATGGACCTAGAATTTAAACACATTCTAAGACTCGACACTTGCAGGGGAGATTTTGCCTCTACCATAGATGTAGTTTTCAAATCTCACACTTTGGTTTCCAGAGGTTGGAGAAACTGGTGTCGAAGAGTGTTGGCTCATCCTCCCTTCATGGAGATCCTGCAGAGAGTAAAGCTCGTGAAGACCATTCTTTGTATTCTCCAATTTAGAGATTAGCAAGGACGGTGAGAGTTTACTTTCTCTTCTGTACTGCTGGAACTCCATTACTCACACATTCTTCACAGGGTGTTAAGAAATCTCTTTATCTCTAGAAGATGTCTACGAGATATTGAGGCTTCTCCTGTTCAGAGATGGTGAGGTAGTCAACATTTCTTTATCCCCTGATGAGTCTAAAGCTGTGAAGTTCCTTGAGCATGCAGTGAAGAAAAATTTGAAGAAGCCAGTTTTGAAAGCGGCGAGGAAAGGAAAAGCCCCCAGTGATAAAGTACAGAAAGATACCAATGTTAGTGGAGACAAAGGTTCCAGATCCAACTTCTGGGGATGGAGCATATATTTTTGGAGAGAATATCTACCATCACCCTAAGGTCTGCCACGCTCTTGGCGTTGGAACAAAATGGCAGTATCTTCAAACAGTTTCCTTAGCAAAGTGTTAAATGACCATACTGATTGGATAGCTAGACCTTACTCTGTGTTGGAGGATGGACTCCTCCACTATTTCACTTCCCTAGAAAGTGTCTCTGTTTCTCATTACAGAGATACTCCCTGGTGTGAAGAATAACTTTCTTTTGTTGCTTATGCTTTTCCTTCTCACCTTCAGGCATGCTTTCAAGATGAGTATGAAACTCAAACCTACAATCCCCATAGGTTTGAAATTGAAGACCGCTCTGATACCATTTGATGGAAAAATACATGTTTGTATTGCATACTAAACATACACAGCGGAAAATTAACGGATCTATTTCATTCGCAATAGATAACATGTGTTATGTAAGTTTCAGAATTTAAGAACAAGAGAGTGTACCTTGATGCGGTGAAATTCAAAACCGAAGATCAGAAGTTCTTGAGAACACTTTTAATCTTCACTCCAATTCCACTTGATGCCCAAGATGTGTGGTCTCTCAATCAGTTATATGTGTATGTTCCAGATGAATATGAAAGAGTGTCCAACACTCACATACATACCATTTCATGTTTTTACCAAAATCTGTATGTTTCTCTCCTTATAACTGATTATCTAATTGGGCTAGCCTTTTCAGCCTTTCCAATTGGGCTTTAGTGTGTGGCTTGGAGTGGGACCAAAAGGGAATAAATAAGATACTAGCTCCAATAGGCCTTGGGCTTTTCTGTCAACTCTTGACAAGTCCAAACCACTATAAACCAAGTAATTCAATCCTGTAGTACCATGAAATAAATACTCTCCACATGGAATGCTAAGCTCGAAGCAAAGACAAAGTATATATTTCACACTACTATGAACCAACAATGGAGGCCGTGAGATCCAACCCTTGTATCTCTCTCCCATTAGATGTTTTAGAATAAATGTTTTTAAGTTATAAAATATGCATAATCTAATTACACATAGCCTTGCATCTTATACATAAAAAACATTGAAAAAATTCAAAAATTCCCGGTTCTCGGTCGATGCTCGATAGCTTCTCGATCGATCGAGCATCTGAAGTTCCAGTCTCGATCGATCGAACATGTATCTTGATCGATCGAGAAAAGTTTTGGATGCTTGATTGCTTCTCGATCGCTTCTCAATCGATCGAGCTTCGCGAATTTTAAATTTCCAGAATTTTTCTCAGACAGTTTTTAACGACTTTTCATGAACTAAAAACCATCATATGAACATGATAGACAAAGATTGATATCAAAACTAAATTCCATTGATGCTATAGCCTTAAAGTTCAATTTAACATACTTAAATTCAAATTTAAACAACATCATAACATCAATATCAGTTTTTATCAAATCATAGTTTAATCAACCATGTAGAAAATTAAATATGTATAATCTTCTAACATCATGAAACTATTATCTCTAATTCTAAAACTCACAAGACATGTTATACAGATTTGAAATTGAAGACCGCTCTGATACCATTTGAGTTAAAAATACATGTTTGTATTGCATACTAAACATACGCAGCAGAAAATTAACGGATCTACTTCATTCGCAATAGATAACATGTGCTATGTAAGTTTCAGAATTTAAGAACAAGAAAGTGTACCTTGATGTGGTGAAATTCAAAATCGAAGATCAGAAGTTCTTGAGAACACTTTTAATCTTCACTCCAATTCCACTTGACGCCCAAGATGTGTGGTCTCTCAATCAGTTATATGTGTATGTTCCAAAAGAATATGAAAGAGTGTCCAACACTCACATACATACCATTTCATGTTCTTACCAAAATCTGTATGTTTCTCTCCTTATAACTAATTATCTAATTAGGCTAGCCTTTTAAGCCTTTCCAATTGGGCTTTAGTGTGTGGCTTGGAGTGGGACCAAAAGGGAACAAATAAGACACTAGCTCCAATAAGCCTTGGGCTTTTCTGTCAACTCTTGACAAGTCCAAAGTTATCATTAATTATATTTAATACCACTATATAAATATAATTGCACTCTAGGCCTTATTAATAAATTATATCCCAAGACTTTATTGTACGTGCAACCTCTTCATAAAATATTCGTAGTAACACAAAGTCATGAATGAAGACTGCCACTTTGTGAATTACTACATCTTAATCCTTGAGTACCTGGTTTAATCCTTTAAGTTATTCATTATATATTTATGAAATCCAATTTCATAAATATATACTTTAGTAACTATTTACTAAAGTAGTTAGGCCTAACATTCTAAATAACAAACCCATTAAACTTATCTCAAGGGAATATTTTGTATCTCCAATAAGAGACTATGAATTTCATCTTAAGAATATATATTCCATTAACACTAAATGTGGCTACCCAACATACTGAGATTTTAACCGTTACTTTAGATCTCACTCCTGGTATATCAAAGCAACCTACACTTCATGATCAGGTCCATTATTCTCTCCGGATTAAGAGTTCATGTGAATATAAGTCGTGAGATTTATTATTCAATTGACAGTCGTTAGGAGAATAATAAATCTCACTGCGGTCCAGTTCAATATGTCTTAACTCTTAAAACATATCAACATATCAACTAGAAGTCACTACTTCCATGATCAAGACAAATCATCTTAGTTGAAATGTTATAGTCTTCGCAGATGAAACGCCCAATTTCATCACCGACTACGAACTAAATTCTGAGTTTACAAAAAACTTGTGATTTATATCTTCTGTGACTTTTCACATAAATCACATACTATGCATCTCATGGACTATATGATAATGTTTGAATATTCATGTTACCATTATTTCAGATTATAATAAAACAACTTTATTAATTACAATATTAAGTCATACATCATGTTATACATAATGTTATACATAATATCATACATAGCATCATACAATAGGATTTAAGGGCACTAATCCTAACAACTCTTTTCTCTATAGTGACTATTTCTTGTAACCTCTTCTTTTATCCCTAGACTCGAGTAACTTTTCTTCTTTTTTCTATTTTTGACCTTTGACAGGTTACAAGCTCTGTTCCTCAAGATCAACCCAAAGCAAGAGTCACTTCTTCAACCCCAGAGGTTTCTGTACAAGAAATGACTTCTAATGAAGAAACAGAGTCTAACACTAAAAGGGGGGATTCAAATTGGGTGTATGCCGAAAATCCCCAAGAGAAAGAAGATTTAACAAAAGCTACTTCCAAGGAACAAGAGGGTGAAAGCACCTTGACAGAGTCTAATCCATTGCTCTCATTGGTTTCTCCCAATTTGAGAGCAACTTGTTCTTTATTGCTCTCTAAACATCCCAAAACCATGAGGGATACCAGCAAGTGGACCTTGTCACTTAGGGGCTTTCTCTTGCAGCAAATTGGATCTATCATATCCTAACTGCAGTTAAAGGATAAAGAGGATTGTCTAGCTCTCCCCCTTGACAATTTCCTTTCCACACTGAGTAAGGCTAAGAGCCTAAGTGTCAATGTCGGCTGGTTAAAGAGCCATGTCACTGCATTGAGGGACTAAAAGAAGGCAGGACCTTCTGTTCATACTTCCTTGTCCTCACTTCATGAATTAAGTGCTAAGGAGAACTCGTGTATCAACAAAGCAAAGGAAGTAGAATCAGCCATACAAGTGCATGCCACTTCAATCACGCAGCTCCAAGAATCAATCAAAAGACTTCAGGTGGAATTAACATCCTAGCAAGAAGCAAGTTCTACCCTTCAAACTCAACTAGGTGTCATCGCAGAACGTAACTCTTTGAGGAAAGAGATTGAGAAGTTGGAAGGCGAGCTAGGAGCTCTGAGCGATCCAGACTTCTCTCTTGAAAATTTTAGTTTTTTCACAAACATTCTCTAATTTTCAAGTTGTAATATTTTTTTTGTGGTTTTGAAAGGCCATGGGGTTGTACTATAACTTTACCATGCCTTATTTCATCAGACTATTTAAACTTTGCATGCATATTATGAACAACATCATATGAAATAACTGCATATAAGTCTTTGTTTATAATAGTATGAGTTTCGCAAAACACAAAATCATTTTGACATGATGGTCATAAAATGTTTTTTACAAGGTTAAGCATGATATTTCTTAAGGTGAGCTCCACTAATGGGGCTATAAACCTTTATACCTACTTGATCCTTTAGCCAATAATGTCCTGTTGCTTTTGTTTCCTTTACTATGTATGGTCCTTCCCATTTTGGAGAAAACTTATGCTTAACAGCTCTAGCAACTCCTCATACATGCGGGGCAGCTTTCCATACAAGTTCTCCCACTTGAAACTTTCTTTCTTTAACTTGCCCTTCATGCCTAGCCTTCATGTTAGCCTGGTAAAGGCGGTTATAAGAGGCAGCATTATCACGCATTTCCTCCATAATTTCCAAAGTATCTTCTCTGGTATTCCTGCAATCTCTGCCAGTTTCACCGCTAGCCTTACTAAATCTATTGGGATAACAACCTTTGTGCCATAGACTAGAGAAAAGGGTGAAGCTCCTGTAGCTTGTGATTTGGCTGTTCTATGAGCCCATAGAGCTGTAGGAAGCACCTCCTTCTACCCCTTTCCATTCTCCTTAGTCATTTTTCCCAATATCTTCAATAATCTTTTGTTAGAGGCCTCAGCTTGGTCATTTCCTTTGGGATAATAAGGTGTCGATGTCGTGTGAGAAATGAAGTATCATTCTGTTAAACGGCACACATCCTTGTTCAGGAATGGTGTGCCATTGTCAGAAATAATTTTGTTGGGTACTCCAAAACGACATATTATATTCTCCCTCGAGAAATTAGCCACTGAGTTACCTGTTACCTTCTTCATAGCCACAGCTTCTACCCACTTGGTAAATAGCTTAGTGGCTACTAGTATCCATGTACATCCTTCAAAGGAGGGGTTTATAGGTCTTATAAAATCCAGCCCCCAGCTGTGGTGTGTATCTCATCTCCCTGACTTTGGCATTCTTGACACTTCTTTGTAAATTCTTGAGCATCCTTTTGCATTGTGGGCCAATAATATCCCTAATGCAAAGCCATTTGCCATAACTTCCTCCCACTAGGGTGTCCTGCTGGTTCTCCCTCATGCAGGTCTGAAAGAACGCCATTGACTTCCTTAGCAGGGATGCATACCATTCATCTCCCTTGGAAACTTCTCTTGAACAATTTACCATCTATTACTTTAAATTTGGTCACATATTTTTTCAGCTTTTCTCTTTGTACGCGATCAGTAAGAAATACACCTTGCAAGAGGTATCTCAAATATGGTTCCTGCCAATCTTCTCCTAGCAACTCGCCATTAAGCACTTTTGCTTGATCTGGAGGAATAATAGAACAAGTCTTGCAATTCTGTTGTTCTTCCTTAGCATCATTGCCCATTTCTAGCAAGAAGATCCCTAACCTTTGCAATCTTCTATAGAGGCTGACATCAAGATTTACACCACAAACATTATAGTGCAATCTATGTAAACAATTCATCAGCAAATCCTCTGCTCCCCTAAGAAACAATTCTCCATTGATCCTGAGGAAGTCTTTCGTATTTGCTGGTAATTTTGACCCAACATACTTCCCTTGAGTCATTGCTTTTAACAGGGGTTCGCGCCAATCTTGAGGGAAACATAACTCATCTTGAACTAAACTAGGTTGCTTCTCAACTCGGAGTGTCATCTTTTCTTTCTTCAATACAGACTTAGTAGCTAAAGTAGCTAGCAAGTCAGCAAACTTATTTTCACCTCTGTTGACCACCTTGTACTCTATGAAAGTAAAGTGTTCCATAATCCTCTGCAATATAGCTCTGTAAGCAGCTTAACTAGGATTCTTTACTCCATAAGTTTCCTCAACTTGTCTTATTACCAACTCAGAGTCACCAAATACCTTCAACCTTTTTATGCCTAACCTTCTAGAAGCTTTTAGCCCTACCAACAAGGCTTCATATTCTGCTTCATTGTTAGAGCAAGGGGAATGTAATTTATAGGCAAACGTATGCTCCTCCCCTGGTGACTTTAAGATTACTCCTATCCCTCCCCCTTGAAACATAAATGACCCATCGAAATACATTGACCATTCCTGCTCCTCTGTTACCATAACTTCCTGTAAGGGAGGTGAAAAATCACTTGTTCCAGGAAAGTTAGCCAGCTAATCAGCTACTGCCTGACCTTTGATAGCGGTTGGCCGTTTGCATTTGATATCAAGGCACGATGTCAGGATGGCCCATTGCGCCATTCTTCCTAATAACTGAGGACGTGTCAAGAGATACTTCACAGGATTACTCTTAGTCACCAGCTGCATACGATGTCCTAGAAAGTAATGATTGAACTTCGTCACAGCAAAAGCTAAAGACAAACATACTTTCTCGGTAGTTGAGTATCTTAACTCTTGTCCCTTCATAAGCCTACTAATATAATACACTGGCTTCTCTACTCCTTCCTGCTCCTGAGCTAACAATGTTGCTCCGTATAGCTATATACAATAGCAAGGGTTTCCCAAGTACAGGGGCCACCATGGTATGAGGATCCGCCAATATCATCTGAATCTTCTTAAATAAGAAACTGTTAAGACATATGTGATTTAATGTTAGGAACATATTGTTGGGATTTGTGCCCTAAAATCCAATTTATTGGCATGTTGTAAATGATTAATTTGTTTAATTATATGATACTATTTATAAATGAACTAATGGGACATTATCTTAGTCCATGAGATGCATAGTATGTGATTTATGTGAAAAGTCACAGAAGATATAAATTGCAAGTTCTTTGTAAACTCAGAATTTTAGTTCGTAGTTGGTGATGAAATTGGGCATTTCATCTGCGAAGACTATAACATATCAACTACGATGATTTGTCTTGATCATGGAAGTGGAGACTTCTAGTTGGTATGCTGATATGTTTTAAGAGTTAAGACATATTGAACTAGACCACTGTGAGATTTATTATTTTCCTAACCACTGTCAAATGAATAATAAATCTCACGACTTCTATTTACATCAACTCTAAATCTTGAGAGAATAATGGACTTGATCATGAGATGTAGGTTGCTTTGATATATCAGGAGTGAGATCTATTAGTTACGGTCAAAAGCTCAGTATGTTGGGCAGCCGCATTTAATGTTGATGGAACATATATTCTCAAGATGGAATTCATAATCTCTTAACGGAGATATAAAATATTCCCTTGAGATAAGTTTAATGGGTTTGGTTATTCAGAGTGTTGGGCCCAACCACTTTAGTAAGGAGTTACTAAAGTATATATTTGTGAAATTGAATTTCATAAATATATGATGAATAACGTAAAGGATTGAACCGGGTACTCAAGGATTAAGATGTAGTAATTTTCAAAATGGCAATCTACATTCATGACTTTGTATTACTATGAATATTTTAATGAAGGGTTTGCATGTATAATAAAGTCTTGGGATATAATTTATTAATAAGGCCTAGAGTGCAATTATATTCTTATAGTGGTATTGAATATAATTAATGGTAACTTTGGACTTGTTAAGAGTTGACAGAAAAGCCTAAGTCCCATTAGAGCTAGAGTCTTATTTGTTCCCTTTTGGTCCCACTCTAAGCCACATACTAAAGCCCAATTGGAATGGCCCAAAAGGCTAGCCCAATTAGATAATTAGTTGTATATAAGGAGAGAAACATACATAATTTCATTAAGGGTTTTTTAAGTCTTTCATGAGTGTTCTCATAAAGAATGAAATGGTGTATGTGAGTGTTAGACACTCTTCTATTCTTTCCTTGGAAATTGATTGAGAGACCACACATCTTGGGCATCAAGTGGAATTAGAGTGAAGATTAAAAGTCTTCCCAAGTACTTCAGATTTTTGGTTTTGAATTTCACCGCACCAAGGTACGCTTTCTATTCTTTGTTTTAGAATTCAAGGTTACATGTTATCTCTCATTAATGAAGTAGATCCGTGATTGTTGCTTCCGTTGTGTGTTTTGTATGAGATACAAAACTAGATTTTCCAACACATATGTCAATATAGAATTGGCTAATCCTTTGACAAAACGCACTTTACTTATAATTAGGTAGATCTAGGATGTGTTTAATGCTTCAAGGAACAAGGTTTCAAAATTAAGTGTTAAAGCCAAGCAAGTATGTCCAAGAAACAAGTGAAGAAGTGCTGGATTTTAAAGCTCGACAGCTAGTATCTATCGAGGTTTAAAAAACTACAGAAGCCCGATGCTCGACAGCTAGCTCGACAAATAAGCTATCAATCGAAGTTTATGAAATTCAGTTTTTCAGAGCTAATTTCAATCCAATCTGTGAATACATGTTTGGGCTTTCTTTTCTCACAACCCTAGACATATATAAGGATTGTTTTAAGGGCCGTAAAAGGTTGCCCAAGTGTGAAGCAAAGTCGTGTTCATGCAAATTGTGACCGGAGACAGAATTTGCCCTAGTTCATCTTTCTCTTAAAGAAGCTGTTGTGTTTGTACACTGTAGGGTTCTGTAACCAAGGAGCTTCGTGATCTTCATCGTGTGATGAACTGAAGAACTTTGCAGCCAACATCTTTCTCAAGTTGGTGAGTAAGCCGCGTACTAGGATCCGCACTTCGAATTGGTTAGTAACGTACTGGGAGCCGTGCATTGAAAGGAAAGACTGTCACTACAGAACAAGTCCAATTGGGTATTAGGGTAAGGGTTCAAATGTAGGTTGGTATAAGGTACTGGGATTCCTTTACTTGTAACCGCTTGTTGTGATAATAGTGAATTATAGGGGGTAATGACCTTAAAATCACCGTGTAGGTTTTCCCCATTCGTAAACAAATCACCTTGTCAATTTAATTTTCCGCTGCATTTAGTTATTTGGTGATTTGTTTGTGCTACCACGCTTATTGCTTGCAAATTGAATTAATTAATTAACTTGGCTAATTAATTGGTTAATTCATCATAAAGGGTCAATACATTCTTGGCCTATCAAGTGGTATCAGAGCAGGCACACTCTGATTGACCCCTGTTTGTCATGGATAGAGGACAGTCTCTTTTTATACTTCCATTATTTGATGGCACTAACTATGCATACTGGAAAGTACGCATAAGAGCTTTCTTGCAGTCATTAGATGAAAAGGTGTGCAACTGTGGAGATAGGCTGGACCAAGCCGAAGAAAGCACCGGCCGATTAGGATGATGCTAAGATCAAGGTGGCTAGCTTCAATAGCAGGGTATTGAATGCTTTATTTAATGCAGTTACGAATGAGGAGTTCAAGAAGATATCCTCTACTGAAACTGCAAAGGAAGCATGGACTATCCTCCAGACAACCTATGAAGGAATCGAGGCTGTCAAGGATTCAAAGCTTCAGTGGCTTACCACAAGCTTTGAAGAGATTAAGATGGAGGAGGATGAGTCATTTGATGAGTTTTATGCCAAGCTCAAGAACATAGCGAACTCAGCCTTCAATATTGGGGAAACCATTCCTGAACCCAAGATTGTTAGAAAAGTGCTCAGATCTCTACTCGAGAGATTTCATGCCAAGATCACCGCAATTAAGGAATCAAAGGATATTGACAAAATTCCTTTGACAGAGTTAGTTGGCAATCTGCAGACCTATGGGTTGGGTTTGTCTAGGATCGAGAAATCGAGCAAACGCAAAAGCATGGCATTAAAGGCCAAGAACAGTGACACTGATGAGTCTTCAGACAATGAAGATTCTAAGATGAAATCCTATATCACTTGGCAATTCAAAAGTTTATGAAGAATGCCAATACTAAAGGATTTGACAAAGACCGCAAGCATTCTAGCTCGTCTCAATTCAAGAACCAGGACAAAGGAAAGAAGGATGCTAGGGATGGTGGTCAGTACATTGTTCCCTCAGGACCAAAATGCTTTGGATGTTAAGGCTTCGGACACATGAAACAAGAGTGCCCTACATATCTCAAGACTATTGGGAAAAGCAAGGCACTTGCTACTACCTTGAGCGACACCGAGCCTGAAGATGATTCCGACAATGAAGATGATGGAATCCTAAATGCCTTCACTGCCACTGTAAATCCTACTGAATGGATTGTTGAAGATGTGGATGAAGGAGAGGAATTGGTGGAGTCTAAGTTTAAAAAGATGGATGAGCAAGATGACATCCACACAACCTATGCAAAGTTATACAAGGTCTCGGAAAAGCATGAGAAATTGTATAGGTTGGCCACCAAGAAGCTCAGTGATGTGGAGCTTGAATGGGAAGAAATCTCCATGAAGTTTGATGAAGCCAATCTGACTATTGGAGCACTGAGATTTGAGAATAATTTCTTGGCTGAGAAGAACATGAAGCTTGAGGCAGAACTGTTCCAAGTAGGAGCCTAGTTGGAAAGGACTTCAAGTGCAAAGCTTGATGAGATGCTCAGTCTTCAAAAATCGGCTTCCGATCGAACCGGTTTAGGGTATGATTTATCTTCTCCTAGTATTGCTTCTAGTAGTACTACTATTTTTGTTCCTCCTAGTAATAATGCTGAATCTGAAAACAATGATGTGAAAAATGTGTTAGCTAGTGAGAACATAGACAAGGGTAAATTTATCTTAGGAGCACCCCCTAAGCAGGATAAGAAAGAGATCAAAAACCCTAGGGCTAAGAAGGGAAACACTCAAAAGCCTAAACAGAAGAAGCAGCATCTCTGTCATCATTGTGGAGCAGCTGGACATACTCGACCTAATTGCTACAAGTGGTTAGCCACTCAACAGAGCAACAGTATGATCTCATTGGGAAACTAGAATCAGTTTTCATCCTCCTTTGCTCCTCTTGGAGATCTTCTCAAAGCTTTCATGTGTGTTTTGCTTTCATGTTTTGAGTCAATCTAGTTTTATGCATTGCTTTGCTTAACATGTTTTTTTTTTTTTTTTTTTTTTTTTTTTTTTTTTTTTTTTCAGTTTTGTTTTATCTTGCTTTTCATAAAAATAAAAATAAAAATTGAAAAATCAAAAAAATACAAAAACAGTGTGTTTGTGTACTTTGGTACTTGTGTATCTTGGATGGCTATTGAAACAAAATTTTCTAAACTTTGTATCTTTTGTAGCTTAGATGAGCATCTCTATGCACAACTAAGCAAGTGAGCTTTGTGGCTCATGTTTGTGATGAGTAAGATTAAGTAATCTCTTGTACTTAACACTCGTATCACTCTTTTTGACGGGAAGGACTAGAAAATCCTAAGAGAAAGGCATAAATAACCATCTTACCACTGTTGCCCGTCAATCATGAAATGACATTAGTATGCTTCGGCATAGCAAAAGTGAAATGTCAAATGCATAACATCATTGGGTATTTCTTTTCTATCTCTTATATACCCAAGCATGGTTTGCTTAAAAGAAAAATATGCAAAGAATAATAAAAAGCAAAAAGAATCAAACTGCTTTATATATATGATTGCAAGCATGTATTCTATGAGATGTGGGAGTTATAGGATGTATTTCGAAGGTCATAGTCCCCATCACATAGTTATGATTGTGTGTGAGATAAAGTGATTTTCTCATATCTCAAATCGTCATAATATGTAGACACTTATGCAATCTTGCGATGTTTTTCACACACAACACGCAATATTCTTTGCTACTTTTGATACATGTGCAGGTACAATGTGATTTGGCCATCACAAGGAATACATGTGTTAATGTATGCTCACTAAATTGTCTTAACTTGTTTTTGAAACATAAAATTGGTTAGACTTGTTTAGTGTGTGGGTGTGTTTTGGATCTATGTGCTTGACATTTTTCTTGTTGAGAGATGATTTTGAGAGCTTAAAATGTTGTTTGGATCTTTGGTTGTATAGCATGCTTGATTGCATTCATGTCTGTGTTTTTCCCTTCTTGAAAAACTGTTTTTAAGCAATCTCGATAGTTGTTGGACACCTCTCGACAGCTAGGCTATCTATCGAGCCCCTTCAGCTTCTTTTTATCGCATTTTCGATAGCTTCTCGACAGCTGCTTGATCCATCGAAAAACTTTCTAGATGCTCGATAGCTTCTCGATCCATCGTGATCCTTTTGCTGTGGACACCTCTCGACAGATCCTTGACAGCTCTTTGACAATTTTTTCATGTGTTTTAAATCTCGACAACTCTCTACACCTCTCTCCAAATGGCCTTCACACACTAGTGATATGTGGAAGCCACTGCTTTATACACCTTTAGCCATGGACGACCTAAGATGATATGATAAGATGTATTGCCTTCCATCACATGCATGGGAGTAGGTGCCTGAATTGGCCCAACCCTAAGGTCCAAAGACACATGCCCAAAAGTATTTTGTTGCAAGGCACCTATTCCTGCCACCTGCATTGGCTCAGGAATAATCTTTCCCTCGGAATCCCCAAGGCATCAAAAGTTGGGAAAGGTAGAATATTAGTGGATGCACCAATGTCTACCAATGCCCTTTTGATTCGAGATGATCCCAAAAAGGAAATAACATATAAAGGTCTATCACCATCAACAACTTGATTGACTAGATCTTTATTAGAAAAGGTGACTGAATCCTTTGCTTCCTGGTATGCTACTTGCAATAAGCTTCCTTCAACAACGGCCACTTCATGATTATTTTCCATCACCCTGGTCAAGGCTTAGGCTGCCTCTCTTCTAGCCATTGGTCTAAGACCTCTTCCTTCAAGAAAGGAATGTATTTTATCCTCCTGCTGGATTCTCATCACCATTTCTTCATCTACCAACGATGGCGGTGCTAAGCTACTGCTAGCCATGTTCTCTGCTTCTTCTTCCATAGGATCCTCACGACCTATGAAGAAAGTCATTGCCATCTCTAGTCTACGCATCCTTGGATTAGCTCTTTTCCCAACTTTGATAACCAAATCTCCCTTGGCTACCCTATCATGGAAAATATTCCTCAAAGCATAGCAATCCATAGTATGGTGATCACATCTCCTGTGATACCTACAATAAAGTGGATTTTGCTTTTCCTCTGCTGTAGGTTCATGCCTACATTCAGGCAGCGTCACTACTGTTAGGATTAGTGCCCTTAAATCCTATTATATGATGCTATGTACATTATTATATATGACTTAATGTTGTGATTAATAAAGTTGCTTTATTATTATCTAAAATGATGGTAACATGAATATTTGGACATTATCATATAGTCCATGAAATGCATAATATGTGATTTATGTGAAAAGTCACAGAAGATATAAATCACAAGTTCTTTGTAAACTCAGAATTTTAGTTCGTAGTCGGTGATGAAATTGGGCATTTCATTTGTGAAGACTATAACATATCAACTAAGATTATTTGTCTTGATCATGGAAGTGAAGACTTCTAGTTGATGTGTTGATATGTTTTAAGAGTTAAGACATATTGAACTGGACCACTATGAGATTTATTATTCTCCTAAAGACTGTCAAATGAATAATTAATCTCACAACTTATATTTACATGAACTCTTAATCCTGAGAGAATAATGGATCTGATCATGGAGTGTAGGTTGCTTTGATATATTAGGAGTGAGATCTAAAGTAACGGTCAAAACCTCAGTATGTTGAGCAGCCACATTTAGTGTTGATGGAACATATATTCTAAAGATGGAATTCATAATCTCTTAACAGAGATATAAAATATTCCCTTGAGATAAGTTTAATTGGTTCGGTTATTTAGAAAGTTAAGCCTAACCACTTTAGTAAGGAATTACTAAAATATATATTTATGAAATTAGATTTCATAAATATATGACGAATAACTTAAAGGGTTAAACCGGGTACTCAAGGATTAAGATGTAGTAATCTAAAAAGTGGCAGTCTATATTTATGACTTTGTATTACTACGAATATTTTATGAAGGAGTTGCATGTATAATAAAATCTTGGGATATAATTTATTAATAAGGCCTAGAGTGCAATTATATTTATATAGTGGTATTAAATATAATTAATGGTAACTTTGGACTTATCAAGAGTTAACAGAAAAGCCCAAGGCCCATTGGAGCTAGTGTCTTATTTGTTCCCTTTTGGTCCCACTCCATGCCACGTACTAAAGCCCAATTGGAAAGACCCAAAAGGCTAGCCCAATTAGATAATCAGTTATAAAGAGAGAAACATACAGAATTTTGATAAGAGAACTTGAAATGGTTTTGTATGTGAGTGTTGGACACTCTCTATTTTTACCCTTGAACAAGTTTATAGAAACTGATTGAGAGACCACACTTCTTGGGCACAAGTGGAATTAGAGTGAAGATTAAAAGTGTTTTGAAGAACTTCTGATCTTTGGTTTTGAAATTCACCACACCAAGGTATACTCTCTTATTCTTGAATTCTGAAATTTACATAATACATGTTATCAATTGCGAATGAAGTAGATCCGTTAATTTTCCGCTGCATATGTTTTATATGCGATACAAACATGTATTTTTCCATCAACTACACCATCTTTCACCCAACCTTTTGGGATGCTATACAACTCTTCAGTGGACACAGTAAAAGGAGGGGGGATACCACCTCTGTCCCTCTTCTTTCCTTTAGCCACCTTCTTAGGCTCTTCCGTCACAGCAACCTCCACCTTCTTCTTTTCTCTCCTCCATGGTTGTCTAGGAGCACTCACGGCTTGTGAAGTTGACCCTTTTGAAAGCTTCCTTATAGACATACTTGTTCTTCTTGCAGCTTCTACAAGTCTCGTAAAGCTAGAGATCTGAAGATTCTCTAAGTAAGGCCGATATTCATACAGCATACCCACGGTACAATCATCCACCAGCCTTTCTTCCTCCACAGGGTCACAACATAGTAGAGATAGATCTCGAAATCAGCTAATATACTCTAGCAATCCCTCATACACCCTTTGCTTTTCGTGTTGTAGATCTGACAACGTGAGCTTTTCCTCCAAAGCAAAGAACTTTTTCATGAATTGCATTGGCAAATCGTTCCAACTTAGAACTGACCCCGGTGCAAGACTGGTTTATCAAGTAAAAGCTTGGCCTTCTAAGGACTTGGAGAACTCTCTAAGCCTCAGCTCATGGTCATGAGAGTGAGTTGTCAGTGAAGGAAATATGAGAGTGCGCAGTGGAAAAATTAAACGGATCTACTTCATTCGCAATTGATAACATGCACTATGTAAATTTCAGAATTTAAGAACAAGAGAGTGTACCTTGGAGTGGTGAATTTCAAAACAAAGATTGTAAGCACTTGGGAATACTTCTAATCTTCACTCCAATTCCACTAACGCCAAAGATGTGTGGTCTCTTAATCAGTTATATGAAATGTTCAAGAGAGAATTCAAGAGTGTCCGACACCCACATACACCATTTCATGTAAGATGTTCACTTCTAAAATTCTGTATGTTTCTCTCCTTATAACTAATTACCTAATTGGGCTAGCCTTTAGGGCCTTTCCAATTGGGCTCTAGTATGTGGCTTGGAGTGGGACCAAAAGGGACCAATGAGACACTAGCTCCAATAGGCCTTGGGTTTTTCTGTCAACTCTTGACAAGTCCAAAGTTACCATTAACTATATTTAATACCACTATATAAATATAGTTGCACTCTAGGCCTTATCTATAAATTATATCCCAAGACTTTATTGTACATGCAACCCCTTCATAAAATATTCGTAGTAACACAAAGTCATGAATGTAAACTGCCACTTTGTAAATTACTACATCTTAATCCTTGAGTACCCAGTTTAATCCTTTTAAGTTATTTACCATATATTTATGAAATCCAATTTCATAAACATATACTTTAGTCTTACTAAATTGGTTAGGCCTAACTCTCTGAATAATAAACTCATTAAACTTATCTCAAGGGAATATTTTGTATCTCTGTTAAGAGACTATGAATTCCATCTTGAGAATATATGTTCCATCAACACTAAATGTGACTGCCCAACATACTGAGGTTTTGACCATTACTTTAGATCTCACTCCTGATATATCAAAGCAACCTACACTTCATGATCAGGTCCATTATTCTCTTAGGATTAAGAGTTCATGCAAATACAAGTCGTCAGATTTATTATTCATTTGACAGTCGTTAGGAGAATAATGAATCTCACAGCGGTCCAGTTCAATATGTCTTAACTCTTAAAACATATCAACATATCAACTAGAAGTCTCCACTTCCATGATTAAGACAAATCATCGTAATTGATATGTTATAGTCTTCGCAGATGAAATGCCCAATTTCATCACCGACTACAAACTATAATTCTGAGTTTACAACGAACCTGTGATTTATATCTTCTGTGACTTTTCACATAAATCACATACTATGCATCTCATGGACTATATGATAATGTCCGAATACTCATGTTACCATTATTTCAGATAATAATAAAATAACTTTATTAAACACATTATTAAGTCACACATAATGTCATACATAATATTATACATAGCATCATACAATAGGATTTAAGGGCACTTATCCTAACAATCTCCCACTCACCCTAAAGACTATTGTGAAGTAATCTAACTCGCATTCCCTCTAAATGCGACTTGAAAGTCCTTTGAGGCAAAGCTTTGGTAAACGGATCTGCTAGATTATTTGCACTTTCAATCTTTGCTACCACCACATCTCCACGAGCAATGATATCTCGAATGATATGGTACTTCCTCTCAATGTGCTTTCCTTTCTTATGATTCCTTAGATCTTTTGATTGTGCAACTGCTCCACTATTGTCGCAAAACAAAGTGATGGGAGCTTGCTCCATTCTTACTATACCAAGGTCAGAAAGGAATTTCTTGAGCCATACAACTTCTTTTGCTGCTTCACAAGCAGCAACATATTCTGCTTCCATGGTGGAGTCCGCAATACAAGATTGCTTGACACTCCTCCATGTTATGGCTCCACCTCCCAAGGTGAATACACATCTTGATGTGGACTTTTTGAAATCTAGATCTGATTGAAAGTCTAAATCTGTATAGCCAACAGGTATTAAATCCTCACAACGGTAAACAAGCATATAATCTCTTGTTCTCCGTAGATACTTGAGAATATGCTTTACAGCTTGCCAATGTTTTGGTCCTGGATTTGATTGATATCGGCTGACCATGCCAACTGAATAACAGATATCTGGTTTATTACAAAGCATGGCATACATGAGACTTCCTACTGCTGAAGCATAAGGAACTTGTCTCACTATATCTACTTCCTCTTGAGTCTTAGGCCTTTGGTCATCAGACAGAGGAACTCCATGTTTGAAAGGAAGTAATCCTTTCTTGGAGTTTTGCATGCTAAACCGTTCTAAAACCTTATCTATATATCCAGCTTGTGACAAGCCTAACATCTTATTCTTGCGATCACGCCAAAGCTTGATCCCAAGAATAAAGTTAGCCTCACCCAAGTCCTTCATATCAAATTGGCTTGACAACCAAACCTTTACCGATGACATTACCCCTACATCATTTCCAATGAGTAGATTATCATCAACATAAAGCACTAGGAACATTACTACTTTATCTTGATATCTTTTGTACACACATGGTTCATCAAGATTTTGTTAAAAACCAAAGGACTTGATTGCTTGATCAAATCTGATGTTCCATGACCTAGATGCTTGCTTAAGTTCATAAATGTACATTTTCAACTTGCATACCATATGCTTTTGGTTCTTAGCTATGAAACCTTCCGGTTGCATCATATAGATTTCTTCTTCAAGATTTCCATTGAGAAATGCAGTCTTGACATCCATTTGCCAAATCCCATAATCATAATGAGCAGCAATGGATAAGAGAATTCTGATAGATTTAAGTATTGCTACTGGTGAAAAGGTTTCCTCATAATCAATACCTTCTTTTTTAGTATACCCTTTCGCTACTAGCCTTACTTTAAAGGTTTCAACCTTTCCATCTATTCGTCTCTTCCTCTTGTAAACCCATTTAAAACCAACAGGTTTAATGCCGTTAGGTGCCTCTATAAGATCCCAAACTTGATTGGAATACATGGAATCTATTTCAGATTTCATAGCTTGGACCCAATAATGTGCATCTATATCATTCATTGCTTCATCATAAGTGTAAGGATCCGATTAAGCCTCTTCTGAGATAGCTTCATAAGTTTCTCCCAAACCTATGAATCTTATAGGAGGCCGAACAATTCTCCCACTACGACGAGGCACCTGTGTACTAGACATCTCTTAAGTAATATCTTATGGTGTATCTAATACAACCACATCATCCCTAGTTTCATCCATTGGTTGTTCATTTACAAGTTCATTCATTTCAGCCAACACAACTTTACTTCTAGGAGTAAAATTATTCATATAGTCATTTTCCAAGAATTTAGCATTTGTACTAACAAAAACTTTGTTATCTTTACGACTATAGAATAAATAACCCTAGTTTCTTTTGGATAACCTACAAGCAAACACACTTTTGATTTTGGTTCCAATTTATCAGGCTTCCCTTTTAACACATGTGCAGGACAACCCCAAATGTGGAGATATTTCATACTAGGCTTATGCCCACTCCACAATTCCATGGGTGTTTTGGGAACATATTTTGATGGAACTAAATTCAAAAGATGTATTGTTGTATTTAAGGTATAACCCCAAAAAGAAATCGGTAAGGTTGAATAACTCATCATGGACCTAACCATTTTTAAAAGAGTCCTATTCCTTCTTTCTGCTACACCATTCTATTGGGGAGTTCCAGGTGCAGCCAATTGGGATACAATCCCATTTTGAATTAAGTAATCCTTGAAATCCCCAAGAAGGTATTCGCCACCTCGATCAGATCGAATGGCCTTTATGTGTTTACCTAATTGCTTCTCAACTTCAGCCCTAAACTCTTTGAACTTTTCAAAGGCTTCGGAATTCCGTTTCATTAGGTACACATAACCATATCTTGAGTAATCATCAGTAAAAGTGATGAAATACTCATAACCTCCTTTTGCTTGGGTTGACATAAGACCACATACATCAGAATGCACTAGCTCTAGCAAATCTTGGGCTCTTCTACCTTTTGCATTAAAAGGTAGTTTGGTCATTTTACCTTCCAAACAAGATTCACAAACTGGAAATTCATCAAAGTCCATGGGCTCTAAGAGTCCATCTTTGATCAGTCTTTGAATCCTATTTGAATTAATATGACCTAAACGCAAGTGCCAAAGATATGCATCACTAGTAGAAGGAAACTTTCTCTTTAATGATTTCACATGAGAGTTATTATCTAATTCAGAATTATATAATTCATGCTTATCAGGAGTTAAAATATAAAGACCATCTACAATATTGCCAAAACAGATAAACACTTTATCCTTCTTTATTACAACATTGTCTTTTAAGATAACACAATATCCATGTTTACCTAAGTAAGTAGCAGAAATTAAATTCCTACGAACATTAGGTACATACAAACAGTCTTCCAATATTAAAACTCTAGATTTAAAACATAAATTATAAACACCAATAACTACAACCGGAATCCTGCTCCCATCAGCCAAAGTAAGAAACAACTCCCCTTCTTTAAGTTTTCTGGTCTCCTGAAACCCCTGCAAGGAATTGCAGAAATGATTAATACAACCTGAATCCACACACCAAGAATCCGTGGGATTCTGTACCAAACATATTTCTAGAAGGAATGTACTTTTCATACCTTTGTTGGCAGCCTTGAATTTTGGACAATTCCTCTTCCAATGTCCTTTCTCACAACAATAGAAACATTTTCTTTTGAACTTCTTTCCTTTATCAGCAACCCCTAAGGCAATTTGTTTACCCTCTTGCTTGGTGAAGTCCTTCTTCTTCTTGTTCTTACCCTTGCCTTTCGACTTAGGTTGAGAAGTAGAAGCTTCACCAATATTGGCTTCAACATTAGAAGTACCAAGGATGCCTTCCGCCGCTACCAACTCATTCATTAATTCAGACAATGTATAAATCTTTTTGTTCATATTACAGTTAAGTTTGAATTCTTTGAATGATTCTGGTAGTGACTGAAGTATCATATCCACTTGGGATTCTCCATCAATATCGGCACCTAAAACTTCCAATGTATTCAGATTAGAGATCATTGTAAGACAATGCTCTTTTACTGAATTACCTTCAGCCATTTTGGTATTATAAATTTGCCTCATGGTCTCTTGCTTTGCAGAACGGCCTTGCTCACCAAACATCTCCTTCAGAATTAGCATAATGTCTAAAGCTAGTTCTACATCCTACATTTGATACTATAGAACATTTGAGATAGATGCTAGGATGTAGCACTTGGCCATCTCATTAGATTTCTGCCAACGATCATATCGTTGTTTTTCCTTAGGAGAAGCATCTAATGAAGGAAAGCTAGGACACAGTTTAGTAAACACATATTTGTGTTCTTCAGCAGTAAGAACAATATCCAAATTTCTTTTCCAGTCAACATAGTTGGATCCAGTCAGTTTGTTTTGATTAAGAATAGTTACAAGTGGGCTAAATGATGCCATGTTCAAATCTGAAAACAATAAACATGAATATAATAAGTAAACTGAACATTATCAATTTAGCATATAAACATATAGTATGGAACCTTAATAAAACCATAATATAATATATGCAACGACAACCCAATCCCGCAATTAATATTCCTCAGAAGCGAGGTCATACCAATCACTATGATCAGGCAAGAATTATTCTCACTATTAATGCTATCATGATAACTCTTACCAAACAAAAATAATTTGCCGCTTTTCCTTCAACCTCTAAGTAATAATGACATAGCTTCGAAGGGAGGTTAACATTATACTTAGTCTAATGTACACCATTGCCTAGAATCAATGTGAATCACCAAGTAACTCCACGGAAGCGTGGTCGTTCTCAATGTAAAAACACATTTCATCCATCATTAAGAAGTTTAACCTATAGTACCATGAATTAAACACCCTCCGAAGGAAGCAAGGCATATTCGCCAAGGCGAGGTGCTTAATCACACTACTATAAACCGACAATGGAGGCCGTGAGATCCAACCCTTGTATCTCTCTCCCACTAGATGTTTTAAAAGAAAGGTTTTTTAATTCTAAAACATGCATAATCTAATTACACATAGTCTTACTCCTTTTACATGTGAAAACACTTAGAAAAATTTCTGGTTTTCTTACTTTCGATTAATCGAATGTGCCCCTCGATCGATTGAAAAAATTAAGAAATTTGAAGTCTTATCACTGTTTCATTCGATCGATCGAAGGTGATTTTCGATCGATCGAAAATCGTGAAACTTGAATTTCCAAAAATTTTCCAAGGCAGTTTTCTACGGTTTTTCTTGAACAAACAACTTACATAAGAACATGATAGTCAGAGAATGATATCAAAACTGAAATTCATTGATGCTATAGCCTTAAAGATCAATTTAACATACTTAAATTCAAATTTAAACAACATCATAACATCAATATCAGTTTTTATCATATCATAGTTTCAACAACCATGCAGAAAATTAAATGTGTAATCTTCTAACAACATGAAACTACAACTTTTAATTCCAGAATTCACAAAACATGTTACACAATTCAAAATTGAAGACCTCTAATACCATTTGAAGGAAACATGAGAGTGCGCAGCGGAAAAATTAAACAGGATCTACTTCATTCGCAATTGATAACATGCACTATGTAAATTTCAGAATTCAAGAATAAGAGAGTATACCTTGATGTGGTGAATTTCAAAACAAAGATTGTAAGCACTTGGGAATACTTCTAATCTTCACTCCAATTCCACTAACGCCCAAGATGTGTGGTCTCTTAATCAGTTATATGAAATGTTCAAGAGAGAATTCAAGAGTGTCCAACACCCACATACACCATTTCATGTAAGATGTTCACTTCTAAAATTCTGTATGCTTCTCTCCTTATAACTGATTATCTAATTGGGCTAGCCTTTTGGGCCTTTCCAATTGGGCTCTAGTATGTGGCTTGGAGTGGGACCAAAAGGGACCAATAAGACACTAGCTCCAATGAGCCTTGGGCTTTTCTGTCAACTCTTGACAAGTCCAAAGTTACCATTAACTATATTTAATACCACTATATAAATATAGTTGCACTCTAGGCCTTATCTATAAATTATATCCCAAGACTTTATTGTACATGCAACCCTTTCATAAAATATTTGTAGTAACACAAAGTCATGAATGTAAACTGCCACTTTGTAAATTACTACATCTTAATCCTTGAGTACCCGGTTTAATCCTTTTAAGTTATTCACCATATATTTATGAAATCCAATTTCATAAACATATACTTTAGTCTTACTAAAGTAGTTAGGCCTAACTCTCTGAATAACAAATCCATTAAACTTATCTCAAGGGAATATTTTGTATCTCCATTAAGAGACTATGAATTCCATCTTGAGAATATATGTTCCATCAACACTAAATGTGGCTACCCAACATACTGAGGTTTTGACCGTTACTTTAGATCTCACTCCTGATATATCAAAGCAACCTACACTTCATGATCAGGTCCATTATTCTCTTAGGATTAAGAGTTCATGCAAATACAAGTCGTCAGATTTATTATTCATTTGAAAGTCGTTAGAAGAATAATAAATCTCACAGCGGTCCAGTTCAATATGTCTTAACTCTTAAAACATATCAACATATCAACTAAAAGTCTCCACTTCCATGATCAAGACAAATTATCGTAATTGATATGTTATAGTCTTCGCAAATGAAATGCCCAATTTCATCACCAACTACGAACTATAATTCTGAGTTTACAAAAAACCTGTGATTTATATCTTCTGTGACTTTTCACATAAATCACATACTATGCATCTCATGGACTATATGATAATGTCCGAATACTCATGTTACCATTATTTCAGATAATAATAAAACAATTTTATTAAACACAATATTAAGTCACACATAATGTCATACATAATATTATACATAGCATCATATATTAGGATTTAAGGGCACTTATCCTAGCGTTTACATACCGCCTGATAAACTCTCTAGCGTTTTCTATTATGCCATCATACTTAGGGAATATAGGAGGTGTGTAGTTAGCAGGGTAAGGTTTCCTAGCTATTTCTTCAGGATAAGGAGGCTTGGTATCAACATAAACAACATTTTCCATCTTCTTAGCTTCAAACAAAATAGCATGTATATCTTCCCTAGTCAGATAAGGAGACCCTTAAGGACCTTAAGAAACCTGAGGTACAACTGTCTCTTGACATAAAGACTAAAACTCTGCCCATATGACAGCCTGAGAACGTTGAAGATCTTCAATGGTAGCCATGATCCCCCTAGTCTCACGACGACCACTCTCTCCCGAGGATTCTGCGCCTTCAGAATGCATGGACATGTGATCTGTACTTGGTTCTGACCGATGGTTCTCACCCACACCCGCCAGTATCCTAGTAACCACCTTCTTTCTCGGAGGCATGGAGAAAGTGACTACAAATAGAGGTGTACAACTCAACAACACACCCTAAAAGAGGAAAATAACCAAAGATCCCCAGCGGAGTCGCCAAAAATGTATGTGCAAGTTAGATTTGATCTTATTTATATGAGTGAAATAAGTTATCTAACAATACATTTATATGAGAAAGCTCGAAAGGATGCAAGCTTTGTCATGACACTCAAACAAGAAATAAAGAAAGCGATGGTAGGACATGAAAAAGACGCACATTTAAACAAGAAGAAGAAGCTGATTAACAAAACAACACAAGATGTACGTGGAAAAACCTAAAGAAGGGATAAAAAACTACGATTTAAGCAAGAACACAACATTCTTGCTTGGTTCAGCTTGTATTATGTATGGGAAAGAGATCAGTTTACAATGAAGTTTCCTTTCTCTCCTACCAACTCTCTCCTTTCATCTTAAAATATCTAGTTAGGTTCTTGCCCTAATAACACAGCTACATGTTCATTTTATACTCTATGGAATATGGCTGAATACAAGGACAGGTGCCAAGTCATCATATTCTTTCCTTTAGACCTTTTCACAACAGTGATACTATCTGCTAACTAAAGGATAAGAACTGCGCCAACATGGCACTGCGACCCGTAGGTAGGTAGCTTTAACACTGCTTGGTAGACAAGTCTTGGACATTGAGAGGGACATTAGGAGTACTGTGATTGGTACACGTGTTCCTAAGGTGACTCATGGTGCACTCAACCAATAAGGGGTGTCCTCATAGCTTCTGACCTTAGAAAGTCACTATCTCCCTTTTTGTGAGTGCTTGAGTACCATGTCAGATATAAATCTTACTTCCTTCCCAAGGCAGTCATGCCTTTAGCACAGACCAAGACAAGCTCTCTTAGCCAACACCTATTCTCCCTTCCGTCACAGCTGCTCTACGCGTAGAGTCTAGATTCAACCATGTTAAGGACATATTTTATGTAATTGGCTAATCCTTTGACAAAACGCACTTTACTTGTATTTGGGTAGATTCATGAAGATTGGACCAAGAAACAAATGAAGAAGGGATGTTCATTAAAGCTGGACAGATTCCCGACAGCTGCTCGACAGATAGCTATCTATCGAGGTTTAATGAGTCTCGACAGCTAGCTCGACAGATTCTATCTATCGAGGTCTCGACAGATACTATCTATCGAGGTATCTATCGAGAATTACGAAATTCAGATTTCCAGATCTAATTTTCGACCCATGCTTATGTATTTGTGTAGGGTTTCTTTTCTCACAACCCTAGACATAAATAAGGCTTATTTTAAAAGCCGTCACATAAGAGAATAGAAGGAGAACACATGAAAAAGGTGACCGGTGCCTTATTCTCTCTGAAAGAAGCTACTGCGTCTTTGCGCCTTAGGGTTTTGTAACCAAGTGCTTCTTGATCTTCATTATTGATGAAGTGAAGAACTTTGCAGCCAACATATTCTTCATGTTGGTGTGTTAGTCACGTACTAGGAGCCGTGCATCATTAGTTAGTCACGTACTGGGATTCATGCAAAAGGGTGGCGTTCATATATTGAAGAGTTCAGAGGTTCTGAAGCGGTGGAAGGTTTCTGCTGTAAGTTCATTTACGGGGATTGTAGAGTCTAGGGACAAAGGTTTTGTACTAGATTTGAAACTTCTCTTTACTATAGTGGATTGCTTTTCGGGAAGGTTTCCCTCTAGGATTTTTACTGTGAAACTAGTTTGTTTTATTGGTTTTCCTGGGTCATCATATCTTGTCTTATTTATTTTCTGCTGCATGATTTTGACATGATATTGATGTTTGTTTGTTTTAACAAGTTTTATTCATAATAAATCTAATTAACAACTTGGGTTTAAAAGTTGTTAATTCTATCAACCAGGGTCTAAATTTCCCAACAAGCGGTATCAGAGTGGGTACACTCTGATTGGATTAATTTCCTGAGTGTGATCATTGATCCCTGTTTGTCATGGATAGAGGACAATCTCTTATCATGCCTCCTTTATTTGATGGAACTAATTATGCGTACTGGAAAGTTTGTATGAAAGTTTTTTTGCAGGCTCTAGGTGAACAGGTATGGCAAGCTGTTGAAGTTGGCTGGATTAAGCCAAAGGAAGCGCCGGTGGATTGGGATGAAGCAACAATCTTAGCGGCAAATTTCAACAGTAGGACCTTGAATGCTTTTTTTGTGGGGTGACCAATGAGGAATTCAAGAAAATATCATCCATGGAAGTTGCCAAGGAAGGATGGACCATTCTTGAGACCACCTATGAAGGTACCAAGGCAGTAAAGACTATGAAGCTTCAAAGACTCACTAATAGTTTTGAAGAAATAAGGATGGAGGAGGATGAGACCTTTGATGAGTTCTATGCTAAACTCAAGGATATTGTGAATTTTGCCTTAAACCTTTGAGAATCTATAGCAGAATCCAAAATTGTTAGGAAAATCCTTAGGTCCTTATCTGAAAGATTCCATGCCAAGATCACTGTCATTGAAGAAGTAAAGGACATTGATCAAATTCCTTTGACTGAGCTTATAGGGAACCTTTAAACCTATGAGATGAGATTAGGTTTAATGGGAAAAAGTGGAAAGAGTAGAAATTTGGCTCTTAAGGGTATAGAGGAAGAGATTGAGGACTCTGAAGATGAAGATGAAAGTGATGATGAAGATGAAGATGATGATGAGGATAAGGATCTAACCTTCATAACTGATGAGATTATCAAGCTTCTTCAATTTAGGAAAAATGATAAGGGCAAACCTCTTAGGAAATCTAAATCTTCAAGGAAGGACAAGAATGAGAAACCCCTCATCCAATGCCATGAGTGTAAAGGTTTTGGTCATATGAGGATAGAGTGCCCAAACTACCTTATGAAAGAAAATACCAAGGAGTCAAAAGATAAAGGGTTGGTTGCTACTTAGAGTGATACTGAGAATGACTCTTCTGATGAGTGTGTGGATGACTGTAGTCACGTTATGGCCTTTGCTGCCTCAACTGATAAGGTGATTGTGGAGAGTGCTAGTGACAATGAGGATTTTTCTGATGATGAAGTACCCAAAAAGCTGACCCTTCAAGAAGCCTATGATAAGCTATGCACTGAATTTATAAAATCTGAAAAGACTTCTCATCTTTGTAGAAAAGAGCTTAATGAGGTAAAAACTGAAAAAGCTTATCTATTAGTCAAACAAGATGAGACTACAAGGTTAGTTGTGACTCTTGTTGTGGAGAACACCTCATTAGAAGAGAAGGTCAAGAATCTTGAGGTTGAGCTTAGTCAAGCTAGAACTCAAATAGAGAGGATTTCTAGTGCAAAGCTTGATGAGGTATTGAGTGCTCAAAAGCCTAGTTCTAATAAGACTGGTTTAGGATATGCTGTCTCCTCCGGCTCCTCCTCTTCCACAGCTTCTGGATCAAGGACTGTCTTTGCCCAATTTGAGAAAGGTGATAAAGGTATGAAATCCAAAACTGATTTGTCTAATTCTAAATCCATTGTTAGACCTCATGTTTGTCACCATTGTGGTGTTTCTGGACACATTCATCCTAATTGCTTTAAGTTGTATCCTCAAAAGCAAATGTCCAAACGGTCACAGGTTTCCTCTCAAAGACCTACACCTTTGTTTGGAGAGTTTTTAAAAGTCTTGAGTTTTTTAACTCAATTTCAAGAGAATTTTAATTCTTCTATGTCCTTTAGTAGACATACTAGGACACATGCCTTTTCATCTTCATGGCCAAAGACTCGTGCTGTGTGGGTGAAAAAGGAGCCTAAGACTTAATTGTCTTTTCTGTTTGTCCTCTGCTTTAATTCTTTCTATCTAAAGTATGACTCTTTTTGCTTGATTTCTTATCTGTTTTTGGAATCATGCTTTCATGCATCTACATCTTTCTATCATGCCTTCATGCATATGCATCTTTCTTTCATTCTTTCATGTTGTTTGTATGTTTTTGTTTGGTTGTTTAGTTTTTATTTTGTTTTTTTTTCAAAATAAAAAGAGAAAAATCAAAATCAGAAAAATACAAAAACAGTGTGTTTGTGTACATTGGTACTTGTGTACCTTGGATGGCCATTGAAACATTGTTTTCTAAATTTTGTATCTTTTGTAGCTTAAATGAGCATCTCTATGCACAACTAAGCAAGTGAGCTTTGTGGCTCATGTTTGTGATGAGTAAGATTAAGTAATCTCTTGTACTTAACACTCGTATCACTCTTTTTGACAGGAAGGACTAGAAAATCCTAAGAAAAAGGCATAAATAACCATCTCATCACTGTTGCCCGCCAATCATAAATGACATTTGTGTGCTTCGGCATAGCAAAATTGGAATGTCAAATGCTTAACATCTTTGGGTATTTCTTTTCTATCTCTTATATGCCCATGTATGATATGCTTATTAAAAGAAAAATATGCAAAGAAAAATAAAAGCAAAAAGATCAAAATGCTTTTAAATATGATTGTAAGCGTGTATTCTAGGAGATGTGGGAGTTATAGGATGTACCTCGAAAGTAATATTCCCCATCAAACAGTTATGATTGTGTGTGAGTTAAAGTGATTTTCTCATATCTCAAATCGTCATAACATGTATACACTTATACAATCTTGCGATGTTTTTCACACACAACACGCAATATTCTTTGATATTCTTGATACATATGCAGGTACAATGTGATTTGGCCATCACAAGGTTTACATATGTTAATGTATGCTCACTAAACTGTTTCAACTTGTTTTTGAAATATAAAATTGGTTAGACTTGTTTAGTGTGTGTGTGTGTGTGTGTTTGTTTTTGGGTTCTTTATGCTTAAAATTGCTGTTGAGAGATGCTTTTGAGAGTTCAAAATGTTGATTGGATCCTTGGTTGAGTAGCATGTTTGATTGCATTCATGTCTGTGTTTTTCTCTTCTTTGAAAAACTGTTTTTAAGCAATTTTGACAGCTTCTCGACACCTCTCGACAGCTAGGCTATCTATCGAGCTCTTCAGCTTCTTTTTATCGCAATCTCGATAGCTTCTCAATAGCTCCTCGATCCATCGAGAAACTTTCTGTCTGCTCGATAAATTCTTAATAGCTGTTCAATCCATCGAGGTTGGCTTCTGCTCGATAGCTGCTCAACAGCTTCTCGATCTGTCGAGATCCTCTTGCATGCATTGTTTTTCACATGTTTTGCATCTTTCTTTTATCTTGTCATTCATAGCATCTTGTTTCATCACATTCATGCATTTATATCGATTCTTTGTACCCCCTTAATCATCTTTGATCATCTTTATGTTTCTCGGGTGAAGCTTTCTAGCTTCTTGTACGCTTTGTCTATCATGACAAAAATGGGGAGAAATTTTGGAGAAAATGTGGTTTCTTTTTAAGATTCTACATGTTAGGGGGGAGATGTGTTTTATCTTGTTAAGGGGAGTGCTTACCTCCTTCTTCTTGTACACCGGTCTTGTGACTATGTTTTCATACATTATGCTTATCTTTGATATATATATATATATATATGATGTATGTTTTTTTTCACCTACCTTTACATGTGTTGTTTCTTTTCTCTCTTTATACACATGTTTCTTATTTATTGTATGCGATCTATTATTTCTGTTTCACACTAAGATGCCGTGATGAGTTTTGTTTAAAGTGTTTCAGAAATACAGGTTGTCAAAGTCTTCCATGCCATGAACTCTCTTCTTGCAAAGTTTTTCAAGAGTTTGTGTTAGGGTAGATTTTATTGTATTCAATAATTGATTATGAGTTGAGTTTTATGGCTTCTCTCATACTTCATTTGTTTGTTGTGGTTTTGTCACGGATTGCCAAAGAGGGAGATTGTTAAGGACATATTTTATGTAATTGGCTAATCCTTTGACAAAACGCACTTTACTTATATTTGGGTAGATCTAAGATGTGTTTAATACTTCAAGAAACATGTTATTCAAGCCAAGTATTAAAGCCATGAAGATTGGACCAAGAAACAAGTGAAGAAGGGTTGTTCATTAAAGCTGGATAGATTCCCGACAGCTGCTCGACAGATAGCTATCTATCGAGGTTTAATGAGTCTCGACAGCTAGCTCGACAGATTCTATCTATCGAGGTCTCGACAGATACTATCTATCGAGGTATCTATCGAGAATTACGAAATTTAGATTTCCAGATCTGATTTTCGGCTCATGCTTATGTATTTGTGTAGGGTTTCTTTTCTCACAACCCTAGACATATATAAGGCTTATTTTAAAAGTCGTCACATAAGAGAATAGATGGAGAACACATGAAAAAGGTGACCGGTGCCTTATTCTCCATGAAAGAAGCTATTGTGTCTTTACGCCTTAGGGTTTTGTAACCAAGTGCTTCATGATCTTCATTATTGATGAAGTGAAAAACTTTGCAGCCAACATCTTCTTCATGTTGGTGTGTTAGTCACGTACTAGGAGTCGTGCATCATTGGTTAGTCACGTACTGGGATCCGTGCAAAAGGGTGGCGTTCATATATTGAAGAGTTCAGAGGTTCTGAAGTGGTGGAAGGTTTCTGCTGTAAGTTCATCTATGGGGATTGTAGAGTCTAGGGACAAAGGTTTTGTACTAGATTTGAAACTTCTCTTTACTATAGTGGATTGCTTTTTGGGAAGGTTTCCCCCTAGGTTTTTTACTGTGAAACTAGTTTGTTTCATTGGTTTTCCTAAGTCATCATATCTTGTCTTATTTATTTTTCCGCTGCATGATTTTGACATGATATTGATGTTTTGTTTTGTTTTTAAACAAGTTTTATTCATAATAAATCTAATTAACAACTTAGGTTTAAAACTTGTTAATTCTATCAACGGGTTTTCGCCGTGGAAATTTGGTAACGACTTCAGACACACTGGAAAGCATCGATTGGGACCACACCCATTCCGAAACCAAACCTTAAAGCCCAACATAATTAAAGCCCCGAAAGCTAATGCCAATAACTTGTTTTCAACTACCAATGTCCGAAAATTATGATTTTACCAAAACAAATGATTGTCTACGGACAAGAGTTGTGGAGTACCTAACACCTTCCACACACATAACCAAACTTCCGAACTCAAGAATCAAGATTTTTTGCCCATCCATATTAGATTAGGAAAAATGCCATTTTTCTTAACCTAGGATCGGTAATAAAATCAAAAAGAGTCAGGTGACCAATCACACCTTAGAAAAAGCCCAATGATTGGTGGTGACTTCACTTACCCTTGGTAATTTTCATAAAAATCGACTCACATTCTAGTCACACACCGAAGGTACGTCACACCTCCTCCACATATGCACGCGAGCGTCGCCACGATGGGTGGTCGAAGCAGAAAGTCGCAAGGCAAGGCGTCGACAATAACCTCTAGAGATTCCAACACGATTCCTATCCCAGCTTCGCGGGCATTGGACACCCCGTCCACATACATCTTCCATGGCCAAATTGAAACCTAGCAGACCCTATGCACATCACCAATTGGTGGAGTGAATTCCGCTATAAAGTCTGCCAGTACCTTCCCCTTGATAGCATTCCTCGCCCTATGCCTGACATCAAAATATCCCATCCTTGTCCCCTACTTAGCTATTCTCCCCATGAAATTTGACCTCCTCAAAAAAAAACTCTAAGGGATGCTCAGTAAGAACATACACCCATGTGGGCCTGGAAGTAGTGCAGTAGCTTCCTAGTAGTGTGCACTAGGGCTAGTGCCATCTTTTCCGAGTCCACCAAAGTCTTGCTGACATAATACATTGGCCTTTGCACTCCATCTTGGATTCTTATTAATATGGCACATACCGCATGCTCGGACACTGCCAGGTACATATACAAGTCTTCTCTGGGCTCTGGATTGGATAGGATAGGTGGACGGGCCAGGTAGAGTTTCAAACTTTGGAAGGCTTCATCACATTCCTCGGTCAACTGGAACCCTTTCCATTTCCTAAGTAACTGAAAGAAAGGCTTGCATCTATCAGCTAATTTAGACACAAATCAGTTCAAGGCTGCTATCATCCCCGTGAGCTTCTACACTTCCTTAGGATTGCTCGACCAAACCCTACCCCAAATGCACACTTAGCAGCATTAAGGCACAACTTGTGGTGCCTCAATATCTTAAATACTTCAGCTAGGTTCAGGATGTACTCTTCAGGCTTCTTACTTTTAACTACCATATTATCGATATATACCTCCATAGTTTTACCGATCTGTTCTCCAAACATCCGAGTAACCATTCGCTGATAAGTCACCCCAGCATTCTTCAAACCAAAAGACATAACTGTATAATGGTAGTTGCCTTTAGGAGAGATGAAATATGTTTTCTCTTAGTCTTCCGGGGCTAGGGCAATCTGGTGATATCCCTGGAAGGCGTCCAGAAGCTCATCCTTGAATGGCTGTAAGTGGCATCCACCAGCTGGTATATATTTGGGACGGGAAAAGGGTCCTTAAGGCACGCTCAATTAAGGTCAGTAAAGTCAACGCAGACCCTTCGTTTCCTGTTTTTCTTCACCACGACAGTATTAGCCAACCAATCCGGAAAGAACACTTCTTTGATAGCCCTAGCTTGCTTCAACTTCTCCACTTCTTCTTTCACGGCTTCCACGTAGTGCTTGGCGGATCATCTCAACTTTTGATTCTTTAGTGGAAATAGGGGATCCATGTTCAATCTGTGCACTATAAGCTTTAGATCTACGCCAGGCACTTCGTATGGGCTCTATGCAAAAATATCCAAATTTTGGACCAGTGATAACAACATCTTCACACAATCCTCAGACGGGAGGCTCTTCCCTATTCAAAAATACCTATCCTCATAAGGCAAAATACGGACCTCAATTAACTCCTCGACACTGTCAGCCCCATTAGAATCCTCAAGGCACTATGATTGCTATAACGAGTCTGACTCTGCTTGCTCCTTCTATTTGATCTCATGGTTGATCGTAGCCACCAAGCACTACTGGGCTGCTTTTTGGTTACCCCTTACCACCACAATTCCTTACTCTGTAGGGAATTTCACCTTCATACGTAGAGTGGACGGTACAGCTCCCATGGCATGGATCCATGGTCATGCCAAGATTGTCGTGTACGGTGACAATGCATTCACAACTATGAAATTCACCATCACTTCTTATCCCTCTGTTACCATCAGGAGCTTAATTTTCCCCTCTAGCATCACCGTCTTTTTGTCAAACCCCACAAGCAGAGTGTCGTATTTTGTGAGATCCTCAGCTTTCAGACCCAAACCCTTGAATAGATCTGGGTACATAATCTCAACCCCGCTCCCCTGATCAATCATTACCCTTTTCATGAGGAAACACCCAATCCTAAGGGTCACGACCAATGCGTCGTCGTGTCGCTAGGTGGTTCCCTTAAAATTGTCGTCATCAAAAGCTATTTTCTCTTTGGCCAACCTGGGCTTCTTCTTGGGACGATCTACCACCTCCAGCTCCTATTGAGGGGTGATGCTTAGAATTCCCCTCCTACGGCTGGCACTCACTCTGATGGATGCTGCATGTATAACCTCAATGATCCCAAGGGGAGGAGGCTGTGTACCTCCTTGACTTCCTGACGTCTGTCCCATTGTGCCTCCCCCCTAGCCGACCACGTACTCCCTCAAGTGCCCAGCTCTAACGAGCTGCTCTAGGTAGTCCTTGAATGTCCTGCACTATTCGGTGGTATACCCCTTGTCTCGATGATACATGTAGTACATACTCTAGTTCCTTCTAGTTGAATCCCTGCCCATCTTAACGGGCTAGCAGAAATATGGTTCATGCTTTATCTTCTCCAGAATTTTATGTATTGGTTCTTTAAATTCCATATTCACTCCTTCAGTTCAGATATCGGGGTTCTGTCCCCTTGCTTCTCTTCGTGGCCTTTGTTGAAAGTCCCTTACTTTGTAACTGACCATCCTCTAAACTTTTATGCTCTTCAATCCATCTCATTAACTGGTGCATGTTCTCGGGAGGCCTCATGGTCAAGGAATCTCTCAACTTGGATTCCTGAAGGAGCCCTAGTCTGAAAGTACTCGCGGCTACCTGCTCATTGTCTTCCCCAATCTCATTATACAACTCCCAATACTGGTTTACATATGATCGGAGAGTCTTCCCATTCCCCATCTTCATAGATAGCAAGGCGTCGATGGACTAAGGGACTTGGCTACATGTAACAAAGCGTGCCTCGAACGCTTGAATTAACTCCTTGAAGTTGTGGATGGAACCCTTCCTTAAACCGTTGAACCACCTCATTGTTATGGGTCTGAGGCTAGAAGGGAACACTTTACATAAAAGCCCATCATTCCTAAAGTAAAGTGCCATGAGCTGAGTGTAATGGCTTATGTGTTCCACTAGATCGGTCTTGCCATCATAGCAGGTAAATGGCAGGTGAGTAAAATGCCTTGGCATCTTGGTACACTCTATTTCTTCGAAGAACGGCGATCGAGCCACTCTCCTTAGTGCTCGGCTCATGGCATCCATGGCAGCACTGGGATGTCCGCATCTTTCTCTCCTTGGTGACATCAAATTGTGGTCTCTGGATTCATTTGACCTGTCCCTGACAGACGAGAATGGCCCTGGTGGGATGATCCCTCGATGTACTCACTCGTGGAGTCTCGCTCATGGAACAACCCCTCGTGGTTCCTTCTCTGCCGCCTGCCCCTTATCTCCAGCTCTAACTCCTTAATTTTCCTTTGCAAGCTCTCTATCTCGCGATCTCAGTCATTGTGGTATGAAGCCTCAGGTATTTAAGATATAATCCTCTCTCCTATAGACGACGCTGCATGTGAGTCCACTTGTGTTTCATGCTTGTCTTGGTCACGGTGCTCTCTTCTACGCTCTTACTCCATTAACCAAAGGGCCCGAGATGAGCCCCTTAACCGATTTCCCTCAAACCCTGCTAACTCCTCATTTGGATGTGGATTCTCCATCTGATAGAGTTTTTCACCAACTCTAGGCTTTCAACGAAGTAGGAATTCCCACAGACGGTGCCAATTGTGGTGGCCTAGCCCAATAACACTTGGCTCTTAGGGCTAGGCCCCTAATTTATTTGTATATTGGGTAGGGATTATCCCACAATGGGAGGCCTAGTAGATGGCCCTAATTGCAACCGATGAAACCTCTTATGTTCCCATAGACGACGTCAATTGTGGTGGCCTAGCCCAATAACACTTGGCTCTTGGGGCTAGGCCCTTAATTTATTTGTATATTGGGTAGGGATTATCCCACAGTGGGAGGCCTAGGAGATGGCCCTAATTGCTACCGATGAAACCTCTTGTGTTGAGTTAAGGCCCACACTCTATTTTCCTTGACCCCCAAGAAGGTTCAAGCTCAGCCGAGCAAGACTCCTTGACCCTTAAGCTGTGTTTCTCCTTATTTCCCTCGTGTCTCCCCCTGCCTCAAATTTTACCAACGCCTCATTCACACCCTCCTTAGTCCTTTCTCCTTATATAACCTTCCTTTAGTGGGTCTCCCTCTACGCCATATTCCTGACTAGATGAGACTCACTGCACACTCCTGAAATGACCTCCTTGGAACTTGCACCAGACGCCGGGTAATGCTCGGTAGGCAGATTCCCCCAAGGCATTATCTCTTGTCCATGGCTAAGTGGGTGCTCGGTTTATTCTCGGTATTGTTCGGTTCAGTGCCAGGACGGGTCAAGCAAGTTTTAGAGAGCAGGCTGTGATTTTGGTCTGGGTCTTTGTTCATGGTCCGTACAGACATGTATAATACAAAAATAACTATTTAAATTCTTGTTCTTTATGGAAATCACAACATCATGTCTTATTAATAAAAATAAATATTTTATTTTATTTTAGCATCTAATTAATCCAAAATAGGAGATATAAATATTGTATGCAGCTAAAGGGAGACTCAGCACTGTTAAAAAAGTTTCACATTCCACAGCTCCCAAAATGATTTTTTTTCCTGATCCTTAACAAAGATGTGGGACTTTGTACATTCTTGACAACATAAAAACATCCTGTAAATCTGATATTCAGTAACTTTGATCCTAATAAGACCATGATTATCTGATATTTTGACTGGCAATAAGTGGTCCTTGCTTTTGGTTCAAAAAGAGATGGATTGCCTTGGCTGATGATATGGCAGAGTCTCCTTTCTTGACAATTTTCTCCAGCTCTCCAACCTTCTTTGACAACAACCTGGCATTTGAGTTCGTGGACAGGACCAATTCGTTTGCAGTTTCCAGCGCAGAGCATAACTACCAAAAACAAAGTGGAAAGGGTAGCAACATGATCAGAACAAAGAAAACACCTCATCTCAAGTTAATAGCCTTGCGAAAACAAATTGAGGGTGCAGTCAAGACAATGTCTCTAGTTTTATGCAGAGCAAAATCCACAAAAGCACACCCAAAAGAGAAGGGGAAAAAACCATCATAGCTAGTGTCCTACGACATCAATTTTTTTATTGGTAATGACACACATTACATGTCTTAAACCCACAACCTCACCCACCACCTTGTTCTTACAAGGAGAGGAGGTGCTTTTTGAGCTAGAGCTCATTGGCATCCTAGGACATCAATTGTAATATAACATTAAGAAATTATGAATAATTTATGGTGGATGAAGCGACCAGTGATGGTGGGGATGCATAATGTGTTCAATAATGTCCAAAGCACTAATCATTGATGTAGAGATGTTTTAGATATACTTATATATATCCTTCAATGCTGATTACTTTATCACCTTTAGAGTTAGAGCCGTCCAGGAGTGGTCTGTACCAGAAAGTGCCTCATTCAAGCGGTCGTAGTCTTCCTGAAGCAAGACCAATGAAATCAGACGCATTCTTCTGTAAAATATGTACATGCTGAAACATAGATTGCATAACAATTGGGAACAAAAGATTCCTTCTTGTTGATTTGAAAGTGAAACTCTTATATTTCTAAACAGCATTCGGCAAGATTACATTACTTCAAAATCAACATGCACAAAGGAAATTATAGGATGAAATTTATAACACAAAGCAAAGTTTTTCTATTCTGGAGTTAAGTCATTCCATGCAATTCAAGACACTCTCATATATCACTTCTTTAAATACATAGCACTTTTCAAATTAGCATTTGACACCCAATACTTTGAGATGTAAGTAGCAACACTTCAATAAATTTGTAGTCATCTATAACCTATATTCTGAAGTAAGACATTTGTGACCCAATGGGAAAGCCACACTCCTAACATCATTTATCATCTCACAAGCCACGGTCAGTTCACTCATCTAAACTCATGACCTGTTAATGGAAAGTATGCGCAAAAATAGATTTTGAACTTCTGGTAGTAATGTTTGTTAGAGAGGTTTTTAAATAGGTCATGTGACTAAAAGTACATATGAATGGTTTTAGGAATCGCCACGTTTAGGGTTGGAGGAGATTCCTCCCAAACCAGTTTGGATGAAAACTTTTTCCTTGATAGAAATCTTCCTAAATGCTAGATGAAAATTTTCATTAAAGATGGACACGAAGAAAGATGAACAACCGCACCAATAAGGAGGGGTCAATAATATTTTACTTGAAGAACCACACCAATAGGGATAAGCGGAAGCTAGGAACAGTGAGTTGAGGTTATGATCACAATGCCCTACAAATAAACTAAAGATCCCCACAAAGAGCTGGTGGCAAAAAATGTCACCATATTAGACCAAAAGTTGGTGGAAAATAGTCATTAGTCTCTGTGGTTGCATACAGAATTTTTTAGAATCTAAAGTAATAAACCATCCAATTTGCTAAGTTTGGCCAGTTACATAGACAGAATTTTAACAACTGAATAATTGTTAACGATAACAAGACTGACTTCTTGTCAAAGGCCAAAAGAAATGCTTTTCTCAACTGCATAGATTACCATTAAGATTCATCATGCAGTGCACAAACTG
The DNA here is from genome assembly GCA_030021035.2 of Notholithocarpus densiflorus. Taxonomy (NCBI): domain Eukaryota; kingdom Viridiplantae; phylum Streptophyta; class Magnoliopsida; order Fagales; family Fagaceae; genus Notholithocarpus; species Notholithocarpus densiflorus. The sequence goes on along the minus strand of JARYZH020000038.1, from coordinate 218,050 downwards.
ACAAGCAATCACTAATAACTGAAGCCGAATCAGCTACCTTACCAGTCCAATTTAGCTAAGCGCTTTAGAAGGCAAATGAAAATGTATTCAAGTCAGACCCTATCACAGCTCCATGATAATGGTACATACAGCTTCCCCTAATATATAACAACTTTCTAAAGACTTCATAATGAAATGAGCTTTTCACTCAATTTGAAGGCATCTCGTATCAGGATAAGAGTGGTGAAGTTATAAAAATGTTAAAAACAAGTTGTGACACAGAACAGAAATTCAATAAGGCTAGATATTGTTTTTGCTAAAAATAAACCTTTAATCTATAAAAATTATGGAATCCACAAGATGAAAAAAATAAATTAAATCAATAGCAATTTTATTAAGACTTCTTATTTTCGCTTTACAACTTAGGGGCTAATTTAAAGGCTTCAGTAAACTTATTTTCCAAGAAAAAATATTCTTTAAAAGACCATATAAGGACTCAATTTTGACTAGGAAATCCTTAAAAACACCTAAAATCAAGGAAATAAAATCCTAACTTCTAACATTAAAATTTATTTGTCCTACATCAAGTTGCTAAAATGTCAAGCTATCCTTCAAAACTGGAGATCAATAGGACAATGATTTTGAACCAGTTCTTCTTTGAATGCAACCAACTTGGCTTTTTTGTTTGTTTAAGAATACCACTTGAAAGTATTTGACCCAAAACTATGATCATACCCTCAGAACGCTCCATTATAATTAAAGCCATTTTGTCAAATTTGCTAAATTGAATATTTGCAGGCTCCCAGTGGAGAGGAGCCCATATCAGCAATCATTCAAATACATACAGGAAAATTAGCAGAAATGTAAATGCAAAATCCACATGGCCAAGCACATGATACCCAGAAAAACTAAGTGCAACCCTTTTCAGATCCTTATCCGTTTAACCAATTTTCTGATCATGTGTCTAATTAACGTTAGTATACATATACGTACATTAGATAATTCAGATGGGTATGAACCAAAATGCGATTATGATATGTTTATAATGGTGAAATCGAAAAAGTTTTAAGGAAAAGAGTGATGGGAGATGAACCTGAAAGAACTTGGAAAGGTCCAAGGCTTGAGGGGTGTTAGTGGGGCTTGAAATTGAAGAGGGAGAAGATGAGAGAGGGGTTTCATGGTGGTGTGGAGTTGCAGTGTCATCCGATTCTCCAAGATCGCTGAGCAGATCACCTATGCATAGAAGCGGTCCTCCTATTCCTCTCATGTTTGGAGTTTTGGTCACCAAGACAAGATTCTCCACGTTTTTTCTTTCTAGTTAGTTTGTTTGTGGGATTTGGGTACCTTAACAAAGTTTCGCATCTTGCGAGTTTGTAACTGAGGTTGTGTTCTATGTCCACAAGGCCTAGGTGTTGGGCTTGGCCTAGCGAGAGGAAGTCCTAAAAAATATATATTGGATATGTGTAACTTTTTATTTTATTTTAGGATAATTATTCCATACTTACAATGAAAGTGATGGATTTTTTTTTTTTTTTTGATAGAAATAAGTGATGGATTTAAACCTAAATGATTCCGATATTAGATTAAGTTATATGTTCTCTATATTTGTGCCAAATTTCATGTTAATTAGTTTTTTTTATTTATTTATTGATGAAATGTTAATTAGATTTTATTTACTTCTACACATTTAAAGTTCAAAGATAGTTATTATTAACTGATTATTCATCATTTATTTGATGGTATTAACTATGCATACTAGAAAGTAAACATAAGAGCCTTTTTGTAGTCTTTACATGAGAAAGTTTAGCTTGTAGTTGAAGTAGGTTAGACTAAGCCTAATGAGCCACCATCATCGTGGGATGATACTAAGATCAAAGCTGCAAATTTTAATAGTAGAGCACAAATTCTAGAGCCCAAGATTCTCAGGTTGATTCTCAGATCTCTTCCAGAGAGACTTCATGCCAAGATCACTGCCATAGAAGAATAAAAGGATCTTGACTCTATTCCTTTGATAAAACTGATTGGCAATTTACAAACTTATGAACTAGGTTTAGTAAGGGTTGGCAAGGGTAGCAAAAGCAAGAACATGGCTTTGAAGGTCAAGAATGGCGATGACGATGAATCGTCTGAAGATAAGGACACTAAATTCAAATCATATATCACTAGACAATTCAAGAAGTTCATCAAGAATGCAAATGTCAAGGCAAGTGACAAGGATCGTAAACAATCTGGATTCTCTCAATTCAAGTCCCAAGACAAAGGCAAGTGAGAATTCAAAGATGTTGGACAAAGTAATAATGTTCCTGTTGGGCCAAAGTGCTACAGATGTCTAAGATATGAACACATGAAGCAAGAATGTCCAACATATCTCAAATCCATTGGCAAGAACAAAGCCCCAGCTGCCACCTTGAGTGATACAGAACCAAAGGCAGATTCTGATGATAGTGATTAAGATGGGATAATGAATGCTTTCACAACTACCATTGAGTCCCCTGAGGAAGCAGTAGAATTGGTTGATGAGGAAGAAGAGCTAAAGGAATCCATGTTCGAGAAGATGGATGAACAATATGACATCCACACTACCTACTCTAAGTTGTACAAAGTCTCCTAGAAGCATGAGAAGCTTTACAGGTTAGTTATAAGGAAGCTAAGTGAAATAGAGTTGGAACGAGAGGAACTCTCTACCAAGGTTGATGAAGCCAATCAAACCATCGGAGCACTAAGGTTTGAAAAAAAACTTTCTTGCTGAAAAGACCAAGAAACTAGATGCAGTATTGTTTCAAGTGAGAGCACAATTGGAAAGTGTGGTGGGCCTTTTTTGCATTGTTAGGCCTCGACTCCTCTTGCTATGCTGCGGCCCATAAGTTTGAGGTAAGAGAGTTGGGACTGGTCTTACTAAGGCTACGCTTCAGGCTAGCTTGTGCACAAGATGAACTAACCCAATGTAGACACGTCCTAGCATGAGCATTGTGGGCTGAGCATATGGCATAGCCACGGTAGGAATAACTGTTACAAATGTTATGGTAGGACTACAGTACAGCGTGATAACTACAATAATAAACGAAATGAATAAAACTAACACCGAGAAGGAAGATAGTTAACAGAGTTACAGCAAAGTAATACAGCAAATAGAAATGAAACTATGGCAGAAAAGACAAATAACCCAATGACTGAACAATAGACAAATCACCCAATAAATATGAATAGTAAAAAAAAAAAAAAAAAGCCTTTCTCAAGAAAGGGAGCCAATCTCCAACGTGAGTAATCTCAAGAAAGGCTCCTGTCATGGAAGTTACACACTTTGAAAAAAGGACCTAAATGGTTTGAGCTTTGATTCTCAATCCTTAGGGAGTGGGTCTATTGAGAGGGAGAGAAAAGGTGGCCTATTGATGCATGCCTCTATTCCTACCATTCATTTTCCCTCTCTGGTTTTCTTTCCAGTCCTTATTTCTTTTCTCTAGTTTTTCCATGTATTCTTTTTGTTCTCTATTCTTTCTTTTCTTTCTACCTCCCCTTTGTCCCCCTTTCACTATTCATAGCTACCCCATTTTTATACCATCTGCCATTGTGGGATTTAACTCATCAAGGCATCTTTGTGTGAAACAGAAATAATAGATTGCATGCAAGTGTAAAAAGCATGTGTATGAAGAGAGAAAAGAAACAACACATGAAGGGGTAGGTGAAAGAAACAACATACATCATCATATAAAGAGATAAGTACAATGTATGTCATAAATATGGTCACAAGACCTAATGTACAAGAACAATGTATCTCAAATAGAAAGAAAAGAAAAGATACATGTAATAGCAAAAGATACATAATATCCTCACTACATCCCTCATAAAGAAAACCAACACTCCCCCTAACAAAAATGGTTATATACTAATTCTCCCCCTAAGAGTGACTACTCTCATATCCAAAACTACTCCCCCTTTTTGTCACGAGTGATAAAAGGTAAGAATGTCAGGTAGACATCTCATCAGTAGAGCTAGCATCTCCATCATTATCATCCGAAGCATCATCGTCATCACCATCATCATCCTTAGAAGCAGAACCCACGGGAAGAGGTGGTGGAGGAGAAGCCTCAGGAGCAAAACCGCCCATGGTCGCTTGTCATCTAGCAATGCGGCCAACACGGACATTCACCTGATACAACTCCGTGGAGAGTGTATCGAGGCGAGCATCCATGCGCTGAAGCTGCGCCATGATGTCTCCTAGGGACACATCGCTCGTAGAAGAGGAAGGAGCAGATGTGGAAGGAGCAGATCTGGATGGAGCAAGACGGGAGGGAGGAGTTGCTGAATCCATCTGTCGCAACCTAAACTGCTGAATCCGTCTTTCACGGTAGCGGCGTCTATGGCACACATGAAGAAGAAATGGTCGGAAGAGGGAAAAGAAACAGAAAAGTAGCGTAGAATCCTCGTGATAGCGGAAGGAATGATGAGTTTATCACGGGACGCCGAATCTAGATGAACATCTATAATAGAAAGAATGAAATGAGAAGGGAAATCTATAGGAAGATGCTCAAGGAGAGATAATAAAAATCGAGAACGAGGCTCTGTGATGGAGTTGTAGTGAGAGAGTGGATGGAGTACAAAAGTCATTACCATGTTTAAGAATCTAGGACCTTTAGCAAAGGCTTTACATGATGTAAACTGACGCTCACCCCAATCAGAAGGGTGCTCACAAAAAGCAGAAATAAGCTCATCCTTGGACACAGTCCGCAGACGCTCACAACTAGGATAGTTAGGAAACTCTATCCTAGGAACCCGAAGCACATCCGCAACAAGCTGCAGTGTGACAGGAATGCTAACACCCCTAACACGAGTGAAAAAGCGAGGGACAGACCGGTCAATCCCGTGCATGTTGGAGTAGAACTCTTGAATAAGTACGAGAGGACAAGTGACAGGCTCGTCACAAAGTGACTGCCATTCCCGACTGTGAATAAAATCGGGAAGGTCAGTGTCGGCAAAGTCTGCCAAAATAACTTGGCGTTCCGAATGAACACCTCGTTTAGAAAAGTTCTCTAAGAATGCCTTGTGGGCATCATCATCACAGAACCGAAGAGATAAGGGGGCAGAATCTAAAGACGAAGAAGATGCCCTGGAACGAAGAGGGTTCCTGGACAGAGTGGATTTACGTTTCGGTGCCATAAACACTACTAACGTAACCAACAGTAGAGGGAGAGAGAAGAGACAATCAGAAAAGTCCCAAAACAGTTCACAATTGTAAGAATATGTGAAAAGAAGTACGTATGCATGGGAATTTACATGAACATGTGATATGCAAAAGAAATTGCATCATGGGCTCAGCCCAATCCAATCCTACCAACACACAAACATATTGCACACATCTAAATGCATGAAAATACTGTTATAATGCTAATGTGATGCAATGCATGAGATTTCAAACTCATATAAGTGAAAACTCATCCCAAAATTTCAACAATAACTCATTAATTTTGAAAAACCCCAAAATTTTTCAAAAACCCCAAAAACCTAGGTTTCAAAACATGAAATGCATGAAGAATGAGAGATCAAAAGCTTACCAAGTGAAGAAAAACTTGAAGAAGCTTGAAGAAACCTTGAGGAACACGATTGGAGTGAGATGAGAGAGTTTGGGAGAGAAAACAGAGATCAATTGAGAGAGATATCGAGAAAAATGACAGGCGGATCACACGAGGAGCTTAAATAGAACCCTCAGTAAATCTCGACAGATGAAGGTGTCGAGAGGTATCAAGGTGTCGAGAGGTATCAAGGTATCTGTCAAGGGAGGTATCGAGAAAATGGCCTTCGACAGATGAAGGTGTCAAGGAGGTATTGAGGAACACAACATCAAACACAAGAAGAGAGTCTCGATCGATCCACCAGTTGTCGAGAAGCTATCAAGGAGGCAGGAGCTTTCTCAATCGATCCACCAGGTGTCGAGGTGCTAGCGAGATTGCAATAAGAAAAAGCTAAAGTAGCTCGACAGATAGCCAACTATCGAGGAGGTATTAAGGAGGTGTCGAGCCAGCTTTTCAAAACAGTTTTTCGAGAAGAGAAAAACACAGATATGAATGCAATCAAGCATGCAACTCAACCAATAATCCAATCAACATAATAAGCTCTCAAAATTATCTCTCAACAATAATTTTTAAGCACATGGATCCCAAAAACACACGCACACACTAAACAAGTCTAACCGATTTTATTTTTCAAAAACAAGTTAAGACAGTTTAGTGAGCATACATTAACACATGTAAAACCTTGTGATGGCCAAATCACATTATACCTGCACATGTATCAAGAGTAGCAAAGAATATTGCGTGTTGTGTGTGAAAACATCGCAAGATTGCATAAGTATCAACATGTTATGACAATTTGAGATATGAGTAAATCACTTTAACTCCACACAATCATAACTGTTTGATGGGGACTATCACCTTCGAGGTACATCCTATAATTACCACATCTCCTAAAAAACACGCTTGCAATCATATTTAAAGCATTTTTTATCTTTTTGCTTTTTCATTTTCTTTGCATATTTTATTTAAGCAAATCATGCATAGGCATATTAGAGAGAAAATAAAATACCCAATGATGGTAAACATTTGACATTCTAATTTTGCTATACCGAAGCACACAAATGTCATTGACACTGCACTTTTGCTATGCTTAAGCATACAGGTGTCATATCATGATTGGCGGGTAACAGTGGTGAGCTAGTCATTTATGCCTTTCTCTTAGGATTTTCTAGTCCTTCCCGTCAAATAAGAGTGATATGAGTGTTAAGTACAAGAGATAACTTAATCTTACTCACCACAAACAAGAGCCACAAAGCTCACTTGCTTAGTTGTGCATAGAGATGCTCATCTAAGCTACAAGAGATACAAAGTTTAGAAAATTTTGTTTCAATGGCCATCCAAGGTACACAAGTACCAATGTACACAAAACACACTATTTTTGTATTTTTCTGATTTTTCAATTTTTTTTATATGAAAAACAAAATAAACAAAACTGAAAAACAAACAAAAACATGCTAAACAAAACAAAACATAAAACTAGACTGACTCAAAATAGTAAAGCAAAACACACAAGTAATGCAAACAAAAACAAAAAGAGAAATAAGAAAGTTATAGAATCACTTGGAGCCATTTTCCTTCCACACTCTGGAAGAACCTTTCCTTTGATTAAACCCTTGAACCGGCGGTAAGGGGGAAGAATTGAAACCGTTCAAGTTCGAAAGGAACATGAGGGCTTTGAGAAGATCTCCAAGGGGAGCAAGAGAGGATTGAAGCTGATTTTGGCTTCCGGATGCTATCATGTCGTTACTCTGTTGAGTAGCAAGCCACTTATAGCAATTTGGTCGAGTATGACCGGCAACTCCACAATGATGACAGATATGCTGCTTCTTCTATTTAGGCTTATGAGAGTTAGCCTTTTTAGTCCTGGGTTCTTAGCTTCTTTCTTATCTTACTTAGGGGGTGCTCCTAAGAGAGATTTATTCTTGTCTAAGTTCTCACTAGCTAACACAATTTCAACAACATTGTTCTTAATTTCAACATTATTAGTAGGAGGAACAAAAACAGTAGTACTTGTAGAAGCAATATTAGAGGAAGAAAGATCATACCCTAAACCCATACAATCAGAAGCAGATTTTTGAATGCTTAGCATCTCATCAAGCTTAGCACTTGAAGCCCTCTCCAATTGAGCTCTGACTTGAAACAATTCCGCTTCAAGCTTCTTGATCTTCTCTGCCAAGAAATTGTTCTCAAACCTCAGTGTTCCAATGGTCTGATTAACCTCATCAAACTTTGTGGAAAGTTCTTCACAATCAAGTTCCACATCGCTGAGCTTCTTGGTAGCCAGCCTATACAGTTTTTCATGCTTCTCGGAAAGCTTGTACAGTTTCTCATAGGCCGTGTGGATATCATCTTGATCATCCATCTTCTCAAACTTTGAGTCCACCAAATCTTCTTCTTCATCCACATCTTCTACAGTCCCTTCAGTAGGATCTACAGAGGCAGTGAAGGTAGCAGCAAGTGCCTTGCTCTTTCCAATGCTCTTGAGATATGTAGGACACTCATGTTTCATATGACCGAAACCTTGACACCCAAAACACTTAGGTCCTGCAGGGACAGTGTACTGACCACCTTCCTTAGTATCATTCTTCCCTTTGTCTTGGCCTTTAAACTGAGAAGAACTGGATTGCTTGCGGTCCTTGTCGAAGCCCTTTCCATTTGCGTTCTTCATAAACTTCTTAAACTGCCTGGTGATGTAGGACTTCATCTTGGTATCTTCATCATTTGAAGACTCATCAATCTCACTGTTCTTGGCCTTCAGTGCCATGCTCTTACTCTTGCCTAACTTACCAATCCTTGTTAACCCTAGTTCGTAAGTCTGTAGATTACCAACCAGCTCTATCAAAGGAATCTTGTCAATGTCCTTTGATTCCTCGATCGCTGTAATCTTGGCATGGAATCTCTCAGGCAGAGATCTGAGCATTTTCCTCACAATCTTGGGTTCAGGAATGGTCTCCCCAAGATTAAACGCCGAGTTCACTATGTCTTTAAGCTTAGCATAGAACTCGTCAAACGACTCATCCTCCTCCATCTTAATCTCTTCAAAGCTTGTAGTGAGCCTCTGAATCTTTGAGTCTTTGACAGCCTTAGTTCCCTCATAGGTTGTCTGAAGGATGGTCCAAGCCTCCTTGGCAGTTTCAGTAGAGGATATCTTCTTAAACTCCTCATTAGTGACTGCACTGAATAGAACATTCAATGCCCTGCTGTTGAAATTTGCCGCCTTGATCTTCGCATCACCCCAATCGACCGGCGCTTCTGTTGGCTTAGTCCAGCCTATCTCCACAGCTTGCCACACCTTCTCATCTAGAGACTGCAAGAAAGCTCTCATGCGTACTTTCCAGTATGCATAGTTAGTACTATCAAATAAAGGAGGTATAATTAATGACTGTCCTCTATCCATGACAAACTGGGGTCAATGGATCAAACACAACAAAGATTAAAACCTAATCAGAGTGTGCCTGCTCTAATACCACTTGATAGGCCACAAACTGAATTGACCCGTTGTGATAGAAATTAATTAATTAATTAGCCAAGTTATTAATTAATCAATTTATCATGCAAACACATGGTAGCACAAACAAATCACCAATAAACTAATTATGCAACGGAAAATAAATAACACGGTAATTTGTTTACGAATGGGGAAAACCTAATGGCAAAAACCCCACCGAGTGATTTTCAGGTCACCACTCCCGAAACTCCACTATTATCACAACAAGCGGTTACAAGTAAAGGAATCCCAAGTACCTTACCAACCTACAGTTGAACCCTAACCCCAATACCCAATTGGACTTGTTCTGTAGTGACAATTTTCCCTTTTGATGCACGGCTCCCAAGTACGTGACTAACCAATTACGCGAATCCCAATACGCGATTTCAATCACCAACTAAGAAGGTTGTCGGCTGCAAAGTTCTTCAGTCCATCCACACGATGAAGATCAAGAAGATGCTTGGTCACAAAACCCTATGATACAAATACACAGCAACTTCTTCAAGAGAAAGAGATGAACAAAGGCAAGAACTTTGTCTCCGGTCACAATTTGCTTGAACAGAGTTTGCTCAATGCTTGTGCAACTTGTGAACACATTGACGGCCCTTAAACAATCCTTTTATATGTTTAGGGTTAGGAGAAAAGAAAGCTCAAACACATAATCACGGATCCCAAGAAAATTAGATCAAAATTCTGAAATTCATAAACCTCGACAGATAGGAGGTGTCGAATAGCTGTCGAGCAGGTGTCGAGCACACGGGGCTGAAACAGCTTTCTTAAGCTCGATAGATGCAGCTGTCGAGACAGCTGTCGAGATTTAATGATTTTGCACTTTCAGCTTGTTTTCTTGGACAAACTTGAAGGCTTCAACACTTGATCTTGAAACACAGTTTCTAGAAGTATTTAAACACATCCTAGATCTACCTAAATACAAGTAAAGTGCGTTTTGTCAAAGGATTAGCGAATTACATAAAATCATGACATATGTTCTTAACATGTGAAACACATATGTCCTAACAAATCAATTAATTCGTCACAAGGGGTCAATACGTTTTTGGCCTATCACTTTGTCCTTTTTTTTTTCTCTTTATGATTTAAATCTTTCTGTTTTCTTTGTTTGTTTGTTATAATATGTTTTAATATGTCTATCTAGATCAGGTTTATGTAGTTGTATTTTTTAAAAGCATGTTAGAATGTTAGATTTCTCATTTTGAAGTTTTATTGCATCTGTTGTGTTTTTAGTTCTAGGCAAGACTTGCATACGCATAATCCTGTCTACGCATGCAAGCTTGATTATGCACACGCAAGCTTGTTCATGCGTGCGCAGGCTGCTACCCAGAAACCCTAATTTAGGTTTCTGCTTTGTTTTCTTTACTTATTTCACATGTATTGCTTCTATTTTATGTCCTTTTTTGTAGTTTTTAAGCCTCGGTTTCAAATGTTTGTTTGCTTGTTCACCTTCACATGTTGGTATTAGGGTTTTTGCTTTGTGTTATCTTATTTTGTTGCCATGAACATGCATTCACATGCCCATACATGATGCCATAAGTGCTAAGTTGCTACAAGGTAAGTAAAGGGTAAGTCATGCATTTGTGATGAACATGCATTTATGATATGATCTTGCTTAGGTTTGATGATAATTGTGATCTTGATGCCTTGGATGATGACATGATGTGCTTGTCACCTATATCATTGCTTTGATTTAATGTTACATGCTTCTGCCTTGTTTGGTGATGATATGCCACGACTAGATGAATGCTAGGATGATGTGATGAGATATATTATGATTTGTGTTAAAGCATGTTTAGATGTATGATGATTAGGGCTTGTGATACGACGAGATGCTATGCTAGATGAATGTTAGGACCTTTGATATGTGATGTATGTTGGGGTTTATGCCCTAAAATCCAATTTATTGGCATATCATAAATAATTAAAATTGTTTAATTATATGAGACTATCTATAAATAAACTAATGAGACATTATCTTAGTCCATGAGATGCATAGTATGTGATTTATGTGATTTAGTCACAGAAGATATAAATCACAAGTTCTTTGTAAACTCAAAATTTTAGTTCGTAGTTGGTGATGAAATTGGGCGTTTCATCTGTGAAAACTATAACATATCAACTACGATGATTTGTCTTGATCATGGAAGTGGAGACTTCTAGTTGATATGTTTTAAGAGTTAAGACATATTGAACTGGACCGCTATGAGATTTATTATTTTCCTAACGACTGTCAAATGAATAATAAATCTCACGACTTTTATTTACATCAACTCTAAATCCTAAGAGAATAATGGACCTGATCATGAGATGTAGGTTGCTTTGATATATCAAGAGTGAGATCTAGAAGACACGATCAAAACCTCAGTATGTTGGGTAGCCGCATTTAGTGTTGATGGAACATATATTCTCAAGATGGAATTCATAATCTCTTAACGGGGATATAAAATATTCACTTGAAATAAGTTTAATGGGTTTGGTTATTTAGAGTGTTGGGCCCAACCACTTTAGTAAGGAGTTACTAAAGTATATATTTATGAAATTAGATTTCATAAATATATATTGAATAACATAAAGATCACATAAGAAATGAAATGGTTTTGTATGTGAATGTTGGACACTCTCCTATTCTCTCCTTGTAAACTGATTGAAAGATCACACATCTTGGGTATTAAGTGGAATTGGAGTGAAAATTGAAAGTCTTCCCAAGAACTTCTGATCTTCGGTTTTGAATTTCACCACACCAAGATACGTATTCTTGTTCTCAAATTCTGAAACTTATATAGTACATGTTATCAATTGCGAATGAAGTAGATCCGTTAATTTTCTGCTGCGTATGTTTTGTATGCGTTACAAACATGTATTTTATCCAACAATGTCATGTTAGATGTATGGTAGCCTTTGTTTGCAAGCATGATAGGTGTGTGGTTAGGGATGTTTGATGTTGTTAGGGACATATTTTACGTAATTGGCTAATCCTTTGATAAAATGCACTTTACTTGTAATTGGGTAGATCTATGATGGGTTTAGTACTTCAAGAAATAAGAGTTCAAATCAAGTATTAAAGCCATGAAGATTGGACCAAGAAACAAGTGAAGAAAAACTGTTCATTAAAAATTGACAGATATCTCGACAGAAACAATATCTATCGAGATTTAAGAACGAAACTCGACAGAAGCTGAATCTGTCAAGATCTACAAAATCAGAATTTTCAAATCTAATTTTTGGCCCTAGCTAACACGTATGTGTAGGGTTTTTTTTCTCATAACCCTAGACATATATAAGGCTTATTTTAAAGGTCGTTATACATGGAGAACACATGCAGAAAGTGACCTAGTGCCTTATTCTCTCTACAAGAAGTTACTGCGTCTTTTGCGCCTTAGGGTTTTGTAACCAAGTACTTCTTGATCTTCATTATTGATGAAGTGAAGAATTTTGCAGCCAACAATCTTCTTCAAGTTGGTGAGTTAGTCACGTAGTGGGATCCGTGCAAAATGGTGGTGTTCATATATTAAAGAGTTCAGAGGTTCTGAAGCTGTAAAAGGTTTTTGCTGTAAGTTCATCTACGGGGATTGTAGAGTCTAGGGACAAAGGTTTTGTACTAGATCTGAAACTTCTCTTTACTATAGTGAATTGCTTTTCGGGAAGGTTTCCCCCCAGGTTTTTTACTGTGAAACTAGTTTGTTTCATTGGTTTTCCTGGGTCATCATATCTTGTCTTATTTACTATTCCTCTGTGCATGATATTGACATGATATTGATGTTTGTTTGTTTTAACAAGGTTTATTCATAATAAATCTAATTAACAACTTGGGTTTAAAATTTGTTAATTTTATCAACCGGGGTCTAAATTTTCCAATAGATACCATGTTGATTGCTAGATGTATGTTTGTGTGTGTGTGTGTATGACTTAGATTAACAATATTGAGTGTGCCTTTAATAGGGTTAAGACATAAGACACAATGATGGGAAGCCAACCTTAGGGTTGGGCAGTTTTAGGTGCCTAACACCTCCCAAGACCTTACCTTAACTCTGAACTCATATCTCTGGTAGTAAATCAAAAGGTCCTTCCTCGAGAGGACGCTATATATATGGTTCCTAGACCATCACAAAAACTAGGTGGCGACTCCTTCGATCCTTGCGTCCACATAGGCCTTGTTCAATTGCCATGATAGATGTATGTTTAGGGGTGATTGATACCATGTAGTGTGTTTAGATGCATGTTAGCGTGTGTGTAAGTTAGATGACAATATTAAGTGTGCCTTTAATAGGGTTAGAACATAAGACATAATAACGGGAAGCCAACCTTAAGGTTGGGCGATTTTGGGTGCCTAACACCTTCCCAAGACCGTACCTTAACTCCAAACTCATATCTCTAGTAGTAAGATCATAAGGTCCTTCCTTGAGAGGACATTATACATATCATTCCTAGGCCATTGCAAAAACTAGGTGGCAACTCCCATTTCCGTTGTGTCCACAGTGGCGACTTCATTGGGGATTATGAGTTTAATTCCTATGTGTCCTATGTCTTAACCTTAATAAAGGCTCATTCAATATTTTTTTTGCACACACATTCGCTTGGCTCATTTATCTCTTTACCTCAGTTGGTGATGAGTGGGGAGATGGAATGCTCCATTCAGGCCCAAGTCTTTCAAAGTTCACCCCCACCAACTCACAATGTGTGCCATTGCCTATGATGGGCTTTGAGTACGTTAACAGTTTGTCACCAATCCACAAAGGTCCCCTTAGGCCCTCGGTTGGAATCATGGCCCACCTAGTTGTGAGTGACCTACTTATATGTCCCTTCACCCTTAGGGAAGCCTACCCACACTTAGAGAGATCCTAGATCCAATCAAAAAAAGGATACCCTTTATATATCTCTTGTTTGTTCAACCATATATCCTGTGTTCGCCTAATTCTAAAGGACAAATAAAGGTGTAAAGTTGGAAGGATGACCCTAAAGTTATGGGATACCCTAAGACAAAGGGGACAAAAGAAAAGAAGTTCTCACATGTAAAAGGCTTGTCCCTAAATCTAAAGGTACATCTTAACTTGAAAGGTTCATAATACCATAGCCTAATTGCTATCATAAGTCCAAACCAAAAAGCCATTTTGAAAAAAAAAAAAAAAAGACTTTGGGCCTAAAATCACTCCGAAAAGGGTGTAACACTCTCAAACATATGTGAGCAGAATAATGTAGAACAAAGACTAATATCTCACATATAAATAAGATGAAGAACAGTGAAACAAAATAAAGGACATTTATAGTCCCATGAAAGGATGCCAAACACTAAGAATATTACACCACACATATTAATTAGTCATGTCAAGATCCAAGCAATACCTTCCTTAAGATCTAATAGGACTTTCATTGGGACGTAATGTAGGGTAAAGAGGGGGAATTTAGTTCAAAGGGTATAGGTAAAAATAAAAAGTGTTCCCAAGAATAATTAGAGAGACAACTTCTTTTGAGTACATGACAATTGATTTATTCTCTCAAGTTTCTTGAATATTGCACTTTCACTTTCTTTCTTTTTTTCTTCAAAATTTCATCAACAAATTCATTCTCTATTTCTTCCTCTTTCACATTCTTTTTTTTTTTTCAACATTTTTCCTTTTCATATTATGACTCTTTTTTTTTTTTTTTTTTAAGTGAGTCCTCCTTTTCTTCCAACTATTTCACCACAAATTTACCGCAATAAGACAATTTGATTGCATTCATTCTTGGAACTCTTTAGGAAAGGGTTTAAGAAAGAATGGCTAAAATAATAGACTCAAATGGGTGACTACCGGTAATGTATCAAGAAAGAAAATAATAAAGGCTCAAAATTAACAAAGATGGCCTAAAATCATCTCTTAAGGATTGGGATATTTCTTCAAAATCCATGACTTTAACATATTCAAGTGTGGCATAAAATTGATGAATTCTTAGCATTCAACCAAATCAAAGAATAATGAGACTAAGCAACAACAAAGTTATGTGCTTCCAAATGAAAAATGAGATCAAAAGAAAATAGCCCTCTAAAAAAATGAATGGCTCAAGAACTCACTTGGATTATAGTCTCTACATTTTGTTTTCAAGATTTTCAAAGTCATCTCTATCTCTCAACCAAGAAACATGTTCATGTGGCTAAAGTGCATGTGCATAATAGTTGAGCATGAAAAACAATGGAATTCTTTAGATAGAAGTAGCGTAAGAAACTTTGACTTAAAACTCTTGCTAAAGCAACAATTCCTTTTTTTTTTTTTTTTCTTTTTTGAAAATTAGACTAAAAACAAAAACAAAATCACTAAAAACAACCCAAAAAAATTAGAATAAAATAAAACCAAATGCAAATCATCTCAAGTTCCTCCCCCCAACCTAAAACTTACATTGTCCTCAATGATAACAAGGAAAAACAATAAAGAGTAAAAATTACAGAGAGTACCTTGAATAGATGAACATAAATGAACAAAAAAAACTTTAACACCTGCAAAAGGGGTTAGAAAAAAAAAGAAAAAAAAATCTAAAATACGACACAAACACTAATGCTAATTGCTTGGCAAGCCTTGATAAATGAAATCCTCCAAATTAATGGATTCCTCCTCTTGTGAAAAATTCTCAAGAAATGGCCTAAAACTTTGTCCATTCATCTTAAATATGCTACCATTCTTAGGATTTTCAATTTCTATGGCACCATGGGGGAAAACATTTTTAACAATAAAATGTCCAGTCCATCTAAATCTCAATTTTCCGAAGAACAAATATTACCTAGAATTATACAAAAGAACTTTTTGAGATGGTTCAAAATATTTTCTTAAAATTTGTTTGTCATGAAAAACATTCATTCTTTCTTTAGAAATCCTAGAATTCTCATATACATCACGCCAAATTTCTTCCAACTCATTCGATTGCAATTTTCTCAATGAACTAGCCTTGTCTATGTTAAAGTTAAACATCTTTATTGCCCAATATGATTTATGTTCCAATTCCATAAGCAAATGACAAGCTTTACCATAAACAAGTCTATATGGAGACATACCAAGAATATTTTTATAGGCAGTGCGATATGCCCAAAGTGCATCATTCAACCTTAAAGGCCAATCTTTATGATTTGGGTTAACCGTCTTTTCCAAAATTTGTTTAGTCTCCCTAGATGGTTTGTCATTGTCCTTTAAATAAATCCTATGAGTACAAACCAATGGACTAAGTCCTTTTGTGTTAGCCATGTTCCTTCCTATGACAACCTTATGTTTACTCAAAACATTTACTAACTTACATTCTTGCAAGGAGTCAAGTTTAGAAAATAATTGATGGAAATATGCATGTATGTAGAGGAAAATTAACGGATCTACTTCATTCGTAATTGATAACATGCACTATATAAATTTCAGAATACAAGAATGAGAGAGTGTACCTTGGTGTGGTGAATTTCAAAACAAAGATTGTAAGCACTTGGGAATACCTTTAATCTTCACTCCAATTCCACTAACGCCCAAGATGAGTGGTCTCTCAATCAGTTATATGAAATGTTCAAGAGAGAATTCAAGAGTGTCCAAAATTCACATACACCATTTCATGTAAGTTGTTAGTTCCAAAATTCTGTATGTTTCTCTCCTTATAACTGATTATCTAATTGGGCTAGCCTTTTGGGCCTTTCCAATTGGGCTCTAGTATGTGGCTTGGAGTGGGACCAAAATGGACTAATAAGATACTAGCTCCAATGGGCCTTAGGCTTTTCTGTCAACTCTTGACAAGTCCAAAGTTACCATTAACTATATTTAATACCACTATATAAATATAGTTGCACTCTAGGCCTTATCTATAAATTATATCCCAAGACTTTATTGTACATGCAACCCCTTCATAAAATATTCGTAGTAATAAAAAGTCATAAATATAGACTGCCACTTTGTAGATTACTACATCTTAATCCTTGAGTACCCGGTTTAATCCTTTTAAGTTATTCATCATATATTTATGAAATCCAATTTCATAAATATATACTTTAGTAATTTCTTACCAAAGTGGTTAGGCCTAACTCTCTTAATAACAAACCCATTAAACTTATCTCAAGGGAATATTTTGTATCTCCGTCAAGAGACTATGAATTCCATCTTGAGAATCTATGTTCCATCAACACTAAATGTGGCTGCCCAACATACTGAGATTTTGACCGTTACTTTAGATCTCACTCTTGATATATCAAAGCAACCTACACTTCATGATCAGGTCCATTATTCTCTCAGGATTAAGAGTTCATACAAATATAAGTCGTGAGATTTATTATTCAATTAACAGTTGTTAGGAGAATAATAAATCTCACAGCGGTCCAGTTCAATATGTCTTAACTCTTAAAACATATCAACTAGAAGTCTCCACTTCCATGATCAAGACAAATCATCTTAGTTAATATGTTATAGTCTTCGCAGATGAAATGCCCAATTTCATCACCGACTACGAACTACAATTCTGAGTTTACAAAGAATTTGTGACTTATATTTTCTGTGACTAAATCACTTACTATGCATCTCATGGACTATATGATAATGTCCGAATATTCATGTTACCATTATTTTAGATAATAATAAAACAACTTTATTAAATACAATATTAAGTCATACATAATGTCATACTTAATATTATACATAGTATCATACAATAGGATTTAAGGGCATTAATCCTAACAATCTCCCACTTGCCCTAAAGACTATTGTACACTAATCTAACTCTCATTCCCTCTAAATGTGACTCGAAACTCCTTTGAGGCAAAGCTTTGGTAAATGGATCTGCTAGATTATTTGCATTTTCAATCTTTGCTACCACCACATCTCCACGAGCAACAATATCTCGAATGATGTGGTACTTCCTCTCAATGTGTTTTCATTTCTTGTGATTCCTTGGATCTTTTGATTGTGCAACTGCTCCACTATTTTCGCAAAACAAAGTAATGGGAGCTTGCTCCATTCTCACTACACCAAGGTCAGAAAGGAATTTCTTGAACCATACAGCTTCTTTTGCTGCTTCACAAGCAGCAACATATTCTGCTTCCATGGTGGAGTCTGCAATACAAGATTTCTTAACACTCCTCCAAGTTATGGCTCCACCTCCCAAGGTGAAAACACATCCTGATGTGGACTTTCTGAAATCTAGATCCGATTGAAAGTCTAAATCTATATAGCCAATGGGAATCAAATCCTCACAACGGTAAATAAGCATATAATCTTTCGTTCTCCGTAGATACTTGAGAATATGCTTTACAGCTTGCCAATGTTGTGGTCCTAGATTTGATTGATATCGGCTAACCATGCCACCTGAATAACAGATATCTGGTCTAGTACAAAGCATGGCATACATGAGACTTCCCACTGCAGAAGCATAAGGAACTTGTCGCATTATATCTACTTCCTCTTGAGTCTTAGGCCTTTGGTCATCAGACAGAGGAACTCCATGTTTGAAAGGAAGTAATCTTTTCTTGGAGTTTTGCATGCTAAACCGTTCTAGAACCTTATCTATATATCCAGCTTGTGATAGGCCTAACATCTTATTCTTGCGATCTCGCCAAAGCTTAATCCCTAGAATAAAGTTAGCCTCACCCAAGTCCTTCATATCAAATTGGCTTGACAACCAAACCTTTAATGATAACATTACCCCTACATCATTTCCAATGAGTAGAATATCATCAACATAAAGCACTAGGAACATTACTACTTTATCTTGATGTCTTTTGTACACACATGGTTCATCAAGATTTTGCTCAAAACCAAATGACTTGATTGCTTGATCAAATCTGATGTTCCATGACCTAGATGCTTGCTTAAGTCCATAAATGGACATTTTCAACTTGCATACCATATGCTCTTGGTTCTTTGCTATGAAACCTTCCGATTGCATCATATAGATTTCCTCTTCAAGATTGCCATTGAGAAATGCAGTCTTGACATCCATTTGCCAAATCTCATAATCATAATGAGCAGCAATGAATAAGGGAATTCTGATAGATTTACGCATTGCTACTAAAGAAAAGGTTTCATCATAATCAATACCTTCTTTTTGTGTATACCCTATCGCCGCTAGCCTTGCTTTAAAGGTTTCAACCTTTCCATCTATCCCTCTCTTCCTCTTGTAAACTCATTTGTAGCCAACAGGTTTAATGTCGTTAGGCGCCTCTACAAGATTTTAAACTTGATTGGAATACATGGAATCTAATTCAGATTTCATAGCTTGGACCCAATGATGTGCATCTATATCATTCATTGCCTCCTCATATGTATAGGGATCCGATTCAGCCTCTTTTGAGATAGCTTCACAAGTTTCTCCTAAACCTATAAATCTTATAGGAGGCTGAACAATTCTCCCACTACGACGAGGCACCTGTGCACTAGACATCTCATTAGTAGTATCTTGTGGTGTATCTAATACAGCCACATCATCCCTAGTTCCATCCATTGGTTGTTTATTTACAGGTTCATTCATTTCAGCCAACACAACTCTACTTCTAGGAGTATAATTATTCACATAGTCATTTTCCAAGAATTTGGCATTTGTTCTAACAAACACTTTATTATCTTTATGACTATAAAATAAACCTCCAACAGTTCCTTTTGGATACCCTACAAAGAAAACCACTTCTGTTTTAGGCTGTAACTTGTCAGACTTTCCTTTCAACACATGTGCTGGACAACCCCAAATATAGAGGTGTCTCATACTAGGCTTACGCCCATTCCACAACTCTACAGGTGTTTTAGGAACAGACTTCGAAGGTACTAAATTCAGAAGATACATTGCAATGTTTAAGGCATATCCCCAAAAAGAAATAGGTAGAGTCGAATAACTCATCATGGATCTAACCATATCTAAAGGAGTCATATTCCTTCTTTCCGCTACACCATTTTGTTGTGGAGTTCTAGGTGCAGTCAATTGGGATACAATCTCATTCTCAGTTAAGTAATCCTTAAAAATCCCCAAGAAGGTATTCGCCACCTCGATCAGATCGAATGGCCTTTATGCGTTTGCCCAGTTGATTCTCAACTTCAGCCCTAAACTCTTTGAACTTTTCAAAGGCTTCGGACTTCCGTTTCATTAGGTACACATAACCAAATCTAGAGTAATCATCAGTAAATGTAATGAAATACTCATAGCCACCTCTTGCCTAGATTGACATAGGACTACATACATCTAAGTTCACTAGTTCTAGCAAATCTTGGGCTCTTCTACCTTTTGCATTAAAATGTCGTTTTATCATTTTACCTTCCAAACAAGATTCACAAACTAGAAATTCATCAAAATCCATGGGCTCTAAGAGTCCATCTTTGATCAGTCTTTGAATTCTGTTTGAATTAGTATGATCTAAACGCAAGTGCCAAAGATATGCATCACTAATAGAAGGAAACTTTCTCTTTAATGATTTTACATGAGAGTCATTGTCTAATTCTGAATTATATAATTCATGCTTATCAGGAGTTAAAATATAATGACCATCCACAATATTGCCAGAACAGATAAACACTTTACCCTTCTTTATTACAACATTGTCTTTAAGGATAACACAATATCCATGTTTACCTAAGTAAGTAGCAGAAATTAAATTCCTACGAACATTAGGTATATACAAACAGTCTTCCAATATTAGAACTCTAGATTCAAAACATAGATTATACACTCCAACAGTTACAACCGGAATCCTACTCCCATCAGCCAAAGTAAGAAACAACTCCCCTTCTTTAAGCTTTCTGGTCTCCTGGAACCCCTGCAAGGAATTGCAGATATGATTAGTACAACCTGAATCCACACACCAGGAATCTATGGGATTCTATACCAAACATATTTCTAGAAGGAATGTATTTTTCATACCCTTATTCTTGGCAGCCTTGAATATTGGACAATTTCTCTTCCAATGTCATTTTTCACCACAATGGAAACATTTTCCTTTGAGCTTCTTTCCTTTGTCAGCACCCCTAAGGCAATTTGTTTACCCTCTTGCTTGGTGAAGTCCTTCTTCTTCTTCTTCTTACCCTTACCTTTCAACTTAGGTTGAGAAATAGAAGCTTCACCAATATTGGCTTCAACATTAGAAGTACCAAGGATGCCTTCCGCCGCTACCAATTCATTCATTAATTCAGACAATGTATAAATCTTTTTGTTCATATTATAGTTAAGTTTGAATTCCTTGAATGATTCTAGTAGTGACTAGAGTATCATATCCACTTGAGATTCTCCATCAATATCGACACCTAAAACTTCCAATGTATTCAGATTAGAGATCATTGTAAGACAATGCTCTCTTACTGAACTATCTTTAGCCATTTTAGTATTATAAATTTGCCTCATGATCTCTTGCCTTGCAGAATGACCTTGCTCACCAAACATCTCCTTCAGACTTAGCATGATATCTGAAGCTAGTTCTACATCCTACATTTGATGCTGTAGAACATTTGAGATAGATGTTAGGATGTAGCACTTGGCCATCTCATTAGATTTCTGCCAACGATCATATCGTTGTTTTTCCTCAGGAGGAGCATCTAATGAAGGAAAGCTAGGACATTGTTTAGTAAGCACATATTTGTGCTCTTCAGCAGTGAGAACTATGTCCAAATTTCTTTTCCAGTCAACATAGTTGGATCCAGTCAGTTTGTTTTGATTAAGAATAGTAACAAGTAGGCTAAATGATGCCATATTCAAATCTGAAAACAATAAACATAAATATAATAAGTAAACTGGACATTATCAATTTAGCATATAAACATATAGTATGTAACCTTAATAAAACCATAATATAATATATGTAACGACAACCTAATCCCATATTCAATATCCCTCAGCATAGAGTGAATATAAATTACTATGATTGATTAAAAATTATTCTCATTATTAGTGCTATCATGATAACTCTTATCAAACACTAATAATATGTCGTTATACATTTGGCCTCTAAATAATGATAGTAAGAACTCAGCATAGAGGATACTATAATATTTTGTCTAGTATATACCATTGTCTAGAATCATGTGTAGCCACACTTCATCCCCTTAACAGGCTTATTTTGTAGTACCATGATACAAAACACCCTCCGCATGGAATGCAAAGCTCGAGGCTAAGACAAGGTGTTTAATCAAACCACTATAAACCAAGAAATTAAATCTTGTAGGACCATAAAATAAATACTCTCTGCATGGAATGCTAAGCTCGAGGTAAAGACAAAGTATATATTCCACACTACTATGAACCGACAATGGAGGCCGTAAGATGCAACCCTTGTATCTCTCTCCCACTAAATGCTTTAAAGGAAAGGTTTTTAATTTTAAAACATGCATAATCTAATTACACATAGTCCTACTCCTTTTACATGTGAAAACATTTAGAAAAAATTCTAATTTTCCTTCTTTCGATTGATCGAATGTGCCCTTCGATCGATCAAAAAAATTAAAAAATTCAAACTTGACCACCTGACTTGTTCGATTGATACTCGATTGCCTCTCGATCGATCAAAAAACAAATTCGATCAATCGACTAGCAATCGAAAATCAATCTATTTAAAAATTCTTATCACAGTTTCACTCAATCGATCGAAAGTGATTTTCAATCGATCGAAACTCGTGAAACTCGAATTTTCAGAAATTTTCCAAGGCAGTTTTCTACGGTTTTACTTGAACAAACAACTAACATATGAACATGATAATCAAAGAATGTATCAAAACTAAAATTCATTGATGCTATACCCTTAAAGATCAATTTAACATACTTAAATTCAAATTTAAACAACATCATAACATCAATATTAGTTTTTATCAAATCATAGTTTCAATAACCATGCAGAAAATTAAATGCATAATCTTCAAACAATATGAAACTATAATCTCTTATTCCAAAACTCATAAAACATGTTATACAATTCGAAATTGAAGACCGTTCTGATACCATTTGATGGAAATATGCATGTACGCAGAGAAAAATTAACGGATCTACTTCATTCGCAATTGATAACATGCACTATATAAATTTCAGAATACAAGAACAAGAGAGTGTACCTTGGTGTGGTGAATTTCAAAACAAAAATTGTAAGCACTTGGGAATACCTTTAATCTTCACTCCAATTCCACTATCGCCCAAGATGTGTGGTCTCTCAATCAGTTATATGAAATATTCAAGAGAGAATTCAAGAGTGTCCAACACTTACATACACCATTTCATATAAGTTGTTAGTTCCAAAATTCTGTATGTTTCTCTCCTTATAACTGATTATCTAATTGGGCTAGCCTTTTGGGCCTTTCCAATTGAGCTCTAGTACGTGGCTTGGAGTGGAACCAAAAGGGACCAATAAGACACTAGCTCCAATGGGCCTTAAGCTTTTCTGTCAACTCTTGACAAGTCCAAAGTTACCATTAACTATATTTAATATCACTATATAAATATAGTTGCACTCTAGGCCTTATCTATAAATTATATCCCAAGACTTTATTGTACATGCAACCCCTTCATAAAATATTTGTAGTAATACAAAGTCATAAATGTAGACTGCTACTTTATAGATTACTACATCTTAATCCTTGAATAACCGGTTTAATCCTTTTAAGTTATTCATCATATATTTATGAAATCCAATTTCATAAATATATACTTTAGTAATTTCTTACCAAAGTGATTAGGCCTAACTCTCGGAATAACAAACCCATTAAACTTATCTCAATGGAATATTTTGTATCTTTGTCAAGAGACTATGAATTCTATCTTGAGAATATATGTTCCATCAACACTAAATGTGGCTACCCAACATACTGAGGTTTTGACCGTTACTTTAGATCTCACTCCTGATATATCAAAGCAACCTACACTTCATGATCAAGTCCGTTATTCTTTCAGGATTAAGAGTTCATGCAAATATAAGTCGTGAGATTTATTATTCAATTGACAGTCGTTAGGAGAATAATAAATCTCACAACGGTCCAGTTCAATATGTCTTAACTCTTAAAACATATCAACATTTCAACTAGAAGTCTCCACTTCCATGATCAAGACAAATCATCTTAGTTAATATGTTATAGTCTTCGCAGATGAAATGCCCAATTTTATCACCGACTACGAACTACAATTCTAAGTTTCCAAAGAACTTGTGACTTATATCTTCTATGACTAAATCACATACTATGCATCTCATAGACTATATGATAATTTCCGAATACTCATGTTACCATTATTTTAGATAATAATAAAATAACTTTATTAAACACAATATTAAGTCATACATAATGTTATACTTAATATTGTACATAGTATCATACAATAGGATTTAAGGGCACTAATCCTAACAATAATACCATAGGAAAAGTCTTATCAGTTCCTAGAAAAGCATACTTGAGATCATTTGGCCAGGGCTTCAACTCCCATTTAGGTACTTGCTCACTAGATGGAAACACCTTTATCTCACAAGGTGGCAACTCCTCCTATTTCAATTTCCAATTGCTTGCTTCCAATTCTTGTGCAAATTCCAAGAGACAATGAATGTTTGCAATTTTGGAATTCTCATCAAAGTAAAAATCACATGAATTAACTAAACAAGTTTCTAATGTTTGGTCTTGAACGGTTGTTTCAATCAAGTTAACTTCATGCACATCCTCTTCATCCCTAGTTTGCTTACAAGTATTAAAAAATTTAAGCTCACGGGTCATATTGCCAAAAGATAATTTTAAGACCCCACTTCTACAATTTATCAATGCATTAGAAGTTGCAAGAAATGGTCGTCCTAAATGTTAGGATATGTGCCTTTTAAATCCTATTGTATGATGTTATGTATGACATTATGTATGACATTATATATGACATTATGTTGTGATTAATAAAATTGTTTTATTATTAACTAAAATAATAGTAACATGAATATTTAGACATTAACATATAGTCCATGAGATGCATAGTATGTGATTTATGTTATTTAGTCACAGAAGATATAAGTCACAAGTTCTTTATAAATTCAGAATTTTAGTTCGTAGTCGGTGATGAAATTGGGCATTTCATCTGTGAAGACTATAACATATCAACTAAGATGATTTGTCTTGATTATGGAAGTGGAGACTTCTAATTGATATGTTGATATGTTTTAAGTGTTAAGATATATTGAATTGAACTGTTGTGAGATTTATTATTCTACTAAAGACTGTCAAATGAATAATAAATCTCATAACTTCTATTTACATCAACTCTTAATCCTGAGAGAATAATGAACCTAATCATGAAGTGTAGGTTGCTTTAATATATCAAGAGTGAAATCTAAAGTCACGATCAAAATCTCAGTATGTTGGACAGCCACATTTAGTGTTGAAAGAACATATATTGTCAAGTTGAAATTCAAAATCTCTTAACGGAGAGATATAAACTATTCCATTGAGATAAATTTAATGGGTTCGGTTATTCAGAGTGTTAGGCCTAACCACTTTAGTAAGGAGTTACTAAAGCATATATTTATGAAATTGGATTTCATAAATATATGATGAATAACTTAAAGGATTAAACCGGATACTCAAGGATTAAGATGTAGTAATCTTCAAAGTGGCAGTCAACATTCATGACTTTGTATTACTACGAATATTTTATGAAGGGGTTGAATGTATAATAAAGTCTTGGGATATAATTTATTAATAAGGCCTAGAGTGCAATTATATTTATATAGTGGTATTAAATATAATTAATAGTAATTCTAGGCTTGTCAAGAGTTGACAGAAAAGCCCAAAACTCATTGGAGCTAGTTTCTTATTTGTTCCCTTTTGGTCCCACTCCAAGCCACATACTAAAGCCCAATTGGAATGGCCCAAAAGGCTAGCCCAATTAGATAATCAGTTTTAAGGAGAGAAACATACAGAATTTTATGAGAGAATGAAATGGTGTGTATGTGAGTGTAAGCCACTCTCTTATTCTTCCTTGAACACATACATATAAACTGATTGAGAGACCATACTTCTTGAGCACAAGTGGAATTGGAGTGAAGATTAAAAGTGCTCCCAAGTACTTCTAATCTTTAGTTTTGAATTTCACCGCACCAAGGTACACTGTCTTGTTCTTATATTCTGAAATTTACATAGTTCATGTTATAAATTGCAAATGAAGTAGATCCGTTAATTTTCTACTACGTATGTTTGTATGCGATACAAACTATGTTTTACCAATAATTGGTATCAGAGCGGTCTTCATTTTAGAATTAGTATAACATGTTTTGTAAGTTTTGGAATTAGAGATAGTAATTTCATGATGTTAGAAGATTCTACATTCAATTTTCTGCATGGTTGTTGAAATTACTGTTTTATAAAAACTGATATTGATGTTACGATGTTGTTTAAGTTTGATATTAAGTATGTTAAATTGAACTTTAAGGCTATAGCATCAATGGTATTCAGTTTTAATCTCAAACTCATTCTATTATGTTCATATGATGGTAGTTTATTCATGAAAGCCGTTGAAAACTGCTTAGTGAAAATTCTGGAAAATTCAGTTTCACGAGTTTCGATTGATCGAGAATTCCCTTCGATCGATCGAATGTTCCTTTTCAATCGAACAGGAATCGAGAATCGATCGAGTCAATCCATGGGTTTGTGATGAATTTATTAAAATTTCGACTGGTCGAGAATTCCTTTCGATCGATCGATTTGCCTTTTTGATCTATCAAATAGGAATCGAGAATCAATCAAGTCATCCAGATTATTTATTAAAATTTTCTTCATGATTTCGATTGATCAAGGGACACATTCGATCGATCGAAAGTTGTGAGTTTTGAATTTTCACTAAGTGTTTTTCACATTTAAAAGTGCAAGGCTATGCGTAATGAGATTACACATGTTTTCTAAATAAAAAAACCTTTTTTTTTAAATATCTAGTGGGAGAGAGATACAAGGGTTGGATCTCATGGCCTCCATTATCGGTTCATAGTAGTGTGGGTAAGCACCTCATCTTGGTGTATATGCCTCGCGATCCCAAAAGAGGGTGTTTACTTCATAGTACTATAAGATTGAACTACCCGTTTAAAGTAGTGTGAACAAGCACCTCGTCTTGGCGTATATGCCTCGCAATCCTAAAGGAAGGTGTTTTGTTTCATAGTAATACAAGTTTAAACACTATAAGGGAGATGAAATGTGGCTACACATGATTCTAGATAATGGTGTACACTAGACCAAGTGTAATGTTAACCTCCCAAAGGAGCTATGTCATTATTACTTAGAGGCTAAAGTTAATGCAGCATATTATTAGTGTTTGATAAGAGTTATCATGATAGCATTAATAATGAGAATAGTTCTTAATCAATCATGATGTTTATAATATACTTGCAACCAAGGAATTATAGACATGGATTGGGTTGTCGTTGCATATATTATATTATGGTTTTATTAAGGTTCCATACTATATGCTTATATGCTAAATTGATAATGTCCATTTTACTTATTATATTCATGTTTATTATTTTCAGATTTAATCATGGCATCATTTAGCCCACTTGTTGCTATTCTTAATCAAAACAAACTGATTGGATCCAACTATGTTGACTGGAAAAGAAACTTGGACATTGTTCTCATTGCTGAAGAGCACAAGTATGTGCTTAGTCAACCTTGTCCTAACTTTCCATCATTAGATGCTCCTCCTGAGGAAAAACAGTGATATGATCGTTGGCAGAAATCTAATGAGATGGCCAAGTGCTATATACTAGCATCTATCTCAAATGTTCTACAGCATCAAATGCAGGATGTAGAACTAGTTTCAGACATAATGCTAAGTCTGAAGGAGATGTTTGGTGAGCAAGGCCATTCTGCAAGGTAAGAAACTATAAGGCAAATTTATAATACCAAAATGACTGAAGGTACTTTAGTGAGGGAGCATTGTCTTAGGATGATCTCTAATCTGAATACACTGGAAGTTTTAGTTGCCGATATTGATGGAGAATCCCAAATGGATATGATACTCTAGTCACTACCAAAATTATTCAAGGAATTCAGACTTAATTATAATATGAACAAAAAGATTTATTCATTGTCTGAATTAATGAATGAATTGGTAGCGGCGGTAGGGATTCTTGGTACATCCAGTGTTGATGCTAATATGGCTGAAGCTTCTACTTCTCAACCTAAGTTGAAAGGCAAGGGTAAAAAGAAGATGAAGAATGACTTCACCAAGCAAGATGGTAAACAAATTGCCTTAGGAGTTGCCAACAATGGAAAGAAAAAGGACTACGCCAAAGGAAAGTGTTTCCATTGTGGTGAGAAAGGTCATTGGAAGAAGAATTGTCCAAAATTCAGATCTGCCAATAATAAGGGTATAAAAAGTTCATTCCTTCTTGAAATATGTTTAGTACAAAATTTCACGGATTCCTGGTGTGTGGATTCAGGTTGTACTAACCATATCTGCAATACTTTGCAGGGGTTCCAGGAGACCAGAAAGCTAAATGTAGGGGAATTGTTTCTTACTTTGGCTGATGGGAGCAGAATTCCAGTTGTAGCTGTTGGAGTGTTTAATTTGTGTTTTAATTCTAGAGTTTTAATATTGAAAGACTGTTTATATGTACCTAATGTTCGTAGGAATTTAATTTCTGCAACTTATTTAGGTAAGCATGGATATTGTGTTATCCTAAAAGACAATATTGTAATAAAGAAGGATAAAATGTTTATCTACTCTAGCAATATTGTTGATGATCTTTATATTTTAACTCCTGATAAGCATGAATTATATAATTCTGAATTAGATAATAACTCTCATGTAAAATCATTAAAGAGAAAGTTTCTTTTTACTAATAATGCATATCTTTGGCACTTGCATTTGGGTCATATTAATTCAAACAGAATTCAAAGACTGATCAAAGATGGTCTCTTAGAGCCATTGGACTTTGATGGATTTTTAGTCTGTGAATCTTGTTTGGAAGGCAAAATGACCAAACGACCTTTTAATGCAAAAGGTAAAAGAGCCCAAGAGTTGCTTGAATTAGTTCATGCGGATGTATGTGGTCCTATGTCAACCCAAGCAAGAGGAGGTTGTGAGTTCTTCATCACTTTTACCGATGATTACTCAAGATATGGTTATGTGTACCTATAAGACGGAAATCTGAGGCATTTGAAAAGTTCAAAGAGTTTAAGGCTGAAGTTAAGAATCAATTAGGCGAACACATAAAGGTCATTCGATCTAATCGAGGTGGCGAATACCTTCTTGGGGATTTCAAAGATTACTTAACTCAAAATGAGATAGTATCCCAATTGACTGCACCTAGAACTCCCGAACAAAATGGTGTAGCAGAGAGAAGGAATAGGACTCTTTTAGAAATGGTTAGGTCCATGATGAGTTATTCAACTTTACCGATTTCCTTTTGGGGATATGCACTAAAAACTGCAATGCATATTTTAAATTTAGTTCCATCAAAATCAGTTCCCAACACACCTAAGGAATTATGGAGTGGGCGCAAGCTTAGTATGAAATATCTTCACATTTGGGGATGTCCAGCACATGTGTTGAAAGGGAAGTCTGATAAGTTGGAAGCAAAAACAAAAGTATGCATGTTTTTAGGGTATTCAAAGGAAACTAAGGGTTATTTATTCTATAATCATAAAGATAACAAAGTGTTTGTTAGTACCAATGCCAAATTTTTGGAAGATGATTATGTGAATAATTTTAATCCTAGAAGTAAAGTTGTCTTGACTGAATTAGATGAACCTGTAATTGAACAACCAATGGATGAAACTAGAGATGATGTGAATGTATTAGATACACCACAAGATTCTACTAATGAGATAACTAGTACACAGGTGCCTCGTCGTAGTGGGAGGATTATAAGGCCACCTATAAGATTTATAGGTCTGGGAGAAACTTATGAAGCTATCTCAGAAGAGGCCGAATCTAATCCTTACACTTATGAAGAGGCAATGAATGATATAGATGCACATCATTGCGTCAAAGCTATGAAATCTGAATTGGATTCAATGTATTCCAATCAAGTTTGGGATCTTGTAAAGGCACCTAACGGCATTAAACATGTTGGTTGCAAATGGGTTTACAAGAGGAAGAGAGAGATAGATGTAAAGGTTGAAACCTTTAAAGTAAGGCTAGTGGCGAAAGGGTATACACAAAAAGAAGTATTGATTATGAAGAAACCTTTTCACCAGTAGCAATGCTTAAATCTATCATAATTCTCTTATCCATTGTTGCTCATTATGATTATGAGATTTGGCAAATGGATGTCAAGACTGCATTTCTAAATGGCAATCTTGAAGAAGAAATCTATATGATGCAACTGGAAGGTTTCATAGCAAAGAACTAAGAGCATATAATATGCAAGTTGAAAAGGTCCATTTATGGACTTAAGCAAGCATCTAGGTCATGGAACATTAGATTTGATCAAGCAATCAAGTCATTTGGTTTTGAACAAAATCTTGATGAACCATGTGTGTACAAAAGACATCAAGATAAAGTAGTAATGTTCCTAGTGTTTTATGTTGATGATATTCTACTCGTTGGAAATGTGATGTAGGGGTAATGTCATCAGTAAAGATTTGGTTGTCAAGCCAATTTGATATGAAGGACTTGGGTGAAGCTAACTTCATTCTAGGGATCAAGCTTTGGCGAGATCGCAAGAATAGAATGTTAGGTTTGTCACAAGCTGGATATATAGATAAGGTTCTAGAATGGTTTAGCATGTAAAACTCCAAGAAATGATTACTTCCTTTCAGACATGGAGTTGCTCTGTCTGATAACCAAAGGTCTAAGACTCTTGAGGAAGAAAATATGATGAGACAAATTCCCTATACTTCTGCAGTGGGAAGTCTCATGTATACCATGCTTTGTACTAGGCCAAATATTTGTTATTCAGTTGGCATGGTCAGCCGATATCAATCAAATCCAAGACCAAATCATTGGCAAGCTATAAAGCATATTCTTAAGTATCTATGGAGAACGACAAATTATATGCTTATTTACCGGTGTGAGGATTTGATACCTATTAGTTATACGGACTCAGATTTTTAGTCAAATCTTGATTTCAGAAAGTCCACTTCAAGTTGTGTATTCACCTTGGGAGGTGGAGCCATAAGTTAGAGGAGCGTTAAGCAATCTTTTATTGCAAACTCCACCATGGAAGCTGAATATGTTGCTGCTTGTGAAGCGGCAAAGATAGCTGTTTGGCTCAAGAAATTCCTTTCTGATCTTGGTGTTGTGAGAATGGAGCAAGTTCCTATCACATTGTTTTGCGACAATAGTGGAGCGATTACACAATCCAAAGATCCAAGAAATCACAAGAAAGGAAAGAACATTGAAAGAAAGTACCACATCATTCGAGACATTATTGCTTGAGGAGATGTAGTAGTAGCAAAGATAGATAGTGCAAATAATCTAGCAGATCCCTTTACCAAATCCTTGCTCCAAAGGACTTTTGAGTCACATTTGGAGGGAATGGGAGTTAGATTAGTGCACAATAGTCTTCAGGGCAAGTGGGAGATTGTTAGGATATGTGCCCTTTAAATCCTATTGTATGATGCTATGTATGACATTATATATGACATTATGTTATAATTAATAAAGTTGTTTTATTATTATCTAAAATAATGGTAACATGAATATTTGGACATTATCATATAGTCCATGAGATGCATAGTATGTAATTTATATGATTTAGTCACAGAAGATATAAGTCACAAGTTCTTTGTAAACTCAGAATTTTAGTTTGTAGTCGGTGATGAAATTGGGCATTTCATCTATAAAGACTATAACATACCAACTAAGATGATTTGTCTTGATCATGGAAGTAGAGACTTCTAGTTGATATGTTTTAAGTGTTAAGACATATTGAACTGGACCGCTATGAGATTTATTATTCTATTAACGACTGTTAAATGAATAATAAATCTCACGACTTCTATTTACATCAACTCTTAATCCTGAGAGAATAATGAACCTGATCATGAAGTGTAGGTTGCGTTGATATATCAGAAGTGAGATCTAAAGTCACGATCAAATCCTCAGTATGTTGGGCAGCCACATTTAGTGTTGAAGGAACATATATTCTCAAGATGGAATTCATAATCTCTTAACGGAGATATAAAATATTCTCTTGAGATAAGTTTAATGAGTTTAGTTATTCAGAGTGTTAGGCCTAACCACTTTAGTAAAGAGCTACAAAAGTATATATTTATGAAATTGGATTTCATAAATATATAATGAATAACTTAAAGGATTAAACTGGGTACTCAAGGATTAAGATGTAGTAATCTTCAAAGTGGCAGTCAACATTCATGACTTTGTATTACTACGAATATTTTATGAAGGGATTGAATGTATAATAAAGTCTTGGGATATAATTTATTAATAAGGCCTAGAGTGCAATTATATTTATATAGTGATATTAAATATAATTTGATGCTACACGAAATTAGTAGGCTGAGTGTTCCAACTTTAATGGGGCTACTGGTTGTAGTGAAGACCTACAAAGATGAACACACTATCAAAGGGGACCGGGGTGGACCGGCCAAACACCCTCTGATGACTAAGTTAGTTTCTCACAAGAATAGAGTTCCAACTTTTTAGAAGTAAAATCTCAGAATGCACACCTCTCCCTTGATTTGATTCAGACCGGTCCTTATATAGAGAACCTCAGAGCGGTTATTGGCTTAGTAACTTCCCCAAGATTCATGGAAATCAGTGAGTCCAGACATAACTTCTTCAACGGCTATAAAAGTTACAACTGCTGGTGGAAGTTAAGTACTTACGAGGAATTTGTGGCGATGAATATGGGTTTGGTAACCGCTCCAAGATTTTATGGCTTGAATCCTCCACATACGTGAGTGAGTCTACACTTGAGGATTTCCCAAGTGTTATATGGTCGTCCATGTGCTTTGCGCATGGACGACTCTAATGTTCATAAACGGTCTATTTGAACATTTGGCTCAAGGTTCACGCACGATCTATATGGACGAACACAAACCAATTCCGCGTATTCGAGGAACTAATAAAATTCAAATGATATTTAAAAATAAATAAATAATAAATTTTAATGTTATTAAAAACTAAATAAAAATAAAAAGAGGAAAAAGTGAAAAAGTCAGGTTGGAATGGAAACTTACCCTATTCTATTGTGCTCATGGATGTGGTCAATTTAGTGAGAGTGCTCCTAATGTCATTTATGGCTTGTGAGTTCTGATTATTAATGGTGGACTAAGTTTGCATGAATTGTTGCAAAGTGTCCTTAATACTCTTCTTTGGAGGTGGATTATAGGGAACAAAATTTAAAGAACCATGTGTAGGAGGTGCAACCACATTATCATTCCTCCAACTAAAATTTGGGCGATTCCTCCACCCTAAATAGGGGGAAGGGTATGATTTTTTCACCATGTTCATAGCATTTGCTTGATCATGAAACACCTCTTTAAAAGCTGGAATTGTAGGACATTCATTGGTAGGGTGTTCCATGGTCTCACAAATTCTACAAATCTCATCAATTTTAGGCATAGTATTGACTCCATTGACTTTCCTTAATTCCATGGCTTCAGGCTTCCTAGTTTTACTAGCCACCCTAGCATTAAGGTCATCATCTTCCCTAAGTTGGTACTTACCACCCCCAAAGGGGTTGATAGATGCTCTAGATCTATCTGAGATATCAGTGGTATCCCAAGATTGGGCATTCTCAACTAAGAGATCAAAATAATCAAAAGCCTCATCAGGATCTTTATTCAAAGACTCTCCATTGCACATCATCTCTACAAATTGGCGTATCTTTGGAGTTAAACTTTCATAGAAAAAACTAATTATACGCCAAGTTTCATAGCCATGATGTGGACAAGCATGAACCAAATCTTTAAATCTTTCCCAACATTGATAAAATGTCTCATAATCTTTTTGTGAAAAATTCATTATTTGTCTTTTAAGTGCGTTAGTCCCATGAATTGGAAAAAATTTCTTTAAAAACTTAGTTTGCATCTCTTGCCAAAGTACCAATTAACCTAGGTCTCAAAGAATTAAGCCAAGTTTTTGCCTTGTCCTTAAGAGAAAAAGGGACAACTTCAACCTAATGGTCTCTTCATTACATGATTGGTCATGGAAAGTAGAACATATCTCCTCAAATTCCTTAAAGTGTAGGTAAGGATTTTCAGAATCTAAGCCATGAAATTTAGGAAGTAATGAAATCATACCGGGCTTAAAATTAAAATTATTTGCATTAGTTGGAAAAATGATGCATGATGGTGCACTATTCCTAGTAGGTTGCAAATAATCCTTGAGAGTTCTAATGGATTGATGAGCATGGAAGTTTTCATTACTTAAATTATCCTCATCACCATGATTACTCTCTAAGTCCACCATGATATCAAGTGTGTGAGAATATGTGAAAGAATCTGATAAATTGCCAAACAAATTATTGGACTCAATTCTAACCAAGCGATTATCACTATCACGACACCAATCACACATGCAATAGTAAAGCAAGAAAGAAAAAGAAAAGAAATACCTTTAACAATAAAAAGAAGTTAAAAAAAATTATAAATAAATAAATAAATAACTCTAAAGGAAAACTAAACTACTTAAAAAGAAAAGTGTTGGAGAGATATTACCAAATATGTGAAGAAATTTAATGCTGTAAACCTCTTCAAACAAAGTGGAACGCTTCTCTAATCGCCTAATTCCTGGCAATGGCACCAAAAACTTGCTGTAACTTAAATATTGCTCTCAAGTGCAGGATTGTCACGTAGTAATAACTCAGTAAGTCCGAGGTCAAATCCACAGGAAAAAGGGAATTGATTAGCGAACCACAAGAGAATAAAACTAAAATAATAAAGTTTAATTGAAGAGATTTTTTATGGTTTACTAAAGTTAATTTAAATTGAGAGAAAATAACAATACATTAAGGCGCTAAGGTTTAGGGATCCACGCACAACACATCTATTGATAGTCTTAACAATATTTATTTTATAACTTAACTAAAATTCATATGAAGCTTTGACATCACAAAGTCTAGAGAAGAAGAAGGTGATTGCAAGAATGTAAAGTTGACACAAAATGTACGTGGAGAACCCTAAGAAAGGGATGAAAAACCAAGGTTTGAGCAAGAAAGAATCATTCTTGTTCTATTTATCTTTGTATTGTACGGAAAAAGAGGTAACCCTTGTACAATAAGAATGTTCTTCCTTAAAAGAGAGACCTTGTTTTCTACATTTCTATTTTGTCAACTTTCTACTCTCTTCTCAAAAGATCTACTTGAGTTCTTACCCTAAAAGTTCAGCTACATGTTCCTCTTATAATCTGAGGAATATGATTGAGTACAAAGACAGGTGTCAAGTCATCATGTTCCTATTTTGGACCTTACCACAACTGGGGTACTATTTGGTGACTAGAGGAGAGAGAGTACACTGACATCAGCACTGTGGCATGCGGGTAGGTGACTTTGCCACTGCTTGGGGAACAACTCTTAGGCAATGAGAGGGACATCAAGAGAACTGTAGGAGATACACATGCCCCTGGCATGGTCCAACATGCACTTAGCCAATAAGGGGTGTTTCTATAGTTGCTGACCTTAAAAGGTCGTGAGTGCTTGAGTACTATGTCAGATGCATATCTTACTTCCTTCCCAAGGCAGTCACGCCTTTGGCATGGGCTAAGGATAGAACTTTGTAGCCAACATTTCCTCTTCCTTTGCTTACAGCCACTCCACGTGTAAGGTTCAAATCCAACCACATAGACATTCTCTCATGCCTTAGTTGGTGTACTATACAACATCTTTTCCATTATTCTCATCCAAATCTTCAACCAGTAATAATAAAAAGTTGCATACTTTTTTAAAAATTGAAAGTTCTATACTTAAACTTAGAACTAGAAATTAATCAAGCTTAGGGAAAAAACTTATTTATATTCGTTTGTTTAATAAACAAGTCAAACTCAAGCTTAAGTTTAGGCTTGACTATTAAACGAGCCAACCTCAAACATAATAATGCGTTCGTAAATAAAATCGTGAATATGAGACTCGATTTAACTATATATAAATAATCTCATATTTTATATGTATACTTGTCTAAAAATATACTTCAATATACATGGTATTAGATTATGAAAGTTTCTATATAGGTTTATATGATATTATCTTGTTATTTGTATTCATTGATAATATCAACATTTGCTTTGTAGTAAAAATTCATAAATTTGTGAATGAGTAAAAAAATTTAGTCATGGTTTTATTATATATAGGAAAAAGAATAAGTTAATTAAGTAATTCATGAACATACTCGAGCTTATTCGATAAGAAAATATACCAAGAACATATAATCTTTTTTGGTAAGCTCTACTTGGGTTCAAAATATAAGTAAATGAACAAATTTGAACTTTTAATATTCGGCTGACTAACTTCGTTTATAACCATGCTTAAACCTATGGAAAACAAAAAGATTTGTTTCTCATCACCGGGTGATGAGGAGGTTGTAGACTACAAGTGCCATAGATTTATTGTACGCACATGAATATTGTGATGGATATTTTTTTTTAAACACAATAAAATTGCTTTAGGAATTCAATATGGTGTCTAAAGGCAGCTCGCAGCATTGTTGTTTGAATTTTTTACTAAATCATCTCTTTGAATTAAAAAATAAATAAATAAATGATGATGTGCTGAAATCGTCAGTGAGTTGTGGGCTCTAAAGCACTTCAACAGGTACCTGTGGAATAAGAATAAATGGACCAAACAGAAGGCATCGGTGTGGTACTGGCCAAGAACCCTTCGAAGGTCAAGTTAGTGAATAAGAAATCTCTAAGAACTCTATAGTGAGAGAGCTAGGGATTTTCTGCGTACCTGAGGAAAGAGGAGGTCTGGTGCTTATATAGTGGCAAGTAGTGAATTAAGATCCCTTAGATGTAGGGATTTTTCCTTGTGGGGGGCATTTGGTGTTAGGGTTTCCATGATTCCAGGGTGTCTTTCCATACGAGAAAGACATGTGAATGTGATAAAATCTAGGTACGTGATGTGCAAGGTATTTCCATATATAAGCATGCATGGGGACCACGCACGGTTATATAAGACCCGTTGGCTTCATGGTCTTGTCGGTCTTATGGCCCACCGTCGCTCCAACTTCTCCCGTCAGTTTTATGGGCGTCATGCTTTTGAAGGTGCCATTGGTTGATTAAGGTCCTCCATCATTTTTATGAAGCCGACGACCCCGTAGAGGTCATCGGTCTCCCTTGCCTTCTATCTTTCAGCCAACTTTATCTGACTAAAATATCTGCATCAGTTACCCCCTACTCCATGGCTCCGTCAGTCTTAACTGACAGGTCGCGGAGTATTGTGGGCATTAATTATAGCTTTTTTTCGAAAAAGTGAATCATCTAATGTCTTTAAGTGGTTTTGACTTAAATGCTAGGTGACACGTGGCACTAGCTGGTTGGCTGTGTTTCTAATCGTAGGCGTCGCTTCATATACTGTGCCCCCTTACTCTATAAATAGTTCCTCCCCTCCTCCTCATTTTCCTTTACTTTGTTTTGAGAGCTTTCTGAGACCTAGAGCTGTCGTGCCTTCGTTCAAACTGCCCATCACTTGCAATTTGTTGGCTTTCGAAGGAACTGTCGTTTTTAATCCTTCATCCGTTTCTTTTTGTAAGTTCCTTTTGCCTTACTTTTTATTTTCTCAGTCAGTCGTCTTTCCCCTTTTCTTTTCTTTTTTTCTTTTTTTTTTTTTTCTTTAGAGACCCGTCAGATAGGTTCTTAGAAAACCTCCGTCGCTTATAGGTGGATAGATGTCAGATAGAGAAGCGACGAGTGAATTGTCGTTGTCAGTTTGTGAGGGTGCAGGCTATGACAAGGTCTATCTGTTGGGGCACAAGCCCAATGAGGATTTCCCTCGGTCCCCAGAAAGGGAACCGTCTACCCATCTTCTTAGTGAGGAAGGAGAGGACGAAGGAGATGAGGAGGGGTATGAGGAAAACAACAAGGGAGGCGAAGGTGAGGAGGATGAGGAAAGTGAGGAAGATAAGGAAGACGAGGGGAATTAATCTGAGGGAGTAAAGTCAGTAAATCAAGTGGACGGGGGTGCCCATCCTTTTATTCTTCCCTTGATATGGATGGTCAACGATTTCTACCCGACGATGTCTGATAATGTGTTCAACACCCTTCGAGATTGTTACCCAATCCCTGAGAACATTTCCCTCAGTTTGCCTAGAAAGTTTAAAAAGTGCTATTCTGGGAAGACTGCGAACGTCGACATGTATAATGCTATGTTCGCTACAGGGTTGAGGCTTCCGTTGACGGATTTACACCGTCAACTTGCCAACTATTTGGGCCTGTCTGTTAGCTAGATCGCTCCCAATGCATGGAGAATATTTATTGGAGCTGAAGTAATTTAGGGTCAGCTTAGTGGTGGGAACCATCGGCTTACCCTCGACGAGTTCTTCTATTGCTACAAGCCACAACACATCTCCTCGTCTCAGGGCATCTACCATTTTTAGCGAGGAAGATGTCGCTTAGACTAGTGTTAGATATGCCCGACTCCAACAGGAATTGGAAAAACTGTTACTTGTTCGTCCAAGGAACGGATTGGGTTTGTAGGCCTGAGGAGTGGGATACCATGCCAGACGGTTTTGACAATACTTGGGGGATTGTAAAGGAGTTAGGTGGGCCGTCTGTCTTTTATCCCACCAATCCGTCTGTTTTACATGTATCTAATACCCTTATTTTTCTTTTCAGCCCAAGTCCGTCCATAAATATCCGACGAGCAGGAGGCCTTCATCCGTCGCGTATTGGAGATTCCTCTTGTACAAAGGAAGTGAAAGGACCTCGTCACCCTTGACACCCTTCACGCGTATTGTGGTGGCCCTAAACCGACGCTCGTAGCCCGTCGATTACACGCCTTCTCCCGTTGACGTAAGTCTCGAACCTATCATCCACTCCAAACCATCTATTTTTCTTACTAACGTCCATTTTTCTCTGCAAAAATGGAATCAGGAAGACAAATAGCCTTGGTGAGGAAGGTCGCCGCCACGCGTAAGCAACAGGGGTTGGCTTCGGGGTCGACCTCTAAGGGGGCCAATAAGGCCACTTTGAAGAGAAAGAACGACGGTAAGGATGGTAAGGACGACCGTCCACCTAAGAAGGGAACAGGCCCGTTCGTAGGAAATCACCAACAGAAGCCTCTGTCTCCTCCACCCCCTCGTCATAGGGCAGGTAAAGGACTGATGACAAGTAAGAGGCCCATTATTTATGACCCCGTTCGCGGGCTGGTCACTCATAAGGACTACACCATCAAGATGGTCAACTCGATTATCAAGGAGACGAACTTAGATCCTTGTGGTGAGCTTTCGTCAGAGGACTTGGGCGCTTTCAGCCTCTTCAACCTATCCAAGGTATGTTTCTGTCGCTCATGGTACTTGGTTTATTTTTTGCGCTATCGTTCTAACCGTTGGTTTTTATTTTAGGCACTTGTGCGAATGAAGGCGCTACAGGACAAGCGTGTGGCCAACGAGGGGGTCATTCGACAACTTTGAAAGCGTCAAGAGATACAGCTACAGGAACGGGCGCAGTACGCGGAAGCCGTCTGCACCCTTAACGAGGACCTTACAGCGAATACTGCTGCGCTTGCGGAAGAGACTTGTCAGCAGGCTGAGGCGGAAAAGGCAAATACCAATCTGGTGACGGAGCTAGTTGCTCTTCGTGAGCGAATGGAGAAAGCTAAAGCTAACGTCGTGGCAGAGTTCTGGACCTCGCAACGTTATTTTGACGCGTGCGGTGTTTATTATGGAGACGGGTTTGACGACTGCTTAAAACAAGTCAAGTCCGTCTACCCCGATCTGGACTTGTCCAAGATTACCATAGATGACACCGTACCGCAAACACCTGGAGGTGACGAGACCAACGACTCCGTCCACACAGTTGAGCAAGAGGTGAAGGATGACGATGCGGTCCTTGATCAGTCTGCCCCCAAGGGCCCTAACACTCCTGTAGCTTCGTCCACTGTGGGTCCGTCGTCTGGAGATGGCCTGGCTTCCCTGAACCCGATGCCCTTTGATGTTCCTCCATCTTGATTTTTCCCGTCCTCTTTTTAAGTTGTATTTAAGTATTTGTTTTTTATGAGTTTATTTATCAGACAATAGTGAATGACCCTTTGGTTTTTGGGCTTTTATGTAAAACATTTCACCCTTCAGGGTTTTTATCTACTATCTTTATCCATCATCTTTGTATATTTTCTTTACAGCAATATTTTTCATGACATATTTTACTTGACATGTTGTGAGCCAAGTATCCGTTGGCAACCTCGTAGCTGGGACTTGTTAAAAATTTTAACCATTGAGTATATGTCCGTCTACCCCTTAGATAGGATAGGATATTTGTTAAGACTAGGTACCCATTGGTATCCTTGGTCTTCTATCTATCCCATGAGTAGGACTTAGGACAATTCCAGGCACCCGTCGGTATCCGCAGTTGTCCGTCCACCCCGTAGGTAGAACTTAGGATGATATTTAAGGACCAAGTACTCGTTGGTATCCTTGGTCATCTATCTATCCCGTAGGTAGGACTTAGGACAATTTCAGGCACTCGTCGATATCTGCGATCGTCCGTCCACCCCGTAGATAGGACTTAGGATAATATTTAAGGACCAGGTACCCGTCGGTATCCGTGGTCATTCGTCCACCCCGTAGGTAGGACTTAGGATCATATTTAAGGACCAGGTACCCATTGGTATCCTTGGTCGTCTATTTATCCCATGGGTAGGACTTAGGATAATTTCAGGCACCCGTCGATATCCGCGGTCATCCGTCCACCCCGTAGGTAGGATTTAGGATCATATTTAAGGTTCAGGTACCCGTTGGTATTCGTGGTCGCCCATCCACCCTATAGGTTTTGATGATTTGTTTTATATTTTATCTTAATTGCTTAAATGATAAAAAAAAATAAAAAAAAAAGGTTAAAATTGTCAATTTATAAAAAATACAATTTTCTTTAAACTTGGAAATCTGAATACCCACATGTTTTAAAGTGAATCCACATTCCTACTAAGAGGGGTTTAAAGGGGGAATCTAGATTCTCCTAACATATGATTCCCTAGCGTGATTTGTAATCAAACATGAGAATCTTTAAACATTCTTGAGAATCGTAAAACATTATCCCGTATCAAACCTTAAGTTCCTTTCTTAAGATTTAGCTATGTAAATTTTTTCTCATGAGATAGAAGTGTATTTTTTAGTTAATTAATCACATAATTGAATCTTAAGAAAAGAATTTAAGGAACAACACCTAAGTTACTTTACCTAAATTTTGTTGAAAATAATAATAATAATAATAATAAAAAGAAGAGAAATGTGAGTTTTAGTTCGGTAAGGGTAAAGTTTTTTATTTATGAAATAATTTTTTTTAAAAAAAGTTGGAGTTCCAAACCAATTCCGCGTATTCGAGGAACTAATAAAATTCAAATAATATTTAAAAATAAATAAATAATAAATGTTAATGTTATTAAAAACTAAATAAAAATAAAAAGTGAAAAAGTCAGGTTGG
The DNA here is from genome assembly GCA_030021035.2 of Notholithocarpus densiflorus. Taxonomy (NCBI): domain Eukaryota; kingdom Viridiplantae; phylum Streptophyta; class Magnoliopsida; order Fagales; family Fagaceae; genus Notholithocarpus; species Notholithocarpus densiflorus. The sequence continues at coordinate 176,566 of JARYZH020000038.1, read as the reverse complement.
GTGGGCGTGGGGGCACGCGGAGAATGAAACGGGCAGGGAGGGACAAAAGAGAAACAGAAAAAAAAGGAAAGGAAAGGAAAGAACAGAAATTGGTTATCGGTTGGTTTGGTTTTGGTTGTTGAAGTTTGATTCAAAGTTCTGTTTGCAAATTGCAAGGCAACACAACCACCTGTTCTACTTCTACACCCCTAATACTCATACTCAACTCAATTTGGTGGCGGAACCCCAGCGGCAGACCTCCTCCACCAACTCCTCTTTCTCCGTTGGGAATCCTATTTCCAAGGTAAAATTAATTAATTTTTTTTTTTTAGATTTTGGGTCAGCTAGTATTTGTTAATCTTGTTTCTATTCTTAGCAGCAACAAAACACATAACACTAATCTATAAATAAATTAAATACTAGGAGTTGAAATTGTAGACGACGTTGGAGTTCATTCATTCCTTCCTTCCTTTAATAAAACAACCCACCCATTATTACTTACTTATTATCATTTGGAACACAACACTACTTTGGCCGTTCGGAGGATTAGGATTTTAGGATAAAATTCATTACTTTTTTGCATTATAATCACCACCACTATACATACTGCAGCTATCTCTTTCTAATGCAATAATTTTAGATCTTTCATTCAAAATATGTTTTTATGATTTTTTTCCCCTCTCTCCTTTCCCCCCTTCAATTATCAAAATGCTTACAAATTACCCTAAATGACCCACCCACAACCCTCTTTTCCCCTTCAATTCTCTCTTCTTTTCCAATGAATTCATTTTATATTCATAATTTTTTTGCCAATTACTGCATTGTCTATCATCATCACCATGCCCTTCTTCCACTCCTAAACCTAACCTGCATCTATCCACTTTGTTTGTTGTTCCGAGGAATTTAATTAATCATATAAGTATAACACTCCCTTTTAAGCAAATACTACTTACTATCTTACCTGTGGCTGTCACTCAGACTGCTTTATTTTTAGTCATACTGTGCTACTTGATCTTATCTTCTCTATGGATTTAATTAAACCTTCAATTACTACTATCTTACCTTTGACCTTTTCATCAGTACTACATCTACATGTTGAATTGAGATAATAAGCTTACTCCTGTCTCTGTTTTTTCGTTTACTTTACTGGTAATTAGATTGTGACCGATTGGGAAATCGATTACTTTCCTACCAGATCCTTCACATATTTTATGTATTCACACTTTGCCACCACCTATCACATAAACGGTGATATGAAAAGTATAGTTTAAAGTTGGAAACAAAGATTTGTCTGTTTAAAAATGATCTAAGATTGCATGTGATGTGAAATGGTGTTACATACATATAGTTTTCAACAAGATGATGTTTTGAGTATTCCACTTCCCACATTCCCTGACATGAAACTTTTGTGCTTTTTACATGACTAATTTGCAAGTACTTTCACTTGTTTATTATGAGTTATGCCTTCCCCCTATTTATTTATTTATTTTTTTAATTTTTTAGCCTTCTGAGTTCTTGATAAAGATGACAAGCTCCTCTGTTGAGTTAGCAAAACATGCAAACTCTGGGCATCATGTGAGAGAGAACAGTGAATATACAAGACTGGTCATATCAAATGAACTGCATTCAGTAGAAACTGATATCTTACAACCTCAAGCTGAAGCTAGGACTAAATCTTTCATGTGGTGGATCAAAGCCTTTTTATGGTGCATGGTAGTGATAATATTTCTTTTCATTTCCTTGAAATGGGGAGTTCCATTTATTTTCCAGAAGGTACTTCTTATTCTCAATTTTATTTTTTTATTTAAATTTGTTTGTACTGCAACTGCTTTAATCTATATATTTTTTAATGCTATTTCATTGGGTGAGAGCGGCCACAGGGGTCAAAGGGGGGGAGGGAGGGTGGGGGAAAGTTGATACTGATAATACATACCTGTGCTGACACTCCAATTCAGCAAATATCTCTTGAGGCATTTTATGATAACAGTGATAGTTTAATTTGGATTTTTTTCGAAGAATTTTGACAACTGCACAGTATTCTGATAATCTCACTGCTCTAATGTTGTTAACAACTGGCAATAATATGTATGACTAAGACAGCATAATGTACCATGTTAAATTCAATGCAGTGAAGAATCTCAATGGGAATGACCTAATGTTTGATCTCATCACTTTGTGCCCTTGGTCATCACTCATCACCTTGTTGTTTTTAAAAATAAAAAATAAAAAATAAAAAATTTAATTAAAGCTCAAAAATCAAATTTATCTGGAAATATAGTTTTTAAAATTTGCAACAGAATTTATTTATTTTTAAATAAATAATAAAAAAAAGTGCTAAATATAGCATTATCATAGTACACTAGGTGTATACCAAAGCATAGCAACGAAAACAAAAGGGACCAAAGAAAGAAGAGATTAAGATCTAAAAAAACAAGTCATCTACAAAGTTCAAAAAGCTAATTGTGAAAAATTGAAGGAATTGGAAGTCCTCTCTTATAATGTCTTGGGAATAGATAACTCTTTTCTTTTGGAACTATGTATTCCACTCTTTCCAAGTATACCACACAAGACATGACAGAGCTGTCATCCAAATTCTCCATTATTGAGCTTGCCCAAATTCCCTTTTCAAGAAGCCAACATATCAATTACTGAATTGGACATGACCCAAGTGACACCAAACTAACATGATAGTAAGTTCCACAACTCCCTAGCAATAGAACAATGAAGAAGAAGATGAATTAAGGACTCCCCATTGAATTTACACATATAGCACCAATCTGCAGCTATTGTCTCCCTTTTTTTTCAAATTATACATTGTCAATATTTTCCCTAGTATTACTTATCAAGGACAGTGTCTATTACACACTGCTTGTTACACACGGTGTACACACATTTTAGTTTTTGAACTAAAATTGTGACTTCAGTTCAAAAAATAAATTATGTGTGTAACAAGGTGTGTGAACCAATAATTACCCTACTTATCAATGCGCGCACACTTTTTTTTTTTTTGATAGGTAATAAGACTTTTATTGAATGAAATGAACATCGTGCTCACGATGGTCACACACACACACACACACACACATATATGCGTATGTATGTATATATTTTACCTAGTTCTGCAGTCCATGTAAAGAAAGCGACTCTAGGTAGAACTCTAACTTTCCAAATGCTCCTCCAAGAAAAAGGGGTAGCTCCCTCACCCCTAACCTTAGAACTCTATAATAACTTTTAACTTGAAATCCATGCTTTGGTTCTGGTAGCCACACCAATCTATTAGTTCCATCCTAGTCAATCTTAACTACATATAATTCATTTTAAAATTGCTATATTCTGTAAATAGACTTGCAGAAAGAAACAATGCAGAGGGATAAATTTAAAACGGGCATTAAAAGGATCTCTACTCTTGCATAAGTTTTGAGCAGTTGAGCTAATATTTTAGCATTGAGACATCACCATAATCTGAAATTTACTATATACTGATTTAGCTTCGATGAAAATTTTCAGATGCCCTGTTTCTAGTTTTAACCTTGCCATGTAGGCAAGTATCTTTTGTCAATCATGCTCTGTTCTATATAACTTAACAAGAGATGATATATTTAAAAAATAACAAAACTTTACCCCTTATGAAGTACTTTTGCTATGTGGAGACTCTACATTTTGCTTAATTTTTATCCTAAAGATTTATCATTTTCATTGTAGGTTCTCATCCCTCTCATGCAGTGGGAAGCCACTGCCTTTGGCCGTCCAGTTCTTGCCCTCGTGCTTGTTGCTTCTCTGGCTTTTTTCCCTGTGTTCTTAATCCCTTCTGGCCCTTCAATGTGGTTATCTGGAATGATTTTTGGATATGGCCTTGGATTCGTTATAATCATGGTTGGAACAACCATTGGGATGATCCTTCCCTATTTGATTGGACTATTATTCCGTGATCGCATTCATGTAAGTTTCTTACTTGGTTTTAGCTTATGATGATTTAATGAAGTGGGCAATTGTTTTTAGGCTAAAATGCATTTTACACCCTCTAAGTTTGGGGTTGTTTCTAAATTGGTCCCTCAAATTTCAAAAACTGCAATTATACCCTATAACAATGACTTGCTTAAAAAATGGCTTTTTTTTTTTTTTTTTTTTTTTTATGTCCAAAATGACATTGCTTTTGGGTGGGATAATGGCAAAATTCTAGCAGATGTTGATGGAAGGGCACATGAACATTGTTGTAATACTTAAGTGTAAATTGTACGTTTTCATAATCAAATTATTGATCTAGAAGCGATCCCAAACAAAGAGGGTTTAATAGAAAATTGCATTTTAGCCTTATTTTATATATTTGCCCTTCATATTTTCTTCTTACTTGTGCAGCAATGGTTAAAAAGATGGCCCAATAAAGCTGAAATGATTAGACTTGCTGGAGAAGGAAGCTGGTTCCATCAATTCAAAGTGGTAGCTCTCTTTAGGGTTTCACCTTTTCCCTACACAATTTTCAACTATGCCATTGTGGTAACAAGTATGAGGTTTTGGCCCTACTTATGTGGATCAGTTGCTGGAATGGTCCCTGAAGCTTTCCTTTATATCTACAGGTTTGTGCTCTATATTCCTAATATGATTATTTTTCTGCGATCATTGCTCTATGAAAATAAACTATGAAAACAGAATAGATTTTCCTCTTCCCGTCATTAGTTGATGGATGAAGCTGTAATAAAAAAGAAGACTGTCTTTTGATTGGTAATTAAATTATGTTGGCTGTACTTATGTGCAGTGGTCGGTTAATAAGGACATTTGCAGATGCAAATTATGGAAGCCTGCACCTGACTACAGTGGAAATCATATACAACATTATCTCCTTCATTATTGCAGTCATTACCACAATTGCATTCACTGTGTACGCAAAAAGAGCTTTAGATGATATTAAAAAGGCTGAGACTAGTGGGGTAGATGCCTCTACCTCTGACCGTGGCAATCTCGAGATGGGGAAGCTCCCTCTTGAAAGACCTAAGTAGCTTTATTTCTCATCCGTTTCTTTATAGCCTGGATTCTTTACAAATAGAATAGTACTGTAAATATTGGGATTTACTAAGAGGGCAGGTTCAGATTTTCTTGATCCTTGTAACTCTATTTTTTTGGGACCACTGGGTTTATCTTTGTAAGCACAAAAACTGTACACTCAACAACAATAATAACAACCAAGCCTTGGTCCCAAAATAGGAGGGAAAAAAATGATTGGCTATGTCATATAAGAATTGCTAGAGACTTCTAGCTTGTTAGTTTCTTATGCATGTTCTTAGTTACCATCTGTGAATATGAGAATTAACTTCTGCTTGTTCAGGTAGTTTGACGGTAATTACATCACACTGTCCTAGACCTTAAGCTCTATGATGTTTTGTTTCATATGGATTTTTAGTTTTGCATTATGTTGTGCACAAACAAATACACAAATGGTGCAGATTTGATGCTTTATATAACAAAAATATGACCCCTTTAACTTTTTAGGCTAAAAATGTATCTGTTCTACTTGTGCCTATAGCTGATCACAGCTTTCAACTAGGATCCATTTCAGGGTTTACTTTACTGGGTAGATGGTTTTGCAGCTTAACTGATTCTGTGTATGGTATTGATGATACATGTTAAACAGTATATTGTATGAATGTCGGGTTAGAGAGTCAGCTGAAACAGTACTGAGTATTTGAACTTTGGACCTTTTATTTCACTTGCTGTTGTATACTTGTATTTCTAGTCAGTTCGTGTTAGCAACAGGAACTTATAAAACCATATAGAACGTTATAGATGTTTCATTTTCATTTTTTTTTTATTTGTGCGATGCTGATTTCCTGCATTATATGCTGTAGTTTTTATTTTTACTAGCATTTGTGATAACCCCAAATTGTGCAAATTTGATTAAATTTGATTTTTTGAGAGTGTGTTGTGTGGGCTTGTGTTGGACCGAATTGAATAATTAAGAAATAGACAATGAGACAAAGCCAAGAGGGGAATCTTACTTCGGATGATTAATAAGTGAATCTTAGGTTTTAAGTAATTATCACTTGATTGGTCCTTTTGGGTATTAAGTGTGGCTATCACTTTCCTTGGGTCATGGTAAATGATATCAGAGCAAACTTAATTTCTTTTATTGTTGAAAAGCTACATCCTTTTTCATGGAAGAGAAGAAACAATCTAATGTCCTTGATATCTTTGAAGAAAATTAAAATGATGTAAAAGGCAGTTGTGCTAACGAAGGAAGCTCTGTTATTGATGTGCTAGTTTCTTCAATCACAACAATTGCTTGTTCTGAAATTTGACCATTTTGGGGTGATTCTTTAGACATTTTTTGCATTTGTATCCGACTTTCTTCAGTTCGGTCCCTTGTTGTTCGGACTTTGGGCCTCCTTGGACCTTTTCCAGCCCAAATTCCTATTGCTGATTCCACGTACTCGTGAAATATGCCACTTTTGAATGCGCTACCCATCTTCAAGCGTTCAGCATATATTTAAAAAGTACATAGAGAAATGAGTGATAAGTTCAGATGTTAGGTGAAGCTTAAATATGATTTAACAAAGAAGCATATCTGTGATTCTGTATATTATCTAACCTGGGTCACAAGAGCATACAAAGGCATGGTGCAGTAACTGCATAGCACTTGAACAATCACACTGCATAAGGAAAATATTAAGTGAGCATGTGAATGATGGGAGGCACACAGGCTCGCTAAGATAATATGTTCCATATTCTCTCCCCTAAGTATTACCCCATAACAAGTCTTGTGATAATGAATCCTGGTTTCTCCATGATGCATGAATTGAATCCATATGTGCACTGCATAGTAGTATATTTGATTACGTAAGAATGTGGTTGCATATATGCTTTTGAAATTGATTATGTACCATTTAGCTAACTCACCAAGATCCAGAAGAAGAATGCAATCTCAAATGAATTCTGAAACAAAATGAAGTGAATTAAGTCGAGAACAAGGGCAGGCCTACTAAACCAAAAGTGTTTATCAGAAGGCTTCACTCTAGCTCCTTCATGGTCTTTTGCGTTCTTCTCCACAACATTATGCACTTCATGATTGTCTATGGTCATCTCTGTTACCTGTTCCTGTTGTGCTTGTGCTTCATAAGCCAAACGGGTGATTATGTGTTCTAACTTAGCACCCACAAAAAGTAGCAGCTGTCACTCCAACCAACTCAAGAATAAGTACAACAATGTCATTCCATAAACAAAGGCAATTAGTTTTCACTTGGAATCAACAAAGCCACTTACAATCACTGGCAAAAAGGACAACCAAAAATACGAGTGCCACCCTGCATGTTCATTTCAGACGCAAGTAAGATATGAAATTCCCATTATGAAATGAGGTGAATCAATCAAGATTTAGAAATTACCTGCCACATTCAATAGCAAGAAAACCACAACAAACAGCCATAGGTACCAGCTACAGTTGACAACGTTTATCTAAAAAGTCAAATTGAATCTTGGAAAATAATTCAATAATTAAATTTAAACCTCTCTTTGAGTTTTACCTTATGCCAACAACTTTTTTGAAATCAACTTCAAGTGTCCGCACCATGTATTTGTGAAAATCAAAGCTAGGATTTTGTGGGCAGTGCTCCTGCAAGGAGAAAACAAGGGTAAATGGCATATGAAACAAAATAGATACGCATAATTTGGTACATAGAAATGATGCAAACCTAACCTTGATGAATCCTAGTCGCAGTGCAGTGTAGTCTGACTTGGTAACAGAACCTCGAAACTGTTTGAAGAATGATATCTACCAATAAATATAAAAATCTGGGTGTCACCACATTGGATATAAGCCTTCATACCAGGAAAACATATAGGAAAAAATGTTTTCAACCATTTTATAAACACACATAATTGCATGCAAAGTCATAGAGCAGTACTTTAAACTCAAAAAGAAACAATACACTGCTATGTGCAATATGATGGATTTATTATGAATAATTAAATAATTGGAATTGCCCTTGTTTCATTATGTGTAGTTGAGCCCTATTGTTTACAAAGACATGCACAAAATCTAGTTGAGTTGTTCTTCATTATGCACAACACTGTCCTTTTTTCTTTTTTTTTAATGTCTTTTTAGGCATTTTTGCCATACATGTAGAGAAAATTTATCTGTAACACTCTTTACAACATTGCTCATAGTCATTGTGTATGCATCAGCTTGTTGCTTGTTGCCTGCCTTTGTGTTTAATTATGTAATAGAAATGTAACTGTTATTCATGAAGAATAACAATCCATTATGTTTTGGCACCAGATATTTCTGTTTTGGTTTGTAACTGCATGAATCGTGAAGCTAGACTAGACCATCCATCAACATCACATAAACCGTGAAGCTAACAGATGTGTAGATAGATTGACAAAGAGATAGATTGACAAAGAGAGGAAGAGAGCAATCAAGCAACATGGAAGAATTACCCCTAAGGAATGCCCCATGGTCTGCTAATTTTGTACAAATGCTCATATAAATATTAATAATACTCCCTCTTCTTAAAAATAAAAATAAATAAAAAAAACTATAACTTTTTGCATAAATGGAGATATTTATGACTAATTTAGGGATATTTTGAAGTGCAGGAGATAAGCTTTGAGTTCATCCACTTAATGAAAGGAAAACAATTACAGTTACCTTAAGACTGATAATTTGAGAATTTAATTATTGCATAGATAGGTTCAAACTCACCATCCAACTTACAACTGCTGCCTTTCTCCAATATCCTTGTGCACGTTGTTTCAAGAACTCATTCTGATCATGAGCAGGAGTGTTTATCTTTGCTGAATCTGCACAAAATATTAAGAATTCATACATGCATCCTAAACAAACCAAAAACGTCAAAGACCATTCAGGGAATTTTTTTAAGTTCCCGTTCATGTTACCCCTTTTTGAAATTTCTTGCCTAATTGAATCCTCCCAGACCTTCCATTGGCGTATCTACATATGTAGAAAACTATATAAATTATGAAACACTTATTTATCCAATTTCCATGAACAAAAGCATAAAAGGTGTAAAAACCTTCTTAACTGAAAATCTAACCCATAACATATATACATTTTCAATGGAATCAACAGTTAGAGGCATCAATATATTACCCTAACTCCTCCAAGGAACATTGTAGAGACACAGAAGATCACATGAACAACTGCCAATACAAAGATGAAAATGTGTAGTTGATGTAATGCTTCCAATGATAACAACGGAACCTTCCCCTGAGAGAGAGAGAGAACCAATTATGTAACAATAAATCAATTGAATATCATCTTCAGTAGATAGCATATACAAATGTCTGTTTGGGGTGGAAGATCCCATACCTTTTCCATCTATAAGTATCATTTTCCCTTCCTTTTATTAGTTAGCTACCTATCCATGTATCTTTACTGTATTCTCTAATGACTAGGTGTAGTAATCCGAAATTTTCCCAGACCCCCATTGTACACCTGTAATCATGTGTACTTGCAGCGAAGGGGTACATATTCTTTATTTTATTATTATTATTATTATTATTATATGTCTGTATGTATGTATCACATTTTCATTACTTGTTCATGGTCATTTATATATAGGGCAGCAATTTAATTACAATAAGTCTAATAATAATAATAATAAAAGGCTAATGTATAAAAAATCAGTTAAAATTACAGGACTATGATATACCTCATGGCAGTGCCCTGAATTAGTATCTTCAGACAAAAGCTGTCGCCGATTGTTAGTAGCTAGATTAGAGTAATGTTCAGAACCATTGGAGGAAACAGCGCCCCTCTTGCATGGAAGCATGGTAGATGAAAGATGAGTTGGTATGCATATGCGACTTATGAAACCTTGAAAGACCGTTAATAGAAGGGAAATGAACCCTAAAAGCATCAGTTCTGCAACAACAGCAACAACAAAATCACTAGCACATTGATTAGACTTTGCAAATAATGTAAAAATTTAGGCATGGTGAATTTGCAAGGCAAAATTAATCATAAACTGAAAGATGACTAGGATTGCAAACTTGGCTTTAATTACTCTTAATGAAGCGAGAGAGAGGGAAAGAGGAGCAAACCTTCCTTTAATTTTGTTAACGCTTCATATAGTTTATCTTGCTCATTACGCTCCAAGCACTGAAATGCAAACCAATGCAACAAGCAGCAAAATACTTAAAAGACTCCCCACTATGCATCAAAAAATATTCATTATAAAATCATTCAATAAAATAAAGTTCGTTTCCATAATCAGAGCAAAAATGTTAAAAAGGGCCAGTGCAGTTGTGTTTTAAAAAGAAATGTTCTTGAGAACCTGTTTTTTGGAACAAACACACAGCAATTTTTTCCTGTAAAGTTATCATTAAGAGGTGCAGTGCTTAATACCAGATAAATAAAAATAAATAAATAAAGTATTTATAAAAAAAACTCTCGATTTTGTCAAAACGACCATCTCATCTTATGCTTATTTAGTTTAGAACTAAGAATAAAACTTATGTTTGATAAAAATCTCAATGAGGGCTGTCATTGTAAAGTCAAAACTGGATCAGTGAAGCAGTTAAATTTCTAACTTCAATAATGAATCAAAAGCTAACTCTGGAGAACAAGAAGAAGAAAGGAATACAGAAACAACTTTCTTGGGTTAGAATGCAACCAACAATTTTAGTAGAATTTGAGCAAGTTCAATCAAATTTGACATGAATAAAGCAAGTCAGACTAGAATTCCACAGCCTAGAAATGAGAGAGAAATTTGGCCAAGTATTTTCCAGCCAAAAGCCAAAGAAAGATCAATCCACGAATATAGAGAAGACCAGCAAATTAAAGAGGTACTACATTACTATATATGCATTATAATAATGATGTTACTAGGTTGTGACAGAAGAGTTTGAATACCCTTCCAAGTCGATGAAGGCCACGCTCAGCACATAAAGATATTAAAACAATGACGGCGCAGACAATGGCAACTATCCATGTGGGTGTATACTCTAAGGAGTTGTTGAATTCCGCTTCCATATCTTGGTAATGCAGTTGACAACGTGATATTGGAGTGAAGTTTGTATATATAAGACAGATCACAGATGGCTGTGGTGTGGGGGCAAAGAATAGAATATGTAATGGGGAAGACAGATGATGACAAAATCAGATTATTTTATGGTGAACATTTTAAGTAACGCACAGAATCTACCATGCATGGGAAAGAGGACAAGTAGCAATGAGGTTCTTGCTTTAAATTCTTAACTTCTATCCCTCCTACTAAAAGCGAAGAGTCAGCTGAACAACGTAGAATAACAATTTTCCTGAAAACAATTACTTGAGATGTTCATCTAATAGCACTGACGAATCTATCCTCCTGTTATTGTCAGCCAGCATGTGGCAAAGCTAAGAACTTTATTTATAGTACTGTTGACCTAAAACTCTACAACTATCCAATCCCAGTTTTGGGAAATATGTACATCTATCGCCAATGAAAACACAGGCAAACTATGGTGACAATTTCTCCCCACACACAAAAAAATCTATAAGCTAGAATGCTGGGAAAATGACTATGGCCGTTGTCAAACTTTTGACCTTGTCTCCCCCCAATTTAGTCGGAACATTGTTGAGGCAAAGCTTGGTGGTTAACAAAGTACCAAGGTTTGGAAACTGTAGTAATGCGAGCAAGTCCATTGAATCAATCCATACAGTTAGAGTATACACAGAAATGATTTCACCACCTTTAGAATGGCTTTTCAGTAGCTAAATCCGCATGCACCATGCAACAACACAACATAGAAAGAATACTACATGGAAAATTTCAAAAATAAATCCGAAGAAACAATAAAAAAGAAGAAAGCTACAAGGTAATCGTGGGACTTCCAAGTGAAAATTTATTTGTCAACAAATCTCAAACTGTCAACTTCTTGTGTTTAAAGAATACATGATGGTTTCATACATATATACTACATATATCACAACCCAAAACAAAGACATTCCCAAACATCAGTGATCAATTCTTAATGCCGGTCTTTTGTCCCCCAACCAGGCCCCAGTCCATTGTTAGGAAGTCTGTCCTTTGCTTTCTTTCTTATGCGCATCTCCTTCCTTGTCTTTGCATTTACTTTTTACCTTGAAGGTGACACAAATTCCAAAAATACTATTACTTCCACCAAAATCATCTATTCTATTCATAAGTCATACAGCATGCTTCACAAAAAAGATGAGCACCAACACAGCCTCTCATGGTTTCCAAGGTGCTGGAGGTGGTGGTGGAGTTGGAAACATAGGAGGAACCGAAGAGAAAATGGTGTTCTTATCAATCCCAGTAGTCCTGTCACCTGACAAAGCCACAAGTGCAGCAACTAAACCAGCATTACCAGCAAGGGTTGGTTCTGTGTAATTGTAGTTTGTACGCACATCATGGAAACCGTCATGCTTGTCGGGGCCAGCAGCCATAGCTCCAACAAGTGTATTTGGGTTTGGCTTTGAAGTGTCCCTCCATTTCCATCCTCCTTTACAGTTATACTTGATCTTATTCTTAGGGATAGACGCACCTCTATGGTGGACGTGTTTTGGATAATGATTACCAAAACCCACAATGTAGCTCATCTTCCGAGGATTTTTGCCGAGGATGTAATCAATCTGCCAGAACATCACAGTAAAAGATGGGAGTTATTTGCCATCATGTATCAGCAGTAATGTATTATCATGTGAGCAGACTCAAGTCCCCTAGACTGCTGTGCTGAAGGGATTACAACATCACATACCTGTGTTTTGGCAAAATCACGCAAGACCTCAGTTGAATAGAAATTGGGTCCACAGTACCATCCAGGTGTATCTGCAGCCTCAAGATAATCACTGTACAGCGTAGCTAAAAAGGCTGCATTGACTACATACTGAAGAGGTTGAGGCCTTCCGTGGTTCAATTGAATCAAGCCTCCTGCAAGAGGTCACCGAAATCAGAGAGACATCCCCATACATACATTAAACTAGATATAGAACAAAATAAGGCCAATAGAGTCCACTACCCAGATGAAAGATCAAGGAAGTATGAGCAGATTACGATGCATACCTTTGGTTCTATTGAAGCTAGTGAAAACTGGAAGGTATGAGCACATTACGATGCTAGTCTGATTGTGGAATGTTCTTAAAATTTCCTCATATGGATAGCCAGGGCTTAAGAACAACCGCAAACGGCTTAGAAGCACCTAACACAAGATAACAAGCTTATGTCAGAAATGATCCACATACGGCTAGCAAAATCAAAAGTAACTAAGGTTGTATAGTTCTTAATCCAATGTGCTTATACATCACTGAGTGTCCACAACCAGTGCAACAATATCATTGCAATTTCAAAATCAAAAACTAGTCAAGCTGGTTTTCAAAACATGCAAATAAAATTATCATAATCAGAAACATTATCCGCATAACATCATGTAGAAGTACCCCTTCAGAGAAATATGAGATAATGAAGATTTAAAATTCATCTTAAAAAATACACACACACACACACACACACACACACATATATATATATATATATATTTTAAATCCAATTTATGTGTAATGAAAGGTCTGCAGTTAGGGAAGACAACAATGTGGCCTGTGTTCACATACAAAACCAAACATGTATGGATTAGTATCTTTGATAAAAACACAGTTATAAGCTGTAGAAACAAACAAAAAATCAAGACACGAATAAGTATACACATATACATTACGCAAGAAACATGTTTAAAGTACATATATGGGATATACAACCAGAAAAACTTTATAGCACTAAAAACATGAGGCCAATACTCGAGAACTAAGTACTAGGACTTAATAATAACTTAATTAACATAAACACTTAAACAGTACCATTTGAAGATAGTACCACGAAACCAATTATGGATATTCCCTCTGACATCCAAACACATCTATAATTAAAAATTACCTGAGCCCCAGCAAGCTTGTTGTCCCAGCTAAGCACACCATAATCAGGGCCTCCCCAAAAAGCTCCGGCATGTCTGGCTAGACCAGGTGTAGTGGCAAGCTGAAGATAGGAAGAATTCCCAGTTGCATAGTACAACCAAGCTCCACCCCATACAAACTCATCCCAGTAACTAGTGGAATTATAGAATGTAGCAGCTTCAGAACCACCAGCGCTGTATCTGCCCCTCTGCTCTCTTGAAAACTTAAAGAGTGTTCTGGCTCCATGGACAAGTTTCTGTGAGTAGGCCTTGTTCTCTTTGAAAACAATAGATGCAGCAGCGAGAGCAGCAGCCATTTCTGCACCAAGATCTGAGCAGCTGGAACATGGTGTTACAGGTCGTTTGTAATCAATGTCCTCAGGACGCATCCAGCAATAATGATCATTAGAAGCTGTACTCCCTCCAGAAGTATCCCCTGACCCGACCTGTCAAAAAAAGGGACAAATTATTACATTTAATTGCATACTTCACAAGATATCCAAAGACAAACTTTAACGATAGTTTCATAACTTATCACATGGCTTAATCATGGCACCTGGCAAAAAAAAAAAAACATCTAGAGAGTAATATACAAGTTCCTAAATGCTTTGAAAAAGTAGAATAAAATCAATAATGATGGGATCTAACCCATAATATCGAGAGAAAAAAAAAAAACACCCTGGTTCCTCCTAGATATACAGAAATGTAGAAATAGCAGGTTCGGACAAAGCATAAGGCATAATAAGCAGTAATTATATAGTTAAATGCAATGAGCAAAGAATTAATAACATAGTGTAGTATACTAAATACCTGCGCAACAAGGGTAGTAATGGTATCTGCAGTACTATTGAATGTCTTGAGAAAATAATCAGTTCCCCACTTAATAATTTCTTTAACATGGGTGAGCTCTCCAGCATCTTCATACTTTTGTCTGTATTCAATAACACTCCAGCTCAACATGGTGATGGCAAAGGATTGAGGGAAGTTGAACTTGATAGCATCTCCAGCGTCATAATAGCCACCCACTAGATCCTTGTAAAATGTTCCGGATTCGCCTTTGCCATCATTTAGACAGGAATTACCTCTCCATGATACATTATTATGCTTTGGGAGTTTCCCAGCTGCAAATATCAAGTTAAAACCCTTAAGAAATGAAGGATCTTTGCATTGGGATCACGAAAGGGGACAGTAATAAAAATTCTCTAATAAGGATTTGAGGTTTTTTTACTTATGATTTTTTTACCATTGTTGCTACTTAAAAAAAAATTTAAAAAAAATTTAAAAAAAATAACTGCTAACAGAACATATTTGGTATACAGATTTGATTGGGCTATGCAAAAGAAACAAAATTATTGCTTTGTGTGTGTGTTTTTAATTAATGGGGCATGTGAAGGAAAGACTTAATCAAAGTCTCTCTTTTTTTTCTTTGATTAATGTACATAAAAATAGAGTAAGTGAATAATTTGAATTAATAAATATAGTATGTATCTATGTCTGATGTCTGATGTAGTAATTGTATAGTGAAGGTTGATAATTAAAAAAGCTGAAGGGGTCAGAGTCAGAGGAAGCAAAGAAAACAAGAGTGAAGAAGAGAGCGTGGACTGGTTTGAGTAGTAGAAGAAAGGCCAGTTGTAGAGAGAGATTAGAGACAAAGGGGAGGGGGGCTTACATTTTTGAGCATTGAAGAACATGAGAGCCTTATGAAGAGCAAGGGTATAGTTGTCAGGAGGAGGATGGGAGTGTCGGTGGCGTGGGACAGTCTTGACGATGAGGGTGATGAAACCGGCCAAGAAGGCGGATACGACAAGGGTACCGACAGTCCAGACGAAGATCTTGCGACTAACAATGATACAGCCGAGATCGACGTACTTCTTCTTCTTCTGCTCGCCAGGGCCAAGCAGCCAGCTCTGCTGGGTCTCGTCGAGAGGGCGAGAGAGAGCAGCCCTGTCGAAGTCCTGAAGGTTTCGGCTGCGGTCATCGTCGGTGGCAGAGTCAGCAGCGTTAATCTCAAGGGGACCACCCCATGGATCCCTTCCGTACATGCTCATATCCTTTCGAGATCGAGATCTTATCGAAATCAATCAGCTCCTCCACCCGAAGAGATGGGTAGATCTGAGAGTGAGACTGCGTAATTGGAGATAGATAGAAAGATAGATAGAAGGGAATAGGTGTAGTACTAGAGAGAGAGAGAGAGAGAGTGAGAGAGAAATGTGGAAAAGAAGAGAAAAGAGAGAGAGAAGCAAAAGGTAAAGGAAAAGAAATAACAAGTATATGACTATATATCATGCTAAATAAAATGCTGCTTTGGTTGGAACTGTTGGAGTCTCTAAGAAGGAAAGGAACCCAACACAACACAACAGTGTGTCAGTGTGTGTGTATTGTATCTGTACTGTAGTGTGTATTTGTGGGAAAGTACTGCCTACTGGGAATGGGAAGGTGAGAGGTCATGCAAATAATAATAATGTTGTAATGGGTTGGGTTTGGGTATTTACTTAGTATTTTTTTTTTGAGAATCTATTTACTTAGTATTTTAATAGTATAATATAGAAAGAATATTATTATTAGCAGGACTAGTAATCGTATATTTTCGGGTGTGGTGGGTGGGTGACGGTGGTAGTCAATAATTATGTCATTCTTATTATTATATGATTCTGATTCATATATCATGTGATTTTAGGGTTGCTTTTGATTAAATTTATATGGTTTGATGACACTGACCACTCCACTAATCGACAACGACACTCTGTCTAACTCTTAACTTCTTAACCTCTCTCTATTCTCATCTTTACTGGTTACAACACATGAACAATGCGCAAACAAGAAATAAAAAATATAAAAATCCTGTTTAACTCTCAATCCATTGTTTAACTACAACTACTACTACTACTAGTAGTTTTGATTTTAAAGCAAAGCCCAATTCTAGAAAGAATGAAAGTAATTTTTTTTTTTTTTTTCTTCTGCTGAAAAGTAAAGATTCAGACACCCCAACCTCTCTCTATAGTCTATCCTCCATAAATTTACTAATTTCTCTAATTATCCACAACCTACGACCCTCTTTTTAAATTTTTGTTTTTCATCTTCGTGATTTTACATATATACCCCCAACCCTTCTCTTTCAAATTTTCTACTTTTTTTTTCCTACCTAAATGCTTGCCGACACTCAAAGACACACCCACACCCACTAATCTAATTGCTTGCTTGCTGCTGTCCGGTTTTTTTTTTTTTTTTTTTTTAATCTCAGCTGTCTCTTAGTTGTATATGCTGGGGTCCATTTTTAGCCTTTTCCTTTTTTAATTTCCATTTTGGCCTTTATATATAACCATTCGCACACCCACATATAGGGTGGAAAAAATATATATATATATATATATAATTATTTCTAGACATGATATAGCCATTATTGTGTATAATTTATGTATATAATTTGTTTCCTTTAAAAATTAAACATTTCTAAAAGTAATTTTTATCTCTTTTTTTTTATAAATATATAATTTTAACTTTTTTTATTGATATTATTCTTTTTTGAGGTTGTTCTATTTTTCTAACTATTATTATTATGCATTATATTTTTTTTTAATTTATTTTGGTTCAACTTTGTTGATGGCCATTTTGGAAGTCCAAGTGGAAAGGAGAAGCCTAACAACGCGGACAGAAAAGAGTGGGCAAATGGATAGAAAACCCATTAAGCCCAAGCGGCAAGCCCAAAGTAATGAAAGCAAAGAAAGTAAGGGGTTAATGGCATGCCCATGAGCCCCAAGGATGAGGGATAATGCAATTGGGTTAGGGAAGCCCAAAGAACTCAGTAAAAGCCCATGGGAGTGCAAAGTTAAGAAAAGGACCAAGGAAAGCAAATGGGCTAAGGACACCCAAAAGAAAACAAATGGGACACAAGAGCCCGCCAGTGATGTAATAAAAGAACCAATGGTCGTACTGGGCCATTGGGAGAAGAATAAACAGCAGACCCAAAGAGGCCCAGCAGGATTGAGGCAAACAACTTTACAATAGGAGATGGTAGTAAAAAAAAAGGTGAGCTGAAGAAAAGTAAAGCCCACTGTCAAGCAAGGCACAGCCTCTAAGTGGGGCAAGTCACAAAAGAAAGGGGAACCAGAAAATAGTAAAAAACGGACGGCAGACTGTGCAGGCTAACCATAGCAAACGTATGAGCAGCAAACAGATTTTGGACATACATGAAAGAGAGGCACGCGCAAGGCCCAGACCTCACCAGCCTATACCCAGCCAATACAGGACACGGTGAGGTCATGGGTCAAAGGTAAGAGGGCATGGTTTGGCAGTAGGGAGAGGGGAAAAACCTATTCTGAGGATCCTGTTCGGGCTCTTTTGGGGGAAGTATCCTGCTAAGATGACATACCACCCAAAAGAAGCAAAGCTGAGTTGGAACCACTAGGTGCATGCCATGAGGGATAGGGAGAAAGGAGGCACCCACACCATAGCAGGGAAGGGTGCCACGGTAGACAAACAAACAAAATAGTTTTCTTTTGTTTGGTGATGGGGAGTGGCACACAAAAGGACCAGTGGTGGTCAGTAAGTACACCCAGACCAGACAAATGTGATTAAGAGCTATAATAGTAAAACCCGATCACGGCAGGCACTATAAAAAAGAGGCCTTTGCCGTGTATAGGGGACAACAACCAGCACCACGGTATAGGAATTTGAAAACCAGGAAATAGAAAACAAATATTAAGAAAAAGAAGAAGAAAGAAAAAGGATAAGAAAGGGGAATATTAGAAGGAAAGAAAAGAAAAAGATTAAAGAGTTAGAACGGAAGGCATGCACCAATAAGTTGATTCCCTCTCTCCCTCTCAAAGTCCTGCTCTCAGCTAGAAACAAAGAGTTCTCTTATGCACCAACCATTCAGATCCGTTTCCTTCAAAGTGATTAATTTTCATGGCAGGATTTCCCTGGGAGATTATTCACTTTGAGAAGAGAAATTCTTCCCTCTCTGGTTTTGGTCCTGTGGATTAGATTTGATCTGATTTCTTTCTTCTTTTGATTAACCCATATACTACCCACTTATTCCCTTTATTTTCTTTATAAAAGTAATTGTTGTTAAGTTGTGATTATCTTTTCTTGATTAGGGATTATCTTTTCACTTTAAAGTACTTTCTTTTGTCTTATTATTATCATATCTGTCTGCCACGACTCATCTAAAACAGCTCTGCCTGCCGTAAGCGTGCTCTTGGCGAACGAGACATATTTTGCGCACAAGCCGAACCAAATTGAGTTGCAACTGGACTAGTCTCAACTCCCTTACTCAGAATATTTGGGCCCAATACCGCAGGAGACAGCCTAACCCGATATTACCAAAAAGGCCCACTACATTAAATTGGCGACTTCATTGGGGAGTTGAAAAGCAGATAGGGACAGAAGCCCTCGCAAACAAATGCCTCCAAAGTCTAGAACAACGCAAAATATGAGTGCAGTGCCCTCACAAGCAGAGTCCAAGCCAACGACGCCTCACCAACAGCAGCCTAACCAAGCGGAAGGTGCCAACGAAATGGGGTCTGAACCCCAGCCACAGCCAAGAATCCCTACTGACAATGCCAACATCTTCATTGAAGTTTTGTAATCCCTGCAACACTCACAGCAACAAATGATGGAAGAAATCTGTCAGCTGAAAACAGACAAAACAAAGGAAAAAGGAAGCCAGCATGACCCGGAACATGTGGCAGACAAAGAAGAGACACCAGCAGGAGGTGTCCCACAGAATGTGGAACAACGTTTCATCACTATGGCCGAAGTAGCAGCTCTCCTGGAACAAGAAAGAGCCAGAGCAGCTAAGGAGAGATTTTATGCCCGAAGGCCTCCTTACCCACTAAAGGTACTCAGCAAACCGTACCCCGAGAGGTATGAGTCGTGGGCCTTTACACAGTACGATGGCAAGAAGGGAAGTGCAGTTGAGCACGTGAGCAAGTTCATTGATACTCTTGGCCCTTACGCCGCAGACGAAGACTTATGTCTTCGAGAGTTTTCCAAATCGCTATGCGACCGGGCATACACTTGGTTCATCGGTCTAAAGCCAGGATCAATCCCAACTAAGGATGACATGGTGGACGTTTTTTGCACTAAGTACTTCCACGGAGAAGAAACAGTAACGCTTGCAACCCTGCAAGCAACCAAGCTAAGGAATGGCAAAAATTTGATGGAATACATCAAAAGGTTCAAGGACATAGCACTTGATTGCTATGATCACTGTGAAGAAAGAACATTGGTGGAAATGTGTATGACGAACATGATCAGGGAGTACAGGGCAATCCTGGAAAACTTAGAAATCTCCCAGTTTGCACAGTTGTTGCAAAAGGCCAGAAAGACTGCCTAGTCCGTGAAGCCAAGTTCGGACAAAAGATACGCTCCGCAAGCTATGGTAGTATCTACTGGCGAACGGAGAAGGAAGACCGATGGGAAGGAATACGATACTCCCCCACCAATACCATGCACTCCAAAAAAAATTAGATGTGCTGCTAGACAAGTGGATAGCAGACGGAGTTTTCAAGCCTAATCAAGTTTCTAGAGAACCCACAGAAGATGAGCGAAGGGACCCACACTTCCGCCGTTTGCACAACTACGTACAACATCCTACTGCAAAGTGTTGGGCGCTCCGTAGATTGGTTCACCACAAGATCAAAGAAGGGACTCTAGAACTATCCTAACAAGAGGTTCAAAGAAACCCACTCCCAAACCACAAAGGGAAAGGTGTAGCAGCGGTAGTAAATCCAGCCTTGCCTACCGCAGCAATTACCACTTTACAGCGAAGCTCCAAATTCAAAAATTTGTTCGACCAGCTGGGGCTCACAGCAAAGGAGAGAAAGATAGCCACGGAGACTCTGGTGAGCATCGCCTCCGGGGCAGGAGAAGAATGCTTATCAGCGGAAATCCCAAATGACAGAGCCTTTTTACAGGAGTCGACTGAGATCACTTTTAGTAATAAGGATATGAATGTGGGATACCCAGATCACCGAAGGCCCCTCTACTTGGCAGCATCTATAAATCAAATCCCCATCAAGAGAGCCTTGGTAGATACAGGTGCTTCTGTAAATCTCATTCCATTGAGCACTTTACAAGTAGCAGGAATTTCAGAAAGAAAGATTCAAGGATGCCCAATGGAAGTAACAGGGTTTGGCGGAAGGGGTGAATACACCACAGGCCACATCCAACTATGGTTAAAAGTGGGTCCCATAGCTTCTTTAGCTCGGTTCCATGTGGTGAAAACGGAGGTCTCCTATCATGTGCTTTTGGGGAGGCTATGGTTGCACAAACACCGATTAGTCCCGTCCACCTATCACCAGTGTGTGAAAGGAAGTTTGAATGGTAGAATGATACGCATAGCAGCAAACCCCTCGCTGTTCGAACAGGCGGAGGCTCACTTAGTAGAAACTATGTTCTACGACCAATGGGCTCCATCCGGGGAAAGCTCAGTATCAAAGCCACGAGGTACCTTCGTACCTAAGTGGGAAGACGTCCAAGGTGACCCAGAGCCTGATCTAAGGGAGTTACTAGCACGAAAAAAGAAAAGAAAAGAAGCGTCCACCGCAGAATCAGATGACACACCCCAATGTGTCAGGGTCCGAGGCCCTGATGGCAGGATTGTATACAAATTATAAAGGCGCACGGGGCCTACTAGTGAAATACAAGCGGGCCCCACCCAAGAGTGGCAGCACGAGGGTTTGGCGTGTTGCGTGGCACAAGAAAGTTCAGAGGAGGAAGGTAATAAAGAGGAGGATGAAAAAAATCATGGCAAAAAAGGAGGTGCAAGTTACGGCAGAAGAAGAGTTGGAGGAGGTTGACCTGGGGTTTGGTTCATAAGGACTAAGGCCTATCTCAATTAGTGCAAGTCTGATAGAAAAGGAAAAATTAGAACTGGTACTGTTATTGAAAGAGTTCAAAGACATCTTCACATGGGATTACAGTGAAATGCTAGAGTTAGACCTCGGGCTAGTGGCGCATACGTTGAATGTGGACCCTAAAGCCAAACCAGTGGCCCAGCCTGCCAGGATATTCCACATTGAAATAGAATGGCAAATAGTCAAAAAAGTACAGAATTTGCTGGCCGCAGGATTCATCAAGCCTATTCATCACCTGCACTGGCTATCCAACATAGTACTAGTAAAGAAGAAGAACAGAAAGATAAGATGTGTAGATTTCAGAAATCTCAACAGAGTCTGTCCGAAGGACGAGTTCCCATTGCCAAACATGGATTTACTAATAGATTTTGCGGCAGGAAGCGTCATGTTTTCATTCATGGATGGGTTCAGTGGATACAATCAGATCAGAATGGCACCAAGGGATGCGGAGAAAACTGCTTTCAGAACACCCATGGGCAACATCTACTACACTGTGATGCCCTTCGGGTTAAAAAACGCAAATGCAACTTATCAACAAGTGATGACGGCCATATTTCACGACATGATGCATCAGGAACTAGAGGACTATGTGGATGACATAGTGGTTAAATCAAGGAGGAGGGAAGAGAACTTCCATGTGTTGAAAAGCGTATTCGAAAGGTGTAGAGCCTTCAAATTAAGAATGAACCCTCTCAAGTGCGCATTTGGAGTGTCCTCTGGGAAATTCCTGGGCTTCCTAGTTCACAACAGGGGAATAAATGTGGACCTAGCCAAAGCTATGGCCATAGCCACTATGAGACCTCCAGTCACGGTAAAAGAGTTAAAGAGCTTCTTAGGGAATGTCTCGTATATCCGGAGATTTATCCCTGGTTTGGCATCAATCACTTCTGCTTTCACCAAATTGCTTAGAAAAGGGCAAAGCTTTGAATGGGGAGAAGCGCAGCAAACAGCCTTCAAGAGGCTACAGCAGATCATGATGAACCTCCCTACGGTACAGGCCCCAGTTCACAGAAAGCCATTGCTACTCTACTTGGCCGCCAACTCTTATACCATTGGTGCATTAATCGCCCAATAGGATGGAGGTGGCGTTGAGCAACCAGTGTACTACATCAGCCGGGCCTTAAAAGATGCAGAAACTCATTACCCAAGGGTAGAAAGGGCGTGTCTGGCTATTGTCTATGCTTCACAGAGGTTATGCCATTATTTTTTGGCCTACGAAGTATGGCTGATGACCAAATCCCATGCCATCAAGGCTTTGTTGCAACAACCAATCCTCTCAAGCTGAATAGATCTATTGGCACAGTTTCCAGGAGAGGAAGAATTCCCGTTGGATGATGAAGTTCCAGGAGAAGTAGCCATGACAGAAGAGGTCAAAGAACAATGGGTAATGAAATTTGATGGGTCTTCTACCACCCAATTAGGGGGAGTGGGAGTAGTTTTGTACCATAAAGAAGATAAGGCAGTGGCGCTATCGTTTAAACTGGAATTCCCATGTTCAAACAACACGGCAGAATATGAAGTCTATCTAACCAGGTTGGTCATGGCTCTTGAAATGGGAATCAAGCATTTAGGGGTAATGGGTGATTCGAACCTAATGGTCTGCCAAGCCAAAAAGATCTTCTCCCTAAAGGAGCCCAGCCTAGCCCCATACAGAGCAATGGCCCAGAAGATGGAGGAGAAATTTTCAACCTTCAAAATAGAACATGCTCCAAGGAACGAAAACCGGTTTGCGGATGCGTTAGCTGCACTAGGCTCACAAATAATGTTCGAAGGGGATAACACCAAGGTAGAGGTCAGCAAGAAGGAAGAATCCATCATTAAGGTGTTGAAGGAAAGGTTCCAAGAGGAACGGTGCGAAGGGGATTGGCGGATCCCCATAAGGGAAGCCTTGATAAAAGGGGAAGGTGCCGCAGAACTAAGGGTACTAAAAGATTACGCTCTGGTGAGAGGAGAATTGTACCATAGGATGCCAGGTGGGGTCTTATCTAGATGCGTAGGGCAGGAGGAGGCCTAGAGAAAGTTGAAAGAAGTACATGACAAGACTTGTGGATCCTGCGGAGAGGTCAGCCTTTACTGCAGACTTCAAAGGGCAGGCTTCTATTGGCCAAGCATGGGTAAAGATGCAGACCGAGTTCAAACTCAATGCGGGACCTGCCAGCTCGCAGCAGACAGAGAGGAAAGTTACGTTGTGTTTATCAGCGAAGACTGGAGAAGCCCATTCATGCAGTACTTGGCAGAAGGCATCCTGCCACAAAAGCACAGTGAAAGATACAAGCTTAAGAGGTTGGCAATGCGTTAATTTTTGCATAATATGGTCCTTTTCAAAAAATGGTACGATGGGGACCCCTTAAGGTGTTTAGGCCCTGAAGAAGCAAAAGAAATGATAAAAGAAGTGCATTCGGAAGAGTGTGGGGAGCACCAAGGGAAGAAAAAGCTTTACAGATGCCTGATGCAAATGGGCTACTACTGGCCTACCATGAAAAAGGATACGGCAGAATTTGTGAAAAGATGTCACAGTTGCCAAATACAAGCCAACTTAATTCATACTCACCCGCAGAACTTACATAGCACGGTCGCTCCATGGCCCTTCCACACTTGGGGGCTTGATTTGGTAGGACCAGTCAACCTACTATCGCATGGATACATATGGATACTAGTGGCTACGGAATACTTCACTAAGTGGGTAGAGGCAGTGCCACTCTGAAAAGCCACAGGAGGAGCAGAGGCAAACTTCATCAAGAAAAACATAATTGTGAGGTTTGGAGTATCCTACAGGATTATCAGCGACAATGGCACGCCCTTTGTCAACAGTGATGTAAGGAAGATGCTAAAGTTCTACCAAGTCAAGCACCATCGTTGATCGCCCTATTACCCTCAAGGAAATGGGCAAGCAGAAGCAACAAACAAGGTTCTCATAAAGATCATCAGTAAAATGAGCCAAGAATACACAGGAGGATGGACAACGCACCTGCCAGACGCCCTTTGGGCTTACAGAAAATCACCAAAGTCTGCCACAGGATTTTCACCATTTTCCTTGGTATACGGGACAGAGGTAGTAAGCCCAACAGAAGTGATGACTCCATCTTTGAGAATTATGCAGCTACAGGGGAAAGAAAAAGAGGGGGAAGTCTTTGCGGCAGAAATGTGCGAAGATCTGGAAGGGTTTGTTGAAAAGAGAAAGAAAGCCCAAGAGCGTAGCCACAGATACAGACAAAGGATGATAGAAGCTTATGGTAGGATGACTAAAGAGAGAGTGTTCGCAGAAGGACAACTTGTGCTAAAAGTGGGGGACTATGTCAGGCGAGGTATGGCAGGACCATCTAAGTTTGCACCAAAATGGGAGGGACCCCTTGTGATAAGAGAAGCACATCCAAGTGGGTATTATCACCTAGCCTAGATGGATGGCAAGGACCTAATGGATCCCATCAATGGGAAATGGCTGAAGCATTACTATGCCTAAGATGAGGCTGTGTAGTTATCCCTTTTATTCAATGAGTTTAATGTTTACCTTTTGTTCTCTTTTCCTTCAAGTGACCATGTCACGAGACAAGTTTGTAACATGCTTTTATGAGTACACAATGAAAGTACATGAAGTATTTTAAAAAGCATTCCATGTCATAAGTAATAGCAGAAATAGCAACCAAGTGTAGCATCTTAAAAGTTACAAACCCAAACTGTGGCAACTATGTCAAACTAGCCAAATAAGTGCTATAAAAAGATAAAGCGTACTAGGGTATCAAAAGAAGGAAAAGAACAAAAAAAAAAAAAAAGACAAGGGAACTACATCAACGAAGCCCAGAGATAAGGGGCTGGTCTCCAAAGCGGCTGGACCCACCAATGCTAGCAAGAAGGCGCTCACGACGACCCTCCAAGTTTGCCACCTCCTTCCTCAAAGTCCCAATCTGTGTGTCAATGGCATTTACAACAGGCTGAACCTTCTTCATGAAGAAGGCTCGGGCAATCTCACGAGATGGTCTAGGATGAACTCCACAGTGAAACCCGCATTGATCAGCTCCTAAACCGCAGCTCTCCACTGCAGGATCCTCTCGGAAGAGACAGTATCAACGAAGTTATGCTCAATATCATTCATTACGCTTCCCAGCAGCTTCAAGAAATGCTCCATGGCAGAACGACCAAGGCGAAATCCCTGCATGAAGTCCCCTCGGCTACTAAAAAATGCCTCTAGGTAAGAAACGCAATCTTGGGGAACCCTGAAGCCGTGGAAGTCCACATAAGGAGGGTCGGAACCCCAGAAGTCTGCAGGATCGAGGTCGTTAATCTCAGGCTGATCAAAATGCGTAAAGAAGGCTGCGGCCTCACCTATGGGGTCTGGAACCGTGGCAGAACTGCCGCCCACCTCAAACTAAGAAGGGATAGTAGGCAACGGACCTAATAAGGGGCATGAGACATAACATAAGAAACCACGAGTTAGGAGCAATGAACTCGTAAGAAAGAAATGAGGGAGGAGATAAGAAACTCACCAGGACCCATGAGAATGGGGGCTATGAGAGCGGCAGAAATAGGTACAGAAGGTACAGCAGAAATGGGCGCTGTGGGAATGGCAGAAATGGGTGCTATGGGTGTGGCAGAAGCAACGGTTGAAGGCATACCTACGTCTGCTACGACCCTTGGCCCCTCAAAAGTCTCTGCAAAGCACGAAAATAGGCATACAAATAAAGGGAGATTGCAGCAAAGGGGAGACGCAAATACATACGTGTAAGCAAGAGATGACCAAAAAAAAGGGGGGAAAGGGAAAAAGGCACATACCCATGAATTTGGTCTCGGGGGGAGAACTCTCCTCGTTGTCAGAGTCAGAAATCCTCTTCTTCAAGACAGGTTCATCGTCCGGGTCCTCAAGGATGTCCTCAGACCCCTCAGAGGACAAGTCCACATCAGGTCCACGTGTGGCAGAGCTAGGAATGGAAGAATGGGTAACTGTCAAAGAAGAACCATCCTTCACAGCCTGAGATAGAACTGCGAAGGGGTCACTGGTGGAGATGATAAGGGGTGTGACAGGAGAAACAACCTCGGTCTGAACAGCAGTAGGAGGAGTGGCCACCTTTTGGGGAGTAAGTGTCTCGACAGTAATGAGAGTGGCCTCACTAACCTTCCCAGTATGAGTACCTTCATCTATCGGTACCGGCTCAGTAGGAGGGGTAGAAGCCTCAGTAGGAATTCCGTGTGCAACAGCAGAAGGGGCAGGTGTTGCAAATGCTATGTTAGGCCCATCAAAAAAGCCTCACATGGGTACACCTATGGAGGCAGAAAGCTCCTCGGCTGTGGGGTGGTATATAGAAAGAGGCTCGGGCTCATCCTAAAAAAAAAAAAAAGATGTGAAGATCAAAGGAACTTTTAGGCGGATGAGACAAACAAAAGAATGTGGCGGATGAAACACGTGCAAAGAAAAAAAAAGAGGGAAGAAGGAAAGAAAGGAGATGTACCTCAAACTCAAGCTCATCAAGCAAAATGGGACGGGTGACTGATGTATCCTTCTTATGCTTTGACTGCAAAGGAAAAAGAGAACAAAAGATAAGGTTAAAGAGAGAAGCCAACACACATGTCAGGATTAACTACAGGAAAGACGAAAGTATATAAAAGACGAAGCATAATTAGAGGTAACTTACTCTCCGCTCAGTAGCAAACGCAGAGTGAGGGGTTGTCTTTCTCTTGCTGCCTCGTGTTCTGTTGGAAGGGGGAGTATTTGTAGATGGCCATGGAGTAGCAAGTTTGGACTTGCTTGCAGACTTAAGCTTGGCAGGACCCTTCTTACTCGGCGTAGAAATATTCGTCACTTCAACTTTCTTCTCCTAACTCGGAGGATAATCACCGGCGTGCCAATGCCACCCTCTTTTCTCCTCATCCCACTCAAAGATAGCAAACTGATTCTGCTTCCTAGCATATGCTAACACAGACTTGGAAGGCAAAAGCAACTGAGGATTAGCCGAAATAATTGCGCTAAGCCCATCAGGAGGAACGAGGGAGAAACTGCGGCTACCCATCAACTCTTGTTCAAACAAAGTCATCACGGCCTGCTAATATCCATGCATGGCAGGGGTACAAAGACCCTCCCTCAGTGAGCCCAGAATGATAATTGCAGTAAAACGCTGACTCCAAAATTCGAAGGCAATGGGCCGCAGAAAGGGTCGGACGGAAGTAGGGGACTCCATAAGAAAAGAAAGGTCATTAGGAATGTCCTGGTTTAGTCCGAACTGCCTTCTCACCCGGTTGGCAGGATAATGAATAAACCTAACTCCTTCGTCGGCTAAATAAGGTAGCCACCCAGCATTGGTGGCCGCCAAGTAAGTAATCCCGGTCTCATCAAAACCGGTCAAGGAGGTGGTAGTCCCGACGATGTCAACAAATAAACCCATAGCAGAATCTACACATGTATAACCAGTACCCAATTTTCTGTAAGCTCTCCAAGAAAATCTGACGCCTTAATCAAAGGATTCAACAGCAGAATGGTCAATTGGCTTCAAGCCGACCCAGCGAAAAACCAATGGAAAGTCTGACTCAAATCTACCACAAAAATCAGTAATGGTTTGCGGACACGACTGATACTTTTCTTTGGCGAAACGGAAGGGCCTACACTTCGACAAATGCTTAGCACAACGCTCGTACAACAGGTGCTGCAAAATAGTACTATGAACGGAGGAGGTGACTATGTGGTAGGAGCCTGCCTGGCTCTCATCGCTCTGCAGGATGTCTAATTGAACATACAAATTCCCTAAGAACATAGGAGCCAACGACAGACTTACCCCAGCAGAAATCTTAATAGCTAAACGGAAATATAAAGGCTTCACAGCGTAATAAGGGTGGGACCCAAAAACAAACTTACAAAGCCAAAACACAACAAAGGCCGCACGACGGGCAGCCACAGAGAATTTAGAAGAAGAACTAACCCAATACGACAACTTGGCATTCCCGCTCATCCCCTTCTTCAATTCAGCCTCCATAGCCTCTTCCTCCGGAGAAAGCTCTAAAGTGGCAGGATCAACATTGCCAAGGATGGGCAAGAGTAACTGGTTGGCTACATCTTCCAAGGTCATGGTGACCTCACCGCAGGAGAAGAAGAAGGTATAGGTGGTGGTGCACCACCAGCGGACCAAGTGACGGAGGTTGAAGAGGTCCCGAAAGTTGGATAAGCAGCGGGATGAAACGATGGCCTTCAAAACACCGGCCCGCTGTAACAACCCTATAAAGCTAATGTCGGATAACTCATTGTCCACCCACTCCTTCCAACCCAAGGTGGTACCCGATCCAAACTCGAAATGAATAGGCACGGGGAGTGAAGTGCCTAGGTGAATAACAAGATCGGGGATCGAAGAGGCCAACAGGGCCCAAGAACGTCCATATTTCGCCGGCAAAGAGCGAGCCACACACGGCCCAACGGCGGCGGCGCATAATCACCGGGAATCTTTAGGAAATGGGGATGGATGTTGTACCAGGGATCAATAAGTGGAGTGCACTCACTGTCCGGGGCATGCTGCGCTTCTTCCTCATCGGAATGGTCTGACTCAGAGTACACGGCCTCCTCGCCTACATCACGTGCAACGGGAGGATCGAAGATAACCTTTTTTCCTTTACGGTGGGAGGAGCTTTGGCTTTTCACCGGCGTCATGATACAGGAATTTGATCGAAGAAAATGGATGAGGATGTTTGAGGAAGAGGAACTGGTGAAGAAAGGGAAAATGGAGAAAGAGTTTTGGAAAGGAAAAAGGAGTTTGTGTTTGGATTACGAAGGGATTCCCTCTTAAATACCCAGGTCATTAATGCCGGCATGAAAGGAGGCGATGGGTTAGCCATCAGAAAGGGGATGAAATTAATGAAACAGCGGTTGTGTTTCAAAATAACTGCTAAACTAGGAAATTCGAAGAGACAACACTATTCACGACAGAAATAGATATATATGAATATATATGTATGTGTAAGGTAGGGACCACTATTCAAAAAGCCCGCGAAGGAAAAGAAGATGGAAAGACAGAAAGGGCAGGGAAGTCTTTTATTCACATATGAACCGCAGGAACGCTTCATATGTTCAGGGGGCTAAATGTTGATGACCATTTTGGAAGTCCAAGTGGAAAGGAGAAGCCCAGCAACGCGGACAAAAAAGAGTGGGTAAATGGATAGAAAACCCATTAAGCCCAAGTGGCTGGAATAATGGATCACAAGCCCATGAGATAAACAAATGGGCCTTGAGGGGGTAAATGGGCTTAAAGGAGCCAGGAAAGAGAAAAAAAAAAAGCAAACCACGGGCAATATATGATGTGGAAAAGTGAGAATGGGCCACGGCAGGCCTAAAATAATGAAAGCAAAGAAAGTAAGGGGTTAATGGCAAGCCCATGAGCCCCAAGGATGAGGGATAATGCAATTGGGCCGGGGAAGCCCAAAAAACTCAGTAAAAGCCCATGAGAATGCAAAGTTAAGAAAAGGGCCAAGGAAGCCCAAGGAAAGCAAATGGGCCAAGGACGTCCAAAAGAAAACAAATGGGACACAGGAGCCCGCCAATGATATAATAAAAGAACCAATAGCCGTACTGGGCCATTGGGAGAAGAATAAATGGCAGGCCCAAAGAGGCCCAGCAGGATTGAGGCAAACAACTTTATAGCAGGAGATGGTAGTAGAAAAAAGGGTGGGCTGAAGAAAAGCAAAGCCCACCGTTAAGCAAGGCCCAGCCCCTAAGTGGGGCAAGCCACAAAAGAAAGGGGAACCAGAAAACAGTCAAAAACGGACGGCAGACTGTGCAGGCTAACCACAGCAAATGCATGAGCAGCAGACAAATTTTGGACATACATGGAAGAAAGGCACGCGCAAGGCCCAGACCTCACCAGCCTGTACCTAGCTAATACAGGACACGGTGAGGTCATGGGTTAGAGGTAAGAGGGCATGGTTTGGCGGTGGGGAGAGGGGAAAAACCTATTCTGAGGATCCTGCTCGGGCTCTTTTGGGGGAAATGTCCTACTGAGATGACATACCACCCAAAAGAAGCAAAACTGAGTTGGAACCACTAGGTGCATGCCATGAGGGATAGGGAGAAAGAAGGCACCCACACCATAGCAGGGAAGGGTGCCACGGCAGACAAACAAACAAAATAGTTTTCTTTTGTCTGGTGATGGGGAGTGACACACAGACGGACCAGTGGTGGTCGATAAGTACACCTAGACCAGACAAAGGTGGTTAAGGACTATAATAGTAAAACCCGGTCACGGTAGGCACTATAAAAAAGAGGCATTTACTGTGTACAGAGGACAACAACCAGCACCACGATATAGGAATTTGAAAAACAGGAAATAGAAAACAAGTATTAAGAAAAAGAGGAAGAAAGAAAAATGATAAGAAAGGGGAATATTAGAAGGGAAGAAAAGAAAAAGATTAGAGAGTTAGAGCGGAAGGCATGCACCAATAGGTTGATTCCCTCTCTCCCTCTCAAAGTCCTACTCTCTGCCAGAAACAAAGAGTTCTCTTGTGCACCAACCATTCAGGTCCATTTCCCTCAAAGTGATTAATTTCCACGGCAGGATTTCCTTGGGAGATTATTCACTTTGAGAAGAGGCGTTCTTCCCTCTCTGGTTTTGGTCCTACGGATCAGATTTGATCTGATTTTTTTTTTCTTTTGATTAACCCATATACTACCCACTTATTCCCTTTATTTTCTTTATAAAAGTAATTGTTGTTAAGTTGTGATTATCTTTTCTTGATTAGGGATTATCTTTTCACTTTAAAGTACTTTCTTTTATCTTATTATTATCATATCTGCCTACCACGACTCGTCTAAAACAGCTCTGCCTGCTGTAAGCGCGCTCTTGGCGAACGAGGCATATTTTGCGCATAAGTCGGACCAAATTGAGTTGCAGCTGGACCGGTCTCAACTCCCTTACTCAGAATATTTGGGCCCAGTACCGTAGGAGGCAGCCTAGCCCGATATTACCAAAAGGCCCACTACAAACTTAAATTTTTAAGTTTCAAATTTCTCATTCTCTTAAAGAAATTATCATGTTAATCAAAACTTATCATATAATAGTAATTGTTATCACTCAAATAAATAATAGTACTCTCAACCCAAATATGTATTTTTCCCATTCTTAAGTAAGTACACCAAATGGACCAAAATAACCAAATTGGACCGACACATACCAAATGAACTAAACTAGACCAAATTGGACTAAAGTGACCAATGTGGAACCATAATTAGTAAACATAAGTTAAATAATTAATAATAATTATCTATATATAAAAAGAGCCAATGAGTTAGTGCTACAGTACTATCGCTACAGTACTTTGGTTTTTTCAATTTTTTTTTTTTAAATGGTACTTGCTACACAGTACTTTGGTTTGTTACCATTGCCTCCGTTGAACTTGCTTATATAATAATAATAAAATATTAACGCAACAAATTGCCACAATATTTTCACAATTGTTGAGATGTTAATTCCTATAAAATAATAAAATATCATTCAGGAACCAACTACAACTAAAAATAAAGGTATTGTGAAGAAATAAAAAGTGCTACATTCACAACATTTTTATAACAAATCTTAGTTAGTAAATTGTTATTCTAATTTAAACTTACTAATGAAATTACTTTTTTACCCACCAATAACAACCCATAACAACCTACTGATTATGATTTGTAATGAAAATGTTGTGAACATAGCATTTCTCTTGTGAAAATATTAAGACATCTTGTTGTCGTCACAATATTTTCACAACTGTTGAGATGTCAATTTTTTACAAGTCAAAGTACAATATAACAAAGTTGTAAAGGTATTATGAAAATGTTGTGTCATTCTTTGTGTTTCTAGAATATTTTTTTTTATTAGTCAATTTTTGTTGAGCCAAAATTCACTATTTCATATACAATTTTCTTGGGTTGAATTTTTGTATTTTTTTTTCTTTATGCACCATTTTAAGTAAAAACACATAGTTTTACACACACACACACACAAAAACAAAAACAAAAACTTAGGATTAAAATACTTTTCATCCTTTATGTTTGGGGTAGTTCACAATTCCTCCTTAAACTTTAAAATCAAGCAATTTCTTCCTTAATATTTTGGAAAAGAGCAAATATGTCATATTATTATTCTCTCAATTAAACCTTAATGAAAGCTTATGATTCTTAAAATATTTCATTATATAGTGGCTAAAATACTCTCTCTAAATTTTAACATTTCAAAAAATTTCTACATGTATTTTGAGTTTTAAATGATATTAATGGTTAGAAAGTTTGAATGGTAATATAAGGTGTTTTATTTGTTATCTAGAGAACATTGATTTTCTAGGTTTAAATCTTCGAAACTTATAATTTATCTAATAAAAAATTCGATGATATATGCCTTTTGTTATCCATTTTTTTCCCTTGCCTAAAATGGGTGTTCATAAAAACTAATTAAGCTAAATATTGCACCTAGACTCGTGTAAAATGATAAAGAAGAAAGTATGAATGACAAAATTTTCGTTGTGTATGGTTGAAGGTATTTAATGAAGAGTTTCAATTGTAGCATATAATATTTAAATATTGTGATAAGGTTTTAATTTTACTCAATTGCTTATTGTTGGAAAATAATGATATTCATTATCATTCTTAAAAGTTTTTTAATGAGTGGATATTGTCTTTGGCTAATAGGTATCAAAATTCAAATACAAATAAGATTAACTTTGTATGACATACATTTTTTATGTATCTTAATTTTCTTACTCAAGAGGTAGCACGTAACTTGGTACACGTGTCTGTATTATACACATTAATATTTTCAATTATTAAATTATTAATGTATTATACACGTGTCTGTGATTCTATATGCGTGTTAAAGGTTTTATTCAAGTTGAACTCGGTACCATGTAGAGAAAGCTCGTATACCACAAAAAAGTATATCCAGAAAACTACTTGCATAAAATATTTAATACAAAAAGAAAAAGAAAAAGAAAAAGGGGGGGGGGGGGGGAGCCCTTGTTAAGAGCTTAATTAGGACTTATAATAACATCAACAATCAAACAATGAGATCTTGCTATTGTTTCACAATTTGTATGCAAACTCTCTATGTCAGTCTAGAGGATTTTTATGTTGACAAATAATTGCCAATATGCCATCAAAGTGCAAGATTAATGTCTATTAATTCAACTAGTAAAGTTTTTTTTGTTATCGAATAAGATATTTGGGGTTTGAACCCCATTGACACCAAAAAAATGATTAGTGTCTTGACTTGATGATAAATCATCATGAAACAGATGTTATAAGCTGAAATTCTATTCGATATAAAAATAAAAAATGCCTTACATAAGTTTTTTTTTTTTTTTTTTGAGAGAGAGAGAGAGAGTTTCAACTTATAGTGTCCACTGCTAATAATATTTTTATTATCATCAAACCAAGATACTAATTGGTTTTTGGTGTAGACAATGATTGAACTTCAGATCTCTTATTTGAGAACAAGAGACTTTAGTAGTTGAGCTAACTAAAACTCTACCTTACCAATGGCGGCTCCACATGCAAGCCAAGGTGGTCCTGACTTGCAAGACAATGTATATATACACTTGTCAAATATATGCTAAATTATCCTATAGTGACCACTCTAATAAAAATCTTGAACACCTTGACTTGAGAATTTCAAAAATTTGAGTTCAACAAAAACAATAGTAATACTACGTTCACAATATTTTCATAATAATTTCATAACAAATCCAATGTGGTAAGTTGTTATTGATTTTAATTTGGACCCAATACTGATATTAGTTTTTTATTTATTTATTTTTTACCAATAACTGCTTTCTGTATAAGATTTATTGTAAAAATATTGTAGGTATAGCATTATTCCAAAATTAATTATGTACCTCAAACATAATCCTTAATCCCTTAAAAAAGAGAGTTAAATAACATTAATAAATATTATCCCAAATAACAACAAATATAAACCTAACAAAAACAATACAAGACCAAACAACAAGTAAACAAATTATTTAGCAAAAAGCCTATTATAAAACAAAAAGATTAAAACCACTAATCATTCAAATTTGTAGCTCGTTCAACCTATTCAATAAAAATAATCTTTAATTTCATTTTTCTTAAAAAATGGTACCAAAAAAAGTATTGTGGTTATGAGTTCTATTTGACGGTAATGACAATTATACTCTTTTTGGCTTTGCAGTCGTAACAATTTTACTCTTCATAGCTCGACTCATAGTTGTACAAAATATTCAAGTTATCACTTTATTAGATTTTTTTTATAATTTAAATTTCTTAATGACCACCCTAAAAAAAATTTCTAGAGCCGCCACTATACCTTACAGATGTTTATGAATTTTTCCTAAAAATATATCATGATTATTTGAATTTTTTTTTTTAGGACTGACAATTTAACTGAGATTAAGGGTATTATTTTTACACCAAATTGAACATGCATCTTTCATATGCACACCCTGAAGCCGATGGGTAAAGAATAAACCTCAAGCCAAATCTCATGCCTAAGCATGAGTTCTTTCTTTGACAACATATACTTTTATTACTAATTTTACATAATTAAAAAAAATATAAACTGACGTGTCAATAATATGATTTTATATGATAATAACTTAATAAATAATTTATAAATTATTCTTTTGTATTGTATTTAAAAGTCGATCCATTAATTTATAATATTTTATAGTAAAATTCGTAACATCTATATAATTACTGATTTAGTAGCATTTTCAAGACTATATTTCTAGTTGAACTTGAAATCCTTAGGTTTTGGCCACTCTTAGGGTTAGGGTCCCTAGCTTCTAGCCTACAATACATCATGAAAACAAGATAATTTGGAAAAGATCAAGCATGTGCTGCATTGATTTTTAGTTTTTTAGTTTTTTAGTTTTTTTTTTTTTTTTTTTTTTTTTTTTTGCCTTATTTATAACTATAACAAACTATTGAGTCTAGGATCAATTTTTTCTGATAAAGTTTCAACCTATGACGTCCACTTTTGATGATTGTACTTTTTATTATCAGATCAAGACATTAATCAGTTTTTTGTATAGACGGAAATTGAACCCCATATCTCTTATTCAACCATCAAAGACTACCAGTTGAGCTAACTAGAACTCACAGTCTCAGACCATGAAATCATTTCAATTCAAGCATGGTAACCTAAACACGGGAAATTGTTCCACATATGGCAAGTGTGAATGAGAATTCGGTACATTATGGTCGTCAGCAGATAGCCAAATACAAACCATTTGGGTTATAAAAGTTGAAATTTTTTTTAAACCTAATAGTACAAAGGGCACTTAATAATAACCCTATAAATCAAAACTGTGGCTGTTGAAATGGAATATTGGGTGACTGCTTCTTCTCTTCAAACTTTGTGATCTACACTCTTTAGCAACACTTGATTGAAGAGTTGGAGGACCACAAACAATGACACCCACATCAGCATGGCCCCAACGATCTGATATTGATCCAAAAATTTCTGCAACAAAGATAAACAAACATGGAGTCAAGCAACAGGTGCCCTGTCTTGTAAAATTGATGGCAATCCCTAGAGGGTACAGTATCAGAAACTAAAATTTCAAACTTGATGATCGGGTATTGATGTAAAACCAGATTGTATATATCGAAGGGTATATTTAGACTAAATCTTAATACTGTTGATCAATCAGATTACTAGGTTATCCCATGATGGCCTATCCAATAAGAGGCCCATTTATGTGTTCCTCTTTTGTGGTTAGTCCACTAGTGCTACTATGACTTTCTGGGTGATACTTCTTCAATGGGAGGTAGAATAATAGTGCATGGCAGCAATTTATACCGCTGAGGTTCGTTATAAAGCCATGGTGTTATATCACATGTGAAAGTGTCAAGTTTTGTTTTTGGATAGATTAATGACCAGATGAATTTGTTTAAGATAAACAGGACAAAATGATTAACTAAAGATGATTTCCATTAATGAGAGGGAGCAAAAACAAATTATGCATTAACAACTTCTAGGCTGATTTTAGAGTCATAGGCCTAGGAAGCACGGACACGGACATTAGTACGGATACAAACATGGGTACAACACGGTGACACAAGCAATTTCTGAAAAATTATAACATAAAATGACTGGTACGACATTGGTATAACATGGGTATGACACAATTACGACATGGGTAAGATACACCAAATGAAGAGTCCATGCGCCCATAGCTCATACAACACATCATATGTAAGAATCCTATTCAAGAAATTATTGGTCCAATATAGAACATTTTGCAACAAACGAACTAGAATCATGTTGTAGCAATCCAGTCTTTGTTGAGACCTCACATATTGACTCATTCTCTTTAAAGTGGTTTTCAATTCAACCATATCAATAATATAGTATAAGAAAAAAAAATAGTAATAATAAACACCTGTCACTTATTTATTTATTTATAATATAAACACGTGTCACTTGTATTGTGGCAGTTTACAATTTTAATTAGCAAAGCTCCGAGGAAATATCAGTTCCATGAGATTCATAATATATACGTGAAAACATGTATGCTATAGACTGAGTAAATGTTAAGGGCATAGCCTTGTTTAGCAAGGATATCCACTATCTCCAACTAGAGTATCAAATACAGAACCTTCAATGAACTAAGTCGTCCTATTCTTCCTATCTAATTTTCATCTCCCCTTTACCCGAGTTTTCATGAGACTGACATTGCCAGTGCTGTTCTATGGGGTGGCATTCTGATTTACCCCATGAAAGCATCACAAAACTTAGCTTGTTCATTCATCTAAACCAATCTAATTTATTTTGTGATTATTGGTGCAATTAACGTTCCAGTCAATAATATATGCAATACTTTTGGGTTCAAAATTTGAGAGGGACTGCTCCTACAAACAGAAACATACAGAAACATATAGAGAATTTTACTTTCCAAGTTCATTAGCAGTTCATACAATAAAATCTGAATTTCTTTCTACAGAAACATGCAACAATATTATATGTAGTCAGTATTTTTGCTTCCCATTTATTAATTAGAATCTTCAAGAAGCATATTAGAAAAATATACATAATATAACACATCGAACCTGTTTAATACTAAAACAATTACAATTTGTCGTAATAAAAAAAAATAAATGAAGACATACCTTTGAAGTCTGGTCTGCAACCATATCGTACAAAATATGAATGAGCAAAAGTTCCCAGGCTTAAGTCTTTATCTGTCACCCCTTCAATATGCTGCCTCATGTTAAACTTTTCCCCATCTTCATCACCTTCTCCCCTGGCTGAGGTTCTTTTTCCCCAAAGATGCCATAAAGCAACCATAAGGCCCCCAAAGATGCAGACGCTTATAACCATGCATGCTAAAAGCAAAATCCCTCTGTACCACCAATATGATATGCTAAAAGGGTTTAGATAACAGATGTTTAACAAACCCAAAGTGATAACAAACCCAACTGTAGATATGATAACATAGCTTCCAGCCCATAACTTATTTCCAGTACCAACTAAAATTGATATGCCCCCTCCCTTGGAGATAGAAAAAGCAGAAGAGCTTGTAGCCTCGTGAACTAAATTTTCCTCCTGTGATTAGTAAGAGTCAGATGCAGCAAACCAAAGGGCTAAACTTTTATGTAAAAAATATAGAGAAAAGATTATCTAGGAAAAGAAAGGCAATTGAACCTACCAATGAAGGCTCTGATTCTCGAGTGACATAAGTTTGAATTTCAATATTCAATTGATTAGAGAAAGATGGACAGATCGACTTCATGTCAGTTATGGGAAAAAGAGAAAGCTCATTTGACCTTTTTACAGCCCAAACAAGTAAGACATGTCTTGGTACAGAAAGTTTTTTCTGCTTAGTACGATGGAGAATATCGCTCAAGATAGCTAAGAATGGGGAGATCCCACTGCCTCCTGCAACCAATATAAGCTTTTCGTACCTAAAATAACAAAATGTCAAATTAGCATATTAAAAAGACATTATACATCACAAAATAAGGAACATTGCATTATTTAGCAAACTACAGATAAAACTTATTTTTCTGTCATAGCAGTAAACTTTCCCAAATTCTAGATATGCTGCAAGTTGAGAATCAAATCAAATAACTTCACAGAGGTAAGAGTTTAATTTGTCCACAGAGCATCATTTTGTGGTTTTGTTTTGGCACCTCCTGCATCTCCTGAAGGGGAGCCCAGGATTTGAGGCTTGCCAGGGGCATGATCTGGGGAGTAGTTCTAGAGGCGCCAGCCTATGGGCTGCATGGGTATAAAAATTGTACACAAAAAAAGAAACCTTTTTTCCTTCCCCCACCCCTCCTTCAAAAACATTTATCTATCCAAATGCTAATTGAACATTTAAACCTACTATCATTCTTGCACACATGTATGTACATGTATAAAAAGGACAGAGTATGTACATTAAGTGGTATGGTGATTCATGCCCATAAGGCCCCTCTACAGAAGCCAAAATCTTGGAATGAGGTTGGAAAGGTAGCTCTAATTTAGATTCCTCTGAGACTTTCCCTCTTAGCTTTTCTGTCCAGTCCCCAACAGCCTTTATTAGGACCGAAAGATGATATTTACCATCCGAAGGACTTGATGAAACACTGAAAGGATGCCATTGCAGCCAGGATATTTCACGCATTCGGAGGAAAATGAAACTGAGGGCATTGTATTGCAAGTCTACATTGTCAAAGAGGAAGTTCTATAGTTTTTGGGTAAAGAAGAAACACAAGAAAACAATAAGTTTCTGAACTAATCTTACTTCCAGGTTTCGAAAGCACCAATTTCACTGTTCCACATGGATAGCATGTAGTCGAAATTACATTGACATTCTTTCGTGACTGCCAAAACCTTAGAAAGCGATCAAGCATGAACAGAAATATTCCTCCAGCAGCTTTGCTAAAGTAGGTATCACCAACATGCAAGGCAAAGAAGATGATAAACAGTACATAGAGGTGATGTGTGTAGTAGAAAAGCTCAAAATATCGCTTCCTCACAGGAGGAAGTGTAGTCACCCATATCAACAGACCAAATACATAGCAGATCACCCCAGCAAAATTAGCACCACCATCACTTTTCCACTCTATTATCTGCATGTAAAAAGAAGTTAGGAAAAAATATTTTTGTGGTTAATGGCATCTTTCTTTGTCCCTATGTCCTTTCCTTGAAACCCTTACAATGTAGAGATAGTTTACATATTTAACAATGGAAGAATAAGAACATAAGTCAGAAAGGAGGACAAGAAACACGAGGATTTTGTTGAAGACACCTCACTGTCAAATTTTCTTTTGTTTGTGTTTTGCAATGATTAAAGTCACCTTTTTTCATTCTCTTCTTAGAGAGGGAGCCAAAGAGATGGTTCAGTCTTGCCTTCTATAACGTTATTTATAAATAAGTCAATAATGCAGTCAACCACATCTAGAATTCAATTTTAAAAAATAAAATAAAAAACCTTGAAGCTGTGAAGTATGATGCACAAACTAACCAAAACAGTCAAGTCAACTATACATTATATCTGTTAAAATTCATCATAGATCCTCAGTTTTGAAACATTCCAAAGTTTACATCCATAAATATATGATTTTATCCAATGCAATATTGAACAACTGAAAGTATCAGGTGATGTTGGTGTCATAAATGGATATCCACAATGATAACCTGAGGAGTAAAAAGGTGTCTAGAAAGCACATGACTGCAATTACATGGAAATTGCGGTGGGTTTTAGAAAAGAAGTATGAATTAGACGTATTGTTGCCAAATTAGTCAAAATTGATAATTTATTATTAAACATTCTTGCAGATTATGGCCACACAATATCTCCAATCAATAAGTTTCCTGCTACTACCAACCTTTCTTCTTTATAAAGAATTCTTTTAGCTTTCCATAAAAGCATCATAAAGCTCTCTCAATTATGTTACACAAGGGGATTATATGTACACAAATTCAGTATGTGCACTCACTTCAGATGGTATGATGCCCCGGATTGCCCAAACAATCATATAGCAAAGTCCATGAAGAGTAAGGAGGAACATTGTGAGATTTCCCACCCATACATGATATCTGATGGCATGCTCAAAAGGTATATCAATAAGGCGGAGGAGAATCGATCCCCTTGCAACTGGGAGAAACAGAAAAGCCAAGCAAGTTAAGCCAATCAAACCAAAGGAATATGCTGACATTTGCAACATAAAAACCCTGAAAAGTGGAAAGAAGGAATCATATTAGTATGGAAACACTGCAGCTGAATGTATTTTATGGATTAGTGATACCTATGTTCATTTTTCCTAAACTTTCAAAATTTTGGAAAAGGGAATATCGGTAAGAGTACCATTAAAGCATATTGTTTCTATTTAAAACCTATAAAAAATAAAAATAAAAATAAAAAACCCAACAAAATATCGTACCTCTTTTCTTCGAGGGTCAAGTCATCACCATAGCTAGGTAAGATTTCAAAGTTCACTACAGTATAAGAATAAACAGCCCAGATAACAAACACGATAAAGAGGATTATGCCAATCAATTCAGCAGCGGAAACAACCCCAAGTGGTCCATCCACCAGAACGGGAAAAGTCCACAATCTGAATCTTGGAGTCTTCTTCCTGAAATAGATGAAGTTTTTATGTGACTCCAATTTAAGCAAATACATTATGGGCAATATTACATTCACCATGCACTTGCAGCCAGCTAGCTATCATATATGGTAAAAACAGAATTAGAACATGTAAAAGTAGTGCATAGATTAAAAGGCACATACTCTTTTACTTGTAGTTGGTCTTCCCCAGAGAGGAGAAGATATGGAACAGCAAGAAAAGCAATAATGATAATTGGGCCGCTGTATAAGAGCAACACACTTCCTGCACAGATTTAAGGCAAAACTGTTTTGAGACAAAGAATGAAGAATACGACAAATGAGTTTGAATTAAGAAGCATGTACCTGTCTCCCCAAAGAGGGTTCCACTGGTTGCATCAACCCAGTCATCATAGAGTCCAGTCCCAAAGTCTGTAGGAAAGAGAAATAAGAAAATAACCCATGCAAGGAATACAACCCACATGGTAACTTTGAGAACCCATTTAGCCAATGATACAAAGATGATGTTTTTATTGTTGTTATTGGTGTTGTGGGCATGAGCTCCATTGGAATGAAGAAGAGGGTGTTGAGAAGAGTGTAAAAAGTCATCGACGGCCATGAGGAGGAGGAGGAGGAGGAGGAGGAGGAAAAGGAAACGGCAGCAGCAGAAAGAAGCAGGGTGATGTTGTTATTGGAGAGATGATGAAATCTAAAGGCCATTTTGATATGGAATGATTCTCACAACAAGTGTTCACCTGTATTTCAAAAACTCTACCTAATAAAATCATTCTCCTCCGATCCGAATACCCATCTAATTTTCTTTGTGACAGGCGAAGGCAATCTTATTTTTGTTTGAATGTGATTATGTTTGAGGAAGTTGACCCTCAGATTAGATTGCACCAGATACTATATAAAAGGAGATGTGCAGCCTGGGCGCTTCACTTCTGCTCTACACGTTTGGGTGTTGGAAGAAAATTAGTTGGTCAACAAAAGGTCTTTACTTTAAAGGATTTTTTTTTTTTAATTTTATTATTATTTTTTAAAATTCTGTTCTTTTCTAAACGTTTATATTACTGTCCTTTCCATCTCAAATTGTTTGACTCTTTTGGAGGGCTACGCTAACAAATGAATGGGGTATATCAAAGAAAATTAGTTGGGGGCAATTCGGAGAACGCGTGAGTGATTCCTGTAGTCCTATGATCTGACAGACTGTTCTACATGTTCTAGATGCAGTACAAGTCCAGAGCAAATTGAAATTACTGTGAGTCTGTATGGCAAAAGTTTTCATTGCTTAAATAATACAACACGTATTTTTACAATATTTTTTCGCTCACATGTAACAATATTATTAGAACAACATTACTAAACGGGCTCTATATTTTCCCGTGTGCCAATAGCACCTCCCCTGACCTTTGCCTAGAGCTCGTCTCCATCCTTTAAATCATTCAATGACCTTTGATAAAACACAAAATTTGTCGTCAGTATGTTCCTTGTCAACCTGGATAGATGAGTTAGGTTTTCTATTAAGAGTAAACACTAATATGTATTCTAGCTTAGTTTTTGTTTCTACTTGCTCTTTATGGCTTTATATAGCCAACTCATGAATTATTGTAAGGTCTGTTGGTCTCCCCTGGGCGTTGTGCCTAAGCTGAGAGATAATGGCCATGAAGCAGCTCATAAAGGTGTTTGTAATAGACATGAAGCGGCTCATAAAGGCGCTTGTAATGGTTTTATAACCGTTTATTATTTTCTGGCTTGAATGAGGGAGTTATGTCTGACTTAAGTGTGCTTACGGTCGTTCATGTAATGAATGGCCATTTGTTCACTACTCGTCAGTTGCCCCCTTTATTCTTTGGTTGTTCTAGTTTGGACGAGCGTAGGAATATGAATGGTCGTGGCAGTTTGGAGCTCTCTCCATTTCCTGAGATTCGCTTCCCATCATAATAAATGTGAAGTGATTCCTGGCACTTCCGAACATGAGCTACATAGTTGGCTTCCATAGTGGTCCAATAATACCCTTGTCTCATTATTTTTTGTGACAGCAAAGCCTCTCCCCACAGATAATATAATTAGTGGACAACCTTCTGATGGCCAATTGGTCATTCTTATTTATAGATGGTGGGTATGTCCCATCCTTGAGGTATTGTAGGATGTCAAAATACCATTCACCTTCCTCATTCTTTTCCTCATCCTCCTCTATTGACATGCAATGTGCTGGCTCTTCTTTTTGTTCCGCCACTATTGGTCTTGTTTCGTCTTCCTTAGGTCCATCCATCATAGATGCCATTGTTGCTAAAGTATCTGCAATCTGATTTTGCATTCTTGGCACATATTGATATTGGATCTTACTGAATTTCGATGCCCATCTTTGAAGACATTCATGATAAGGTATCAGCCTCTCTTCCTTGATCTTCCATCTATTTTGAATTTGAGAAATTATCAAAGCTGAATCACCATATACTTCCAAATCTTTCACTTCAAGACCTAAGGCTGCTCGTAACCCCATAATGCAAGCTTCATATTCAGTGGCATTATTAGTGGTAGGAAAGTTGAGCCTACCAGAGAATGGGATGTGTGTTCTTTTTGGAGAAATTAGGAGGACTCCAATGCCACTTCCATTTTGATTAGTTGCTCCATCAGAATACATCTTCCATGATTCTACCTCAATGTCCATGATATCCTCATTTGGAAAA
This sequence comes from Notholithocarpus densiflorus, assembly GCA_030021035.2. Lineage (NCBI taxonomy): Eukaryota > Viridiplantae > Streptophyta > Magnoliopsida > Fagales > Fagaceae > Notholithocarpus > Notholithocarpus densiflorus. Next base: position 132,627 of record JARYZH020000038.1, on the reverse strand, counting down.
TCTCTTTGGATTTCTTCAGCTTCTTCAGGTGAATAGTGGGCTAAGTGATCAGCAATCGCTCTCCCCTTCATAGATTTCTGAGTCACATAATTAATATCAAATTCTGACATAAGCAAAACCCATTTAGCTGTCTTTCCATCTTGCAAAGGCTTTTCCATCAAATACTTCAATGGACTCATTCTTGCAATCAACAAGACCTTGAAAGCAAGCATATAATGTTTGAGTTTGCAGGTTGCCCATACAAGTGCTACACATGTCTTCTCAAGTGGTGAATACTTTTCTTCATAAGGCAACATCTTCTTGTTGATGTAGTAAATTGCATTCTCCTTCCTAGACTCTTCTAGGTATTGAGCAAGCAAAGCCCCTATTATTGCATCCGTAGTTGTGAGATATAACAATAATGGCTTTTCAAGTACCGGTGGGACCATTGGTGGCTTCATCAGATAATTCTTAATCTTCTCAAAAGCTTCTTGCCATTGTTCATTCCATACCATGGGAACTTCCTTTTTGAGCAATTGAAAAATTGGTTCACATGTCATGGTGAACTGGGCTGTGAACCTGCTGATATATTATATCCTCCCTAGAAACCCTCAGATCTCTTTTTCAGTTCGTGGAGGCTTCATCTCTACAATGGCCTTGATTTTGTCTGAATCGACTTTTATTCCCCTTTGGCTTACCATAAATCCCAATAGCTTTTCGAATGTTACACCAAAAGTGCACTTTTTGGGATTCAACCGCAACTTGTAGAATTGGATTCTTTCGAAGAACTTCCATAAGGCTGGTATGTGCCCCTCACGATCTTTGGACTTCACCATCATGTCATCAACATAAACTTCTACTTCTTTGTGTATCAAATCATGTAACAAAGTAGTAGCTGCATGTTGGTAAGTAGCACCAGCATTTTTAAGGCCAAACGACATGACCTTGTAGCAATATGTCCCCCATGGAGTAATGAAGAACGTTTTCTCCATATCTTCTAGAGCCATCTTTATCTGATTGTACCCTGAAAATCCATCCATAAATGACAGTACAGCATGCCCTGCTGTATTATCAACCAAGATATCAATGTGAGGCAAAGGAAAATCATCTTTTGGGCTATCCTTATCTAGGTCTCGGAAGTCTACACACATTCTCACTCTCCCATCTTTCTTTGGCACCGAAACCACATTAGCTAACCACTCTAGATAGTTGACCACTCTCAGGAATCCTGCATTGTACTGTTTCTCAACTTCTTCTTTGATCTTGAGAGTCCACTCTGGCTTCATTCTTCTCAATTTTTGCTTGACCGACTTCATGGTTGGATTTGTTGGAATGCAATGCTATACTATATCTGTATCAATCCTAGGCATGTCTTCATAGGACCATGCAAATACTTCCTTGAATTCTGTCAGTAGGGCCACTAATGCTTCTTTCTCAGAGATGGTCAGGGTATTGCCTACTTGTACCATTTTAGGTTCATCATCAGTTCCTAAGTTAATAGGTTGGGTTTCTTCTTTTATAGGTTCTAAATGCCATTGTTTTAATTCCTTATTATTAAGAGTTTCTTTACCAGTTTCATAAATAAAAACATTCAAAACTAACAAATAAGCAGAATTAGAAATCATATTATAAGAAAAAGAGTTCTTAACAGACTCAATAGAAACCGACTCTATAGGAATACTATCACAAATAGACTTAACAGGAATAGTAATACTAGCAGAAACAGACTCAATAGGAATAGAAACTATGTTTTTGGCAGGGGTGATTGGCTCGATGGTCTTAATCTTCTTGACAAGAGTGATTGGCTCGATGGTCTTGATCTTGAGTCCTCCATGGGGTGGGCGGCTCCCTCCTATGCCCAATTCTTCAACTCAGTTGTGGCTTCAATGATGGCAGGCATCTCCTAGCGAGTTCCTTCTTCCCTCAGCATTAGTACCGGGGGGTCTTCATCCATATAGTCCATGCCTTCATCATCAATCTCCATATCTGTGGGCTTGTTAGTCACATAAACATCTAGACGCTCTTTGCTATCCATCCACTCACCAAACAAATCTTGATTTCCTTTGTTGCTTAGGTGGGTGTATTGAGGGAGGTATTCTGACTCATTCCCTTCCATCTTCTCATAATCACCTCCAGAATTCTCAAGTGTTAGGGTTCTGAGATTGTGAACCATCAGTTTTTGGTCTAGAACGGCTAATCTACCATCTATGTCGTCTTCTTCTTCAGTGTATGGGGTCAGTGAGCCAAGCTCTGAATTGTGGAATGACCCCAACTCAGGAATCTCTCTACCATGCTTGTCATATTGAGGATTGGACCTTGAACTAACATTAGTAATACAACTCTCATCTAAGAGGCACCCATAGGGGTAATCATCATAGTTTATATCATCAGCTTCTGCAATCTCCTTTCCTGCAGCCTCCAACACATTTACTAGCCTATATTGATTACTTCTTGCGTCACTTCCCATTTCTATGGGTTCAGCTTCAGCATCATTAGCATCATCTTCTATATCTCCATCATAATAGTCTACATCATCATCATAGTCTTCATAGTAAAGCCCCTCATCTTCATCTTCTCTATCACTAGGGGGTTCACCCCCATCATTGCCACTATATTGGCTATCCTAGTCTTCACTATCGTTGCTTTCACTGTCACTGTTGCTATCATCCTCACCATGTCCACTGTCACTACTGCTACTGTTACTCTGGCTATTACTATCTTCATCATCATTACTAGGGGCTGCTCCCCCTTCCTCATCTTCATCACTTGTTCTTACTTCATACGGGCTCTTTAATGCATGTTGGCAAGCCTTCTAGTACTCTTCTTCCTTTATCTTGCAAATGGCATCCCCTAGAAGCGTAGTCATTGCATCAGGGTCCATGTAATCAGCCCAATCAGTAGGGACCCAAGTTGTATCTTCCCTCTTTAGTTATGGAAGCTTGTTGTTGCAATCAAGTAGTAGCTCAAACCCAAGCATCATAGCTCCGATCTAGGGATCAAATCTTGGTTCGGGGAATCCCCAATAGCGTTGATTATCTCCAGCTTTGACAAACTTTCCGTTCAAGGTTGGAGTGTAGGGCTTTAGGGGTTCCGAGGGACAAGGAAGTCCCTTTGCTTTGGCCTTGGCTCGGGCCATCTTTCTCACCTCCATCTCTAACAAGTCATCATTAGTGGGCTTATAGCCTAGCCCAAAAGGTGGTGTGGCAGTTGGAATTATGGGGTCTTGAATAGTTGGCTTCTTCACGGTCTTCCCTAAGTTCATTCCTAGAAGGTAATTCATTCTCCTCATCATTGCCACCACATTACTGTTGCTGTAGGGAGCAAAGTCCATTAGGATATTCTCTACTTCCTCTTCCCTTATTTCAAAGCCAAGCCTTTCAATTTCAAAGCCATCCAAAGTCAATGGCTCATTCTCAGAATCAATACCAAAAATAGGCTTTGGCATAGTCAAAGTATCGCCATATATGGTTACAATAGCTCCTTCATGTGGAAACTGAACCTTTTGGTATAGGGATGAAGGTACGGTCTCTGTGTCATGGATCCATGGTCTCCCAAGGAGCATATTGAAGCATGAAGCTATATTAAGGACTTGAAACTCCACTTTCTTGATCATTGGCCCTATAGTGAGCTCCAGTGTTATGGTTCCCAAGACCTTTCTTTTACTATTGTCATATGCCTTCACATGTTGATCAGTAGGCACAAAGTCTTCAATGCTTAGACCTAAGCAACTTGAAGTCTTTAAAGGACACACGTTTAAGGCACTTCCATCATTAATGAGAACCATTGGAATCCTCTTGCCTTTAGCATCTACAGCAATATGCAGTGGGTTATTGTGGTGCTTCCCCTTCTTCGTCAGATCTTTGCCAGAGTAGGAAATAGTGAGTTCCCTACTTATGGACCTAATCATAGCATTCAGATCTTGGGAAGTTGTGGTTGTAGAGACCTGGATTTGGTTGAGAAGGTATACCAGATTTTGACGGTGTTTGTATGAGGCCATGAGTAAACCCCATAAGGATATTTGCTTGTGTCTTTTGTAGTTGCTTAAGGACCTCATCTTCTTCAGCAGGTGTTTGTTAGGTAGATTTATTTAGGGCTTCTATTGGGTTGTCAGTCTCCAAATGTGGGGGTTTGAAGTGTCTCCCCCCTTGTAATGTGGGCAATTTTTGTCGAGTCATTAGGATCGGTATCTTGGGGTTTAAAGTGTCTCCCCTCATTTGTGGATATTGAGGCATTTGATTGGGGTTCGAAGTGTCTCCCCCTGTTTGTAGATATTGGGTTGTTTGATTGGGGTTTGAAGTGTCTCCCCCTATTTGTGGATGTTGGGTAATTTTTGGTTTCCGTTACTTCACTCCATATATCATATCTTGTAGTGGATGTCATACCCATCAATTCTTCCCATGTCATCATAAAACACTCGGGTAGGTCATAGATCAATTTAGATGGGTCCTTTTTACTTTCTTCTTCAGTCATCAAACAATTAATCCTCAGTCCTTTCCCAAAATTGTGGTTGGGCAAGGGATTATTTGTGATGCTAGGCCTTGTCAGCGGTGCAATCACCTTGTTGTCTATTAAGTCTTGAATTGCATGACGAAGGCCAAAACACCTGTCAGTATCATGGCCAGGGCCATGGTGGTAGGCACATATTTTATTCACGTAAAACCTTGAAGGTAGTGGGTTTGAAATTGATCTTGGGTCTAAGGGCCTTGGTAACCCTTTTGCTTTTAGCTTCTCAAATACTTGGCTTATAGGCATATGTAACTCATGAAATTCTATCCCTGGCCTTGGGAGTGGCCCTTGTGATATTTGCACGGGTGTAATGGGTGCAATTAGTTGATAATGATCATTTTTATGGATATTAGAAACTTCTGCAGTTTCAGAACTAAATCCTATTTTTTTTTAACCTGGGTGGGTCCTCATTCTTTATAGTGCCATTATTTATTGCATCTTCAATTTGGGTTCCAGCAGCAATCAAAGCTTTAAAATTAGGAAAATATTAGGCAAACAAGTACTTATGGTATACAGGTAATAAATTCTTTACAACCATAGCTAATTGTTCTTCTTCACTTTGCCTATTCATCATCTGTGCAGCTTTGGACCTCCACTTGGTAATGAAGGTAGAGAAAGATTCTTTCGGTTCTTGCTTCGTGGTCTCGAGATCCCTCCTTGTTATATCCACCTCTATGTTGTATATTATATTGATTGTGAAACTCATGGCAGATGTCCTCCCAACTCTTTGCTCTATCATCATCTAGGTTGAGGAACCATCTAAGAGCGACTCCGGTCAAAGTGTTTTGGAACATTTGAGCAAGTAGTTCTTCAGTCGCACCTAGGGGCTGCATGGCCCTCATATACATCTTCAAATGGGACTTTAGGCAGCCAGTCCCGTCAAACTTGTCCAAGGTTGGCATCTTGAACATGGGAGGCAATCTCACATCAGGGAAAAGTGAGAGTGATTGGTAGTCCATGAGGTCCTCCATTTTGCAAGCTCTCTTGATCATCTCTTGATCATCTCTTCCATCTTGTTCATTCTTTCGTTGATCTTCTTCTCACTCTCCATGGTTAGTGGATTATGGTCAGCCTTGTTCTCCTCTTAATTACTCTTCAAGCTTTGAACCTGTTGTACCATAAAGTTCATGTCCTCCCATAAGGTTCATAACAACAAAAATATACTAAGAACATGCTTTAAGAAAGATTTAAAAAACACATTGCAACAACATTAGAAATTAAAAATAATAAAAACATTCTAAAGCTATTCATGCATCATCAAGTAGAATTAATAAAAAGGAATAGAAAAAGAAAAGAAAACCTACCTCTTGCATAAGCGTGCTCTTCTTAGTGAAGGAATATTTTAGAGTTCAAAGAAATTTATTCAATTATCCTTGAAACCTAAAATATTTTGCTTACAGAAAAGAGATTCCTAAGGTCAGAGCCTCTAGAACGTCTTTAACGTAAGAGAATAATTAAAAGAAGAGAAGAGTCAGAAAGAGGAGAGTCAGAGAGCGTGAAAAAGTGTGCTGAATTTTGAGAGGCCTCCTCTATTTATAGAGGCTAGAAGGTTTGAAAATTTAGCTAAATGATTAGAATACGAACTGAGATGCGTCCTTATCTCTAAAAAATTGAAAAGGATGAGTTTTATCTCAATTCAAGTGCCCTCGGGCCGTGGCCCGCATTTGTGCCAATCGGCACTCCAAAAGTGTTGAATGGCCTTTTTGGGTGCCGGTCCCGTGTTTAAGTTTTGGTCCACTTTGGACTCCTTTTTTGAGATTTTTTGAGTCGGGACTTGCAGTTAGACGCGTTTTTAATCCATATTCTAAAAATTAAACTATTTTTCTGATAATTCAGGTTTTTTTAGCAATGATTATCTTGTAGATAAATACTCCTAAAAGTCTTGATTATTAGTTATCTTATTATCCTCTTTTATTCTCGTGCAAGCAAGCCTATTTTTAACACTAACTAACAACCAATCACAAAATTATTTAATTAATTTTAATTGTCTAGCCAATTAGAATCAATTTATATTAATCATGCGTGGTTGGTTCCACCTAAACAAAATGCATGCAGACCGTACAAACCTGATCATGCGATATCTTTCAATCCAACGGTCCGATTTGGAAATTAGGTACATCGTCGTGATTGTGAGAATCTCAAGATCATTTTTATGCAATGAATGAATTAATGCATGTAATGCAATTATGATTTTTTTGGGTATATGAATGGTCACTTTAGTCATCTTACTTAATTAAATTATGGGTGCAAAATCGAGTGTCTACACTATCTATAGAGGGTAGCATGAAGAAGAGGTTTTCCACTGAGTATACCATGTTAAAAAATTGAATGTCTTATTGTATAAAATTGTCTAAAATATTATACAAGGGACTGCTTTTATAAAGAAAGAGGTTCTCCAATATGAGTGTAATCCAAGTAAATATAGTACAATAATACAAAAACCTTAAAGCCCGTTGAGCTTGTATTGTACAAAATGTATCCTATTTATCCGTTTGTCACTTTTATTTTCCATTAAGAACTTAGAGGTTAGAATAAATAATTCCATCACCATCTCTAGAATCCCTATTAAAGATCAAGGATCCCAATAATAATAACATAAAAAGTGCATATAGACATACATTTAATTGTATATATATGTATGTCTGTTGTTATTAATATTTATACATATCAATAGAGAGTATTTAGCTTCTAAGATAATTGATTACATTAACCGGGTGTTTGGTTTGCTTGATGTCACATCAAGCCCTAATGTTAAAAGTAGAGACCTCAAATGGGAGTGCATGAGGTCCTATCATGTGGCGTTCTAATTTTGCATATAGCATTTTTTTTTACCCATTTCCATTAAGGTTTTTTATTTTTATTTTTTTTACTATTACCTAAAATATCACATTAATTTATTTTTACTGTTATCTTATTAGTCTCTCATTAATTGCGTGAGCTTAAACAACACCTTTCTCTCTTCTTCATGTCTTTTAACACACCAACCGTTTTAGTACTAAAAAAAAGCAAAAAAATAAAAATTAAAGACTAATATAACTAACCAGATTAGGCCCTAAGGAGAGATAGAGAGACATGAAAATGTTGTGGATTGTTAAATGAAATGAGTTGTTTCACTATTACCAAAATAAATAAATAAAACTAAGATAGACAAAGCATTTGTAAGAGAGAGAAAGAGAGGAATTTGAGGGGCTGCTACCATTGTTATGCTGGCCTTCCACCACCATCAAGCCGTTGAAACCCCTACAAGTAATTGTTTTTTGGTTGTTTCTTATGATGAACTCATTACTAACAAAGATCTATAACAATTAAGTTATAATATACGTACAACATTCTCCAAAACCATTTTACATAAAACATTACAATATTATTTGTGCATTTTTGCTAAGGGGAAGATGAGATGATGAAGGTGGTGTCTACAGCTCGAAACTATGGCTGTTGAAATGGAAGATTGGATGATTGCGTTGTCTTCTAATATTTTGTGACCTGATTTCTTTAGCAATGCTTGTCTGAAGACTCGGAGGACCGCACACAATAACACCAACATCAACGCAGCCCCATTTCTCTGATATATCCCCAAAAATATCTGCAGCAAGACAAAGGAAAGGGAATTAAGAAAGCCTCTGGTGTTGTACAACTAATGAGGTTAAACTTTGTAATCAAGATTTTTTTTTTTTTCATGTTTCTTTTAGTTTTACTCCATCCATTTATGTCATATATTTTGTTCACAGTTAGTCCTAAGCCTGGTAAATAGAGGAGGGTCGTGGTAGATTGATGGCTTGTGTGAAATTTAGTCACTATAGACATGTACACATTAAGGTGTCCCTTACAAGCGAGAATACACGTGGCCAACCTTGACTAGTCTATTGTTGTTGTTAGGACTAAAATTTGGTTGTCGTCATCATCGTTTTCATTGTTGTTGTTGTTATATTATTCTTTTAATTTATGTTTTGAACAAAAGTTGAGATGCTGTACCTTTGAAGTTTGGTCTTGAACCATAATAAGTATTGATTGAACTTGCAAGTTTTTGCTGACATGAATCATTGTGAGCTACAATTTCATTATTCTGCATCTTCTCAACCATTATCCTATCATCCTTGCATGCCTCCCTTGTTGCATTTTGTCTTTCCCAAAGATGCCACAAGCCAACCACAACACCCCCAAAGATAAAGACACTTGCAATCATGCAGATTACAAAGAGAAGCCCAGTGTACCACCATGGAGATATGTCATAAGGGTTTATGTAGAAAGTATCCAGTAAATACAGTAAGATAACAAAGCCTAGTGTAGACGAGATAACATATAGTCCAGGCCACATATTATTTCCTGTACCAACCAAAACTGACATGCTGCAGCTGTTAGATACAGGAGGAGAAGAGTTCGTAGCCTTGTGTACTTGACCCTCTTCCTGCAGAAAAATAACAACCATTAAATGTCACAACATGAACATGATAACTTCAAATACAAAATGAAATAACAAGGGTGTGAGAGCATAACTAAGCATACCAGTGGAGGTTGTGATTCTCGAGTGACAAAAATGTGAATCTCAAGATTTAGTTTATCCGAGAAAAATGGACAGATTAATTCCATATCATTGGTAGAAAGAAGAGGAAGCTCGTTTGATCTTTTCACAGCCCAAACAATCAAGATGTTTCGAGGCAAACAAGGTTTTCCTTCCCTAGTACGATGGAGAATGTCACTCAAGATAGCCAGAAATGGTGAAATTCCTACGCCACCTGCTACTAAAATAAGGTTTTCATACCTAGAGAATCAAATGGTGAAGTTAGTTCATAAAATAGAAGATAATATGAAATTTAAAATTAAGCTTGATATCTAGTAAATTCTAGTGAAATTGACTGTTTGGGTGCATACATCAAGTGATATGGTAATTCATGCCCATAAGGCCCCTCAACAGAAGCTGTTATCTTTGTTTGAGGCAGGAGATGTAGGTCAACTCCAGAACAATTCAAGATATTTCCTCTGAGCTTTTCTGTCCATTCTCCAATAACCTTTATGAGAACGGATAGATGATATTTACCATCCAGAGGACTAGATGAAACACTGAAAGGATGCCACTGTAGCCAAGATAATTCCCGAACTTGAAGGAAAATAAAACTGAGGGCATTGTACCGCAGATCTACATTGTCAAGGAAAAGTGTCACAGCTATGGTAACAACAAGGAAACTACAAATTTGAGGGGAAGTAGTATTACTTGTAGGTTTTGAAAGCATCAATTCCACAATTCCACAAGGAAGGTACTTGATTGAAATTATATCAACAGTCTTTCGAGATTGGCAGAATCTCAGAAAGCGATCTAGAATGAAAAGAAATATTCCTCCAGCAGGTACACAGAAAATGAAATGGCCAGCATGGAAAGCAAAAAAGACAATAAAGATTACATATAGTTGATGAGTATAGATGAACAACTCAAACTTGTTCCTTCTCACTGGATAAAGTGATGTCATCCACATCAGTAGACCAGCTATCAGACTTATAACACCTGCAAGATGAGCAACACCGGTATCTGCCCACTCTAATATCTGCATCAAACAATTATATATATAAGCAGCGTCATCTTCATATGACCTTATATTTCTTTCCATGAAGGTATTCTTAGATACATTCTATGAAGGAAGAAAAAGCATTTGGTTTAGGACATTGACAGGGGATACAAAGGAGATAGGCTTCTCTTGTTTTTCTTCTGTCATGCTACTCGATGACTTAACTTACCTCTCAATTAAGTCTTGAAGAAGAGGATGAAATTAGTCACAGCCTAGTTCTATGCAATTTAAAAATGGCTTGAACAGAAATTGGAACAGATTCTGTGTGATGAGCATCAAATTAATTAGAGATACAGATAAACATGGCTACAGTAATGGGCCCCTATAACCATACATATAGGTACATATCAGCTTGGCTTGTTCCAAAAGCAAGGAGGCATTCTGACCTATGTATGCATACCAAAATACCAAGCACTACATAAGCTAAAAGATTATGACTACAAGCCAAGACTAAAGGGACTCACTTTTATGCTCGTTTTTTTTTTTTTTTTTTTTAAATCATGAACTAGTTAGAATCATGAATGTTTTGTCATATGAATAAGACAACATGGACAGGAGCCAAAGGTCATCAAAAGTCAGGTCAATGACTTGTAAATTAGCACCATACTTTCATAGTTTGTGTGCGCTAAGTAATTATCAGTGACCATATCATTGAATCAAGAAGATGATATATTAAAAAGAAAAAAAAAAGGAAGAAGAAGATATTTTTATCAAAGATAGTTATTATTAAGGGTAAATTACATATTTGATCCCTATCGTTTATATCATATGTCAATTTAGTTTTTAACATTTTTTTTTAGAACAAAGACCTTAATCACTCATTAATATGTAAAGAGTCATGATACAAAGATTTGGTCTCTAATCTTTCAGTGTCATGTTAATTTGGTTTCCGCCATTATCCCATAGATGGAAAAATTTGATGTGTCAAACGGAGTAATAAAAAATAATTTTTTATGCCACATCAACTATCAATTGCATCACCACGTCAAATAATTTAAAAAAAAAAAAAATCAAATTTGCTGTTGACACATGAGATCAAGTTTGGGAAAAATTCTAAAATCATTAAAACTCTCGTAGCAACAGATGATGAAGGAGATCTGCCTGCTAAAGGTGGATAAGGCTAAAAGAAAAGGGGAGTCAACACGACCCCGAACACATGACGGATAAGGAAGAGACCCCTGCAAGTGGTGACCTGCAAAATACGAAACAACGCTTTGTCACAATAGCTGATGTAGCAACATTGCTAGACCAAAAGAATGCCAAGATGTCCAAAGAAAGATTTTATCCAAGAAAACCACCACATCCCCTGAGGATACTCAGCAAGCCGTACCTTGATAGATACGAGCCACGAACTTTCGCACAGTATGAAGGCAGAAAGGGTAGTGCCATTGAGCATGTGAGCAAGTTCATAGACACCCTAGGCCCTTATGTAGTAGACGAGGATTTGTGCCTACGGGAGTTTTTGAAATTCCTATGTGACCAAGCCTACACTTGGTATACTGGCTTGAAGCCAGGGTCCATCCGAACTTGGGATGACATGGTGGAGGTTTTCTATAGCAAATACTTTCACTGGGAAGAAACTGTAACGCTTGCAACTTTGCAAGGCACCAAGCAGAAAAGACCTAATGGAATACATCAAAAGGTTCAGAGACATAGCTCTTGACTACTATGACCACTACGAGGAAATAACGTTGGTAGAGATGTGCATGGGAAATATAATTATGGAATACTGGGTTGTCATTGAAAACTTTGAGATTTCTCAATTCGCTCAACTACTACAAAAGGCTAGGAAGACAGCCCAATTAGTTAGGCCTAGTTCTGACAACACCAAGGAGCGAAAGCCCATACCATAGTTCATAACGGTGTCCACCGGGGAGAAGAGGAAGAAATCAAAGGGAAGGGAATACGAGAGCCCTCCTCCCATACCATGCATGCCAAAAGAGCTAGACGTCCTCCTGGACAAATGGATTGCAGATGGAGTTTTCAAGTCTAACCATGTTTCCAAAGAGCCCATTGAGGACGAGTGGAGAGACACACATTTCTGTCGGCTGCACAATTATGTGCAGCACGCTACTGCAGAATGTTGGGCACTTCGCAGACTGGTCCACCATGAAATCAAGGAAGGGACTCTTGAGTTGACCCAACTAGAAGTTCAGAGAAATTCGCTCCCTAACCACAAGGGGAAGGGAGTAGCAGCGGTAGTTATTTGCACAGATCCAGGCGAAGAGGAAGAAGAGAGGCCCTCGTTGTCGGCTAGAGCCATTACCACTTTACAGAAAAGCTCTCAGTTTAAAAACTTGTTTGACTAGCTAGAGCTCATAGCCAACGAACGAAGAATGGCCACGGAAGCCTTGGTGAGCATTGCCTCGAGAGCAAGAATTGAATGCCTCACCGCAGAAACTCGATCTGATCGGGCATTTCATGAAGGTACCAACAAGATTACCTTCAGTGATGAAGACATGGAGGTAGGATACCTAGACCATAGAAGAACACTCTACTTCGCAGCTTCCAAAAATCAGATTCCCATCAAGCGAGCCTTAATAGATGCAGGCGCCTCAGTGAACCTCATCCCACTTAGCACGTTGCAAGCAGTAGGAATACCGGAAAACAAGATTCAAAGATACCCCATGGAGGTGACAGGATTCGAAGGAAAAGGTGAGTACACAGTAGGGTACATACAGCTATGGCTGAAGGTAGGTACGATAGCCTCCTTAGCTTGCTTCCATATGGTGAAAACAGAGGTTTCATACCACGTACTGTTGGGATGGCCATGGTTGCATAAGCACCGCCTTATCCCATCAATGTACCACCAGTGCATAATGGGGAGACTCAATGGCAGGATGATACGGATCATAGCAAACCCATCCCCCTTTGAGCAGGAAGAAGCCTATTTGGTAAAAACCATGTTTTATGATGAGTGGGCCCCGTTTGGAGAAAGTTCAATATCTAAGCTGTCGGGCACGTTTGTTCCTATATGGGAGGACGTAGAGAATGACCTAGAGCTCGACTTGAGGGACTTGTAAGGAAGGCATCAGCTTCTTGTTCAAATAGTTTGTCGCGCTACATTAGGGTCAAAACACCTGACCGTAGAATAATATACAAGTTATAAAGGTGCGCAGGGCCCGCCTACAGTATGCAAGGGGGTCCTGAAGGAGAATCCCAGCATAGGACACTGATATGCTATGTAGCCTAAAAAGACTTGGGGAAGAAAGTGATACGGAGGATGAGGAGAAGACTACGGCAAAAAAAGAAGTACAAGTGTCAGCTGAAGAAAAAATGAAAGAGATAGACCTGGGAACGGACCCACAGAAATTGAGACCAATTTCAATAAGTTCAAAGTTGTCAAAGGAAGAAAGGTCAAAGTTGATTTTGTTGTTGAAAGAGTTTAAGGACATTTTTGCATGGGAGTACAGTGAGATGCCTGGGCTAGATCTAGGTTTGGTGGTGCATATGCTCAATGTAGAGCGTGGAGCCAAGTCGGTAGCCCAGCTAGCCAGAGTGTTCCATATCGACGTGGAGGAGCAGATAGTAAAAGAGGTACAAAAGCTGTTGGTGGCGGGATTTATCAAGCCGATCTAGCACCCAAAATGGCTATCCAACATTGTACCCGTGAAGAAGAAATACGAAAAACTACGATGCTGCGTGGATTTCAGAAATCTAAACCGAGCCGCCCTAAAGACGAGTTCCCGCTGCCCAACATGGACTTGTTGATAGATTTTGCCGCGGGGAATGCCATGTTCTCCTTCATGGATGGGTTCAGTGGCTATAACTAGATTCAAATGGCGCCAAGAGATGCGGAAAAAACTGCCTTTAGAACACCCATAGGGAATTTCTATTACACAGTGATGCCCTTTGGGCTAAAAAATGCGGACACAACTTATCAGCACACTATGTCCACCATACTCCACGACATGATGCACCACGAAATGCAAGACTATGTAGACGATATCATGATGAAGTCGAGAAAGAGAGAAGATCATGTCAAAGTATTGAGAACGGTGTTCAAAAGATGTAGACTTTTTAAGCTGAGAATGAATCCATTAAAGTGCACTTTCGAAGTATCTGCTGGGAAGTTTCTAGGATTCCTAGTCCACAGCAGAGGAATAGACGTAGACCCAGCCAAAGAAATAACAATAGCAACTATGAAGCCACCGGCCACGGTTAAAGAATTAAAGAGCTTTTTGGGCAAGGTCTCCTACATCAGGAGATTCATACCTGGCCTAGCATCAATCACTTTGGCTTTTACGAAGTTATTAAAGAAAGGACAAAGCTTTTAGTGGGGAAGCACACAACAGAAAGCTTTTCAAAAGCTATAGCAGATTATGATGAACTTCCCTACAATGCAAGCCTCGGTTCGCAGAAAGCCATTGTTGCTTTACTTGGCCTCAAGCCCATTTGCGATTGGGGCCCTGATAGCCTACGAAGATGGGGGCGACATTGAACAGCCAATATACTATGTAAACTGAGCCTTAAGAGATGCTAAAACATGCTACCCCCAGGCAGAGAGAGTGTGCTTGGCAATTGTCTATGCATCACGGAGGCTACGCCATTACTTCTTGGCTTACGAGTTGCATCTCATGACAAAATCCCACGTGATCAAGGTGCTTCTTTGGCAACCCATTTTTTCTGGCAGAATATCCTAGTGGCTGTTGCAGTTATCACAGTATGACTTGAAAGCGGGAACACCTAAAGCGGTAAAAAGCCAGGCCATAGCAGATTTGTTGGCCCAATTTCCTTGAGAAGAGGAATTCCAATTAGACAATGAGGTGCCTGGAGAAGTAGCCACAATGAAAATAGTCGTAGAACAGTGGGTCATGAAATTTGATGGCTCCTATACGGCAAACTCAAGAGGCGCAAGAGTGGTCCTTTATCATAATGACGAAGAGGACATAGCGCTATCATTCAAGTTGGAGTTCCCATGTTCAAATAATACAACAAAATATGAGGCTTACCTGACAGGATTGGCGACGGCCCTCGAAATAAGGCTCAAACACCTAAGGGTGATAGGTGACTCTAATTTTGGTAGTTTGCCAAGCCAAAGGGAGCTTTTCCCTAAAAGAGCCAAGCTTGGCCCCGTACAGGACGCTAGCCCAAAGGATAGAGGAAAAATTTTGTATGTTTGAAATAGAGCATGACTAGAGAAGCGAGAATCGATACGTAGATGCCTTAGCTGCATTGGGCTCAAAAATAGCT
The DNA here is from genome assembly GCA_030021035.2 of Notholithocarpus densiflorus. Lineage (NCBI taxonomy): Eukaryota > Viridiplantae > Streptophyta > Magnoliopsida > Fagales > Fagaceae > Notholithocarpus > Notholithocarpus densiflorus. The sequence goes on along the minus strand of JARYZH020000038.1, from coordinate 117,391 downwards.
TTTGAAGGAAGCAGCGCTAGAGTTGAGGTTAAGAAGCGAAGAGAATCTATAATCGAAGTGCTCAAGGAACGTTCATAGAAAAAAAAGAATGCAAGAAAGATTGGAGGGATCCCATTAGGGAAGCCTTATTAAAGGAAGAAGATGTGGCAGAACTGAAAACGGTGAAGGATTATGTCCTGATGAAAGGAGAACTGTACCGCAAAATGCCAGGAGGAATTTTATCGAGATGTGTGGGGCACAAGGAGGCCTAGAGAAAGTTAGAAGAAGTGCACAGCAGGACTTGTGGGTTCTGCAAGGAGGTTAGCTTGTACAGAAGGTTAAAGAGAGCGGGCTTCTATTGGCCGAGCATGAGTAAGGAGGCAGATCAGATTTAGACCCAATGTGAAGCCTGCCATTTGGCCATAGATAGAGAAGAGAGCTACGCCGTGTTTGCCACAGAGGATTAGAAAAGCCCTTTCATAGGATACTTGGCAGAAGGGATCCTGCCACAAAAGCATGGAGAGAGGTATAAGCTCAGGAAATCTGCAGCCTACCATTTTCTATATGAAGGATTTCTTTTGAAGAAATGGTACAACGAAGACCCACTGCGGTGTTTAGGGCCAGAAGAGGCCAGCAAGATGTTGAAGGAAGTGCAGGCAGGAGAATGTGGAGAACACCAAGGAAGAAAGAAGTTATAGAGATACGTCTTGCAAATGGGCTACTATTGGCCCACTATGAGAAGGGACGCAGTAGAATTTGTAAAGAAATGCCGCGACTGCCAAATGCAAGCCAATTTGATCCATACCCACCCACGGAGCTTGCAGAGCATGGTCACCTCATGGCCTTTCCACACCTGAGGGCTTGACTTGGTGGGACCAGTCAATCCGCCTTCCAATCGGTACATATGGATCCTTGTGGCCACAGAATATTTTACCAAGTAGGTGGAGGCCATACCACTTCGCAAAGCCACCGGCGCAGTAGTGGCAAACTTCATCAAAGAGAACATAATTATTCGGTTTGGGGTACCTCACAAAATCATAAGTGACAATGGTACACCTTTTGTAAACAAAAAAGTGAGAAAGATGCTAGAATTCTACCAAGTGAAGCACCGTCGATCATTGCCTTACTACCTATAGGGGAACGGACAGGCGAAAGCAATGAACAAAACCCTCATTAAGATCATTAGTAAGATAAGTCAAGAGTATAGCAGAGGCTAGGTAAAACATTTGCCAAACGCATTATGGGTTTATCAAAGTTCACCCAAATCTGCCACAAGATTCTTCCATTTTTCCTTAGTATATGGGACAGAAGTAGTGAGCCCGGTAAAAGTAATGATACCCTTCCTAAGGGTAATGCAGATGCAAGAGAAAGAAAAGGAAAAGAAAGTCTTTACAGCAAAAAGGTGCGAGGACTTAGAAGGATTGGATGAAAAGAGAGAAGAAGCCCTAAAGCGTAGCTGTAGATACAGGCAAAGAATGACTGAAGCTTATGGCAGAACCATTAAAGAAAGATTGTTCATAGAAGGTTAACTCATGTTGAGAACAATAGACCATGTCAGGCGAGGTTTGGCAGGACCATTTAAATTCTTGCCAAAGTGGGAAGGACCCTTCGTGGTGAGGGAAGCCCATGCAAGTAGGTATTACCACCTAGCCCAAATGGACGGAAAAGATTTGACGAACCCCATTAATGGCAAGTGGCTAAAATGCTATTATGCATAGGAAAATATTATGTAATCGTTTCCTTTTCATTTTTTTTCCTTTCCTCCAAGTGACCACCCTTGCAAGAGATATAGTGTCACAAGAAAGAAATGTAGTTTGTTTTTACTTGTAATCATGTTTAATGGCAAAAGGCAAAAAGTAATGAAGATCACGCATGAGGTATTAGCAGAAACATACTATTTCATAAAGTATAATCAGAACTGTTGCAGACGTAGCATAGTAGATTACAAGCCAAAATGTATAAGTCCTATTGGACTTATCAAATAAGTCATAAGTGCTGAAGAAATAAAGTATATCACGAAGGGAAAGAAGGAATGAAAAAAAAAAATAAATAACACAACAACAACAATAAAACTACACCATAGTAACAAACGGCTGAGTAATCAAAGGCCTGAGATGAGAGTCTAATCCTTAAAGTGACTAGGGCTGGTAACACCAGAAAGGAGACGCTCACGACGAGCCTCTAAGTCCGCCACCTCCTTCTTCAGACTCTCGAAGTGGGCATTAATGGCATCAACAACAGGCTGTATCCTCCGCATAAAGAAGGATCAAGCAATCTCACACAGATGGTCTAGCAGAAATCCCATAGCAAAATCAACACGAATCAACTCCTAGACTACGGCCTTCTACTACAAGATCTTCTCAGCAGAAATAGTGTCGATGAAGTTATGCTCAATGTCATTCATCATGCACCCCGGCAGCTTGAGGAAGTGCTCCCTCGCAGAACGGTCAAGAGGGAACCCTTGCATAAAATCCCCACAGCTGCTGTAAATTTGCTCCAAGTGCATAACGCATTCCTCAGGAACCCAATACCCATGGAAGTCCACATAGGGAGACCCAACACCCTATAAATCTGCCGGATCAAGGTCATTGGTCTCAACCTAATCAAAACGGGCAAAGAAGGCAGCGGCCTCACTCACGGGGTCGGGAACGGTGGCAGAACTACTCCTAACCTCAAACTTAGTGCTTGAATCTGCCTTGGCGGGTGATGGACCTAAAGAAAGTTTAAGTACAGTATGAGCCTCTAGCAAGGAAACCACCAAAAAAAGAGGAGAAATAGGCACAATGGTAAAATTTTAATTGAAGAGGGTACAAGGGCAAGGATGCTAGGGCCAATAGAAATGGGGGCTGTGGGTACCGTAGGAATGGGGGCTAAGGGGACCGCAGGAACTACTGCAACCTTAAACCCCTTAGGCATGTCCGTGACTGCGTGACAAGGACAGCATGAAAAGTAAGTAAGGGACTGCGCGAAGAAATGACAGGAAAAGAAGAAAAAGAAGACATAGCAGGAATTGAGGATACATACCCATGGCCTCAACCCTTTGCTCATCATTAGAAGCCTCATCAGAGTTAGAAACTTATGTTCTCACAATCGGCTCATTATCAAAATCCTCAAAGGACCTCCTCAGACCCCTCATCAGAAGACAAGTCTGCATCGGGCCCCTAGGTGGCAGAGCTAGGAATAAAGGGTGGAGTGATGACTAGTGAAGACCCATTCTTCATGGCCTGTGAAAGGGCAGCAAAGGGATCGCTGGTAGAAATAACAAGCGGAGGAGTAGCGGGAGAAATGCTCTCGAACTAGGTTGCCCCTGCAAGAATGGCCTCCTTTTGGGGAGTAGGGATCTTAGTAGAAGCAAGGGTGGACTCCCTAATGACAACTCCCTCAGCCGAGGTGCCCTCCTCGGTGAGAACAAGCTTAGGTGGAGGAACTAGAGCCTTAGCTGGAACTTCTTGGGTAGTAGCAGTAGTGGCAGAAGCCATGGCCTAGGCAACAGCATCTGCACCATCAAAGAAGCCCTTCATGGGCGTATCAATAGTAACAAGAGCCTTCTCATGCATAGGATGGTACACAAAAATAGGCTCAGGATCGACCTAAAGGAAGGATATCAAAGTAAGAAAAATGGTGAACAGACACAAAAAAAGGGGGGATGCATGCATAAATAAGGAAATGCAAAAAGGGGAAAGAAATGTACCTCAGCCTCGGGCTTATCAAGTAGTATAGGGCGGGTGGCAAAATTGTCCTCCTTATACTTAGACTCCCAAACGAAGGGAAAACACGTGCACAAGGTTAGTTGTAGGGAGGCCCAATAAATAACTAAAAATAAAGAAGAAGCAAAATTTAGAGATAACATACTATCCTCTCGACGGTGGCAAACGGGATTGGAGGAGATGTCTTCCTTTTGCTGCCATAGGTCCTGCTAGAAGGAGGAGCATCCACAGATGGCTTCAGTATGGGAGGCCTAGACCTGGCTGCAGTAGAATGCCTGGTGGAATGGGTCCTAGTAGAAGGAGGGGGAGAGCTCTCAAGGACTATGTTACCAATAGGAAGAAGGTCTTCCTTATATGGGACGATGTTAGAACAAGTCTCAGAGGAGTCATCACCCTTCTTGGCAGACTTAGGCTTGGCGATTTGAGACACCGAGCCTTTCTTTGATGGCGTAGGAAGGTTCACGACCTTCACCCTCTTTTCCCAACCAAAAGGAAACTCACCAGCATACCAATACCACCCATTCTCCTTCTCCTGCCACTCAAATATGGCTGACCTACTTTGCTTCCTAGCATATGCGACCATGAACTTAGTGGGAAGCAATAGCCGTGGGTTCGCAGAGATAGTGGCATGTAGACTTTCAAAGGGAATGAGGGAGAACCCACGGCCAGCCAATAACTCCTGGCCGAAAGAAATCATCATTGCTTGCCAATACCCATGCATTTAGACAACATAAAGACCCTTCCTCTAAAAACTCGAAATAGTGATTGCTGTAAAAAGCTTGCTCTAAAACTCAAAAGTACTAGGTTGCAAGAAAGGGCAAACTGAAGTAGTAGTATCCAAGATTAGAGTGAAATCATTAAGTATGTTATGATTGAGCCCAAATTGCCTCTTCATTGTACTAGAAAAATAGTGTACATACCGGATTCCCTCGTCAGCCAAGTAAGGCGACCACCCAGCATTGATGGCTGCCAAGTAAGTAATCCCTCTCTCATCAAAAGCTGTCAAAGGGGCAGTGGTCCTAGTAGTGGCCATGAAAGGGCCCATCCCTGAATTAACACAAGTGAACCCACTACCTAAGTTCCTATAAGCCTTCCACAAAAAACCTAACTCTTTGTCAAAAAACACCATAGCAGGATGCCTAAATGGCTTCAACTTAACCTAATGGTATGCCAAAGGAAACTCAATAACAAAGCAACCACAGAAATCAGTAATTACCTTGGGGTAGGATCGATACTTCTCCTCAGCATGGCGGACTGGCTTACACTTGGCCAAATGCTTGGCACAACGTTCCCAAAGGAGATGCTGCAATATGGTGTTGTGGGCAGAAGAAGTAACTATATGGCAAGAGCCTGCCTACCTCTCATCACTCTGCAGGATGTCCAACTGGACATAAAGATGACCCAAGAATATAGGGGCCAATGGTAGACTCACTCCATTAGAAATCTTCATGGCTAACCAAAAATAAAGGGGATTTACAGCATAGTGTGGGTGCAAACCAAAGATGAACTTACGGAGCCAAAACGTAACTAAAACGACACAGCGAACAGTGGTGGAAGCCTCTAAGAAAGCCCTAACCCAATGGGATAGCTTCGTGTTCCCACTCACCCCCTTCTTCAACTCGACCTCCATGGCCTCCTCCTCGGCAGAAAGCCCAATGTCGTTGGGGTCTGTGTCACCAAGGATCGGTAGCAGCAATTGATTGGCCACATCCTTTAAGGTCACGGTGATCTTGCCGCAAGAGAGAAAGAAAGTGTAGTCGGGAATCAAACTTTCCTACATTCTCCCTATCCTTTAGGATGAAACAAGTACTTCCAAAAATCCTGAAATACTTCACATTAGGCTTTCTTCCTTTCCATAACTCATATGGAGTCTTCTTGGTACCGGGTCTAAAATACACCCTATTAACCGTATGACACGCAGTGTTCACGGCTTCTCCCCACAAGTTTCTAGCCACATCCTTATTGTATAACATGGCTCTGGCCATCTCCTGAATAACCTTATTCTTCCTTTCTACTACACCATTCTGCTGAGGAGTGATAAGAGCAGAGAATTCTTGAGAGATGCCTGATCTTGTGCAGAATGACTCCATATATGAGTTCTCGAATTCTTTACCATGGTCACTTCGAATTCGATCAATTTTCAAGCTCTTTTCATTTTGCAATCTTATGCACAAAGCTTCAATATGCTCAGGAGCATCAGACTTGGATCGTAGAAGAATGACCCAAGTGTACCTAGTGAAGTCATCTACCACAACCATGATGTATCTCTTACCACCAAAAGACTCAGTTCTGGTTGGACCCATAAGATCCAGATGTAGAAGCTCCAATGGTCTAGATGTAGCTGATGTTTGAGTGCCAGGATGCTTAGCTTTTGTCTGTTTTCCAAGCTGACATGGTCTACATACCACATTGCTCATTCTACTAAGCTTTGGTATCCCTAAAACTGACTCATGCTTAGATACAATAGAAAGATGTTTGTAGCTAGCATGTCCCATCCGTTGATGCCATAGATCTTCATTTGGCAAACGAATGCTATTACACACAATATCAGCATTAGGAACCAATCCATAACAGTTGTTAAGAGTGCGAACACCACTTATGAGTTTCTTACTGGACTCATCCATGACAAGACACTTTCCCTTAGAGAATAGCACCATGAAGTCTTGATCACATATTTGACTTATACTCAGCAGGTTCACCCTCAGACCTTCTACATATAGAACATTTGCAATGTCCGGCAGTCCAGGTAGAGAGATGATTCCCTTTCCTTTAATCTGTGATTTGCTCTCATCACCAAAAGTGACATTGCCACCCTTTTTAGACTCGAAAACCTTGAAGAGAGATCGGTCTCCAGTCATATGTCTTGAGCAACCACTGTCAAGGTACCACAAACATGTGTCCATCACTTTAAATGCGGACTTCATCATAAAACACACTTCGTGCTTAGATGACAAATTAGTGGGAATGATGCTTTCTCTCAACTGTCTTATACGAGCTAAGCCTTTAACTTTCACTTTTCTTAGATGAACTCCTTTGCACATTTTCATTCTGAGATAGTCTAGTTTCTTCTTAGCCAAACTGAGATCTTTTCCAATAGTCATCATAAGAGAATTCAAATAACTTTTAGACTTGTATTTTCTGAGATACTCAAACAAATAGAGATTAGAAAAATAAGATGTATTTGAAAACAATGATCTCTTCAAGCCAGTTACAGCCATGATAGCAGGGAACAATGGATCAACACAACAAAGATTAAACCCTAATCAGAGTGTGCCTGCTCTGATACCACTTGATAGGCCACAAACGGATTAACCCCTTGTGATTGAAATTAATTAATTAATTAGCCAAGTTATTAATTAATCAATTTATCATACAAAATGCGTGGTAGCACAAACAAATCACCAAACAACTAAATACGTAGCGGAAAATAAAAGACGTGGTGATTTGTTTACGAATGGGGAAAACCTAACGGCAAAAACCCCATCGGGTGATTTTCAAGTCACCACTCCCGAAACTCCACTATTATCACAACAAGCGGTTACAAGTAAAGGAATCCCAAGTACCTTACCAACCTACAGTTGAACCCTTACCCCAATACCCAATTGGACTTGTTCTGTAGTGACAGTTCCCCCTTTTGATGCACGGCTCCCAAGTACGTGACTAACCAATGCGCGGATCCCAGTACGCGACTTCAATCACCAACTAAGAAGGTTTTTGGCTGCAAAGTTCTTCAGTTCATCCACATGATGAAGATCAAGAAGATGCTTGGTTACAAAACTCTATGGTGCACATACACAACAACTTCTTCACAAGAAAGAGATGAACAAGGGCAAGAACTTTGTCTCTAGTCACAATTTGCTTGAACAAGATTTGCTTGAACAAAGTTTGCTCAATGCTTGTGCAACTTGTGAACACTTTGACGGCCCTTAAAACAATCCTTTTATATGTTTAGGGTTAGGAGAAAAGAGGGCCCAAACACATAATCACAAATCCCAAGAAAAACAGATCAGATTGCTGTTTTCTTAAACCTCGACAGATAGGAGGTGTCGAGCATCTATCGAGCTAGCTGTTGAGCATACGGGCTGAACAGCTCCTTAAACCTCGACACATGCTAGCTGTCGAGCTTTAGTGATTTTGCACTTTCAACTTGTTTTCTTGGACAGACTTGAAGGTTTCAACACTTGATCTTGAAACATGGTTTCTTGAAGTATTTAAACACATCCTAGATTTACCCAAATACAAGTAAAGTATGTTTTGTCAAAGAATTAGCCAATTACATAAAATCATGACATATGTTCTTAACATGTGAAACTAATATGTCCTAACACTTTTTCTTTTCTTCTTCATTCTCTTCATCTCCCTCATCTCTTCACATTCCTCATAACTCTTCTTTCTTTTTTTCTCTCTACAAAAACTTCCATCTCCACTTTCTTTCTCTCACTTTCTGACTCTCTCATTCTCTTAAGCTCTCTCTAAACTCTCTTCATCTCCTCCAATGGCACCCAAGGCCAAGAAGTTCTCCTACGTCCTCTCTTCTAATGCATTCCATCTCACCCGCTGGAGTGGGGCAACGAGATTGATGGGACCTCCACCATTGACATACCAGCCAGAGAATCACATCCCCATGGCTGAATCTGTAAGTTTTCAAACTTTTTTCTAATTTTCAAATTTCTTTCTGATCTTCCATTTTAATGTGGTTTTGGCTGTGTAAATGCTTGGGTTTTGTTATAGGATGGGTTTAGATGAAAACCTAACATCTTAGTAGGGGTAGGAATATGTTTAGGATTGATTTTGGATGATGTATGCTTGAAAATATCGAAGAACTGCTTCTGTCTCTGCTTCGTGTTGGGGTTTATGCCCTAAAATCCAATTTATTGGCATGTCATAAATAATTAAATTGTTTAATTATATGAGACTATTTCTAAATGAACTAATGGGACATTATCTTAGTCCATGAGATGCATAGTATGTGATTTATGTGAAAAGTCACAGAAGATATAAATCACAAGTTCTTTGTAAACTCAGAATTTTAGTTCGTAGTCGGTAATGAAATTGGGTGTTTCATCTGCGAAGACTATAACATATCAACTACGATGATTTGTCTTGATCATGGAAGTGGAGACTTCTAGTTGGTATGTTGATATGTTTTAAGAGTTAAGACATATTAAACTGGACCGCTGTGAGATTTATTATTCTCCTAACGACTGTCAAATTAATAATAAATCTCACAACTTCTATTTACATGAACTCTTAATCCTGAGAGAATAATGGACCGGATCATGAAGTGTAGGTTGCTTTGATATATCAAGAGTGAGATCTAAAGTAACAGTCAAAATCTCAGTATGTTGGACAACCACATTTAGTATTGATGGAACATATATTCTCAAGATGGAATTCATAGTCTTTTAACGGAGATACACAATATCCCCTTGAGATAAGTTTAATGGGTTTTTTATTCAGAATGTTAGGCCTAACTACTTTAGTAAATAGTTACTAAAGTATATTTTTATGAAATTGGATTTCATAAATATATGATGAATAACTTAATGGATTAAACCGGGTACTCAAGAATTAAGATGTAGTAATTTACAAAGTGACAGTCTACATTCATGACTTTGTATTACTACGAATATTTTATGAAGGGGTTGAATGTACAATAAAGTATTGGGATATAATTTATTAATAAGGCCTAAAGTGCAATTATATTTATATAGTGGTATTAAATATAATTAATGGTAATTTTGGACTTGTCAAGAGTTGACAGAAAAGCCCAAGGCCCATTGGAGCTAGTGTCTTATTTGTTCCCTTTTGGTCCCACTCTAAGTCACATACTAGAGCCCAATTGGAAAGTCCCAAAAGGCTAGCCCAATTAGATAATCAGTTATAAGGAGAGAAACATACATAATTTTGGAGTAAAAAAGATATATTAAATGGTTTGTATGTGAGTGTTGGACACTTTCTCATTCTCTCTTGAACATACGCATATAACTGATTGAGAGACCACACTTCTTGGGCGTTAGTGGAATTGGAGTGAAGATTAAAAGTGTTCCCAAGGACTTCTAATCTTTGTTTTGAAATTCACCACACCAAGGTACACTCTCTTGTTCTTATATTCTGAAATTTACATAGTGCATGTTATCAATTGCGAATGAAGTAGATCCGTTAATTTTCCGCTGCATATGTTTTGTATGTGATGCAAACATGTATTTATAACTATCACTTATATTTTCTTTCATCATTAATTTATTTTTTTCTCACTCGTGCTCTTTCTTCTTCTTTTTCTCTCCTCTTTTTTTGTTTTTTTGTTTTTTTTTTTTTTTTTTTCCAGATATGGCTATAAGAGAGACTTCGGTTGCTTCAACCTCAAACAGTACCCCTCAACACATACCTCCCTAGGCATCTTAAGGACTGCCGGGTTCATCAAAATGACATGAGCTTCGAGGCATACATGGAGTTTATGGGTTGTCTCAAGGAGACTGACATTCAGTAGGTCGTGGAATGGTGGCACATCTCAAGCATTGTCCACAGTTGCTGCAAGGACTGCTATGTGACTTTAGTTGGACTTCATTGCTGCTTATATTATTCCATTTGTCGTATCTCAAGGCAATTTGGAGAGCGTCAAGGAGCTCCTCATGATGAAGGTGCCTTCCACACCAAGGTGTTTACCAACAGGATCTTGGGCAGGATTAGCGAGGCTTAGCCACACCGTAGGGTGACGAAAGACATTGTTCCTCCTCGATACGTCTATCCCACTACGGGGTACAAGCAATGGTTGGAGGATGACATGAAGTGGATTCTGAGGGATGAGAAAGCTTACATGAAGACTAGCAAGAAAGTGAGGAGGACTGAGTGATCACCTTGATATGCCCTATGTTTTTCTTTTCTACACTTTTATAATTCTCTTGTTTTTGTTTTTGAATTTAATAAAGGATTGGATTGTTCCAAATTCCCTATGAAAACAATCTTATCATCTTTTAATTTGAGCAATAAGAGAATCACTTTTTATTTATCTTTGCTTATTGTCATCTCATTTATTTTTTCTCTTTCTTTTCTTTTTCCTTTGCCATGTAATTTTTGCCCATGATTTCCTTTTGGGAATTTTCACCATGCTTAGGGTCTTTTCCCCTAATTTTTGTCTAGACTGCCCTTTCGGGTTTTCAATCTAGCGAAGTTCTTTTTGCCTTAATTTTTTCCTAGGCCGCCCTTTTGGGTTTTCAACCTTGTAGGCTTTTTTCTTTTTCTTTTTTTGTTTAGATGTTGTATTTTTAGAGTCTATCCATGTTAATTGGGCGAAGCATCTCTTCCCCATCCAAATCTGTGATCCTTATATCACCTCCAGACATGATCTTCTTAATGATAAAAGGCCCAGATCACCTTGGCTTCATCTTTCCCCTTGGGACAAAAGTCTCATCTCTAAGCACCTTTAGGACCAAGTTCCCTTCTTTAAGGTTTCTTAGTTTCACATTCTTGTTAAATGTTCTAACAATCCTTTTTTGATACCCTTGTGCATGATATTGTGCCTTAGCCCTTTTCTCATCTATCAAAGCCAATTATTCGTATCTTGCCTTAGCTCAATCCTCCTCTAAGACCTTGGTTTCCACCAATACCCTTAAACATTGTATCTCCACCTCAATAGGAAGCACTGCCTCACTACCATAAACCAAAAAGTAAGGTGTTGCCCCAATCGACGCACAAATAGAAGTTCTATAACCCCATAAGGCAAACTGAAGCTTCTCAGCCCAATCTTTGTATGTCACTACCATCTTGGCTAGGATGTTCTTCACATTCTTATTAGCTGCTTCTACGGCCCCATTAGATTGTGGTCGATACGGTGAAGACATGTGATGCTCAATATTGTACAACTCCATGATCCTTTGAACCTCCCCCTCAAAGTGGGAACTGTTATTAGAAATGATCTCTTAAGGCATCCCAAACCGGCATATGATGTTGTTTTCTAAGAATTGAACCACATGCTTAGCCTTCAATACGGAGTAGGAGGTTGCCTCCACCCACTTGGTGAAATAGTTAATTGCCACCAAAATGTATTCATGCCTATTTGAAGCCTTAGGAGCTATCCTTCCAATCACATTTATGCCCCAAACCGAAAATGGCCATGGAGAAGTCATGCTATACAACTTACTAGGCGGTACATGGTTCAAGTTGGTGTACATTTGACAATCATGACAACTCTTCACATAGTCCACACAATCAGTCACCAATGTATTCCAGTAGTACCCTATCCTTAGGATTTTCTTGGCTAACATTCTTCCATTTATATGAGGGCCACAAATCCCTTAATGAACTTCCTCCATTACCCTCTCGGCCTCTTCCTTCCTTAAGCAACGAAGATGTATACCATCGTAGGATCTTCTATAGAGTTTTCCTCCACATAGGATTTATTGTGTTGCCATAATCCTAATGGAACGACGTTCTCTCTTGTCGGAACCATCCAGATATGCCCCTAGTTCCAAGAACTTCATGATGTCATAGTACCACGAAACTTCCTCTTCCTCTATGGTCATTACTGAAGTTTCGGTCTTCCTATTGTGCACTTCTTCATAGTTTTGCTCAATCTCAAAGGGTCGTGTCCACACTCCCTCGAGTATCTCAACTATGGAGGCTAAGGTAGCTGAGGCTTCTGCAAAATGATTTTGAGCTCTAGGGATGATTGTGTATTCAATTTTTTCAAAGGTCTTAGTCAAGTCCAGCAAGTATTGTTGATAAGGCTTCAAGTGTTCCTCCTTCACCTTTCACAACTTTTGTGGTTGGGCTATAACCAAAGTTGAATCTCTAAAGACTTTGGCCTCCTTTACTCTTAACTCTCGAAGACCTTCCATTCCAGCAATACAAGCCTCATATTCAACCATGTTATTAGTTGCTTTAAAGTTCAACTTGATTGCCAAAGGAATGTGAGATCCCTTAAAAGTGATCAAGAGTATTCCTATCCCATTCCCATATTGGTTTACAGCTCCGTCAAAGTACATCTTCCATGTCCCTAACTCAACATCCAAAATGTCCTCATCTGGAAAGTCTTCTTTACCATCTTCCCCCTTATAGGATTCTTGGCACAAAAATCTGACACAACGCTTCCTTTGATAGTTTTCCTAGCAACATACTTCAAATCAAATTTTGCCAATAAGATCAACCCTTTTGACAATCTTCCACTCAAAGCGGGTTTCTCAAAGAGATACTTCAATGGGTCCATTCTTGCTACCATCCATATTTGGAAAGGTAAGATGATATGCCTTAATTTCTGTACAGCCCAAACAAGTGCAAAGCATGACTTTTCTATGGGAGTGTACCTAGTCTCATAATCATGAAACCTCTTGCTCAAATAGTATATGGCCCTCTCATTCTTGTCATCGTCTTCTTGTGCCAGCATACTTCCAACCGTATCCCCTATGATAGAGAGGTATAAGAGTAAGGGTTTTCCATGTTGTGGAGGCACTAGGATTGGTGGATGGAGGAGATATTCCTTGGTAAGTTCAAAGGCCTTTTGGCACTCATCATTCCATGTATGTGGTTCATTCTTCCTTAGGAGTTTAAAGATGGGCTCACAAGTAGAGGTGAGCTTGGCAATGAATCGACTAATGTATTGTAATCGACCTAAGAAACCCCTTATCTCTTTCTCACTTTTGTGTGGCGGCATCTCCAATATGGCTTTGATCTTAGATGGGTCAACTTATATCCCTCTATCACTCACTAAGAAGCCTACCAATTTTCCAGTAGTTACTCTAAAGGTACACTTTTATGGGTTCAATTTGAGCCTATACTCTTTAATCCTCTTGAAGAATTTCCTCAAGTTTATGGTGTGGCTTCCTCTATCCTTGGATTTCACTATCATATCATCGACATACACCTCTACCTCATTATGCATCATATCATGTAGCAAGGTTGTAGCCATCCTTTGGTAGGTTGCGCAAGCATTCTTGTGGCCAAATGACATCACTGTGTAACAATAGATTCCCCATTCGGTAGTGAAAGTGGTTTTGGTCATATCTTTGGGAGCCATCTTGATTTAGTTGTACCTTGAGAAACCATCCATGAAAGACATCAAGGCATTTCCCACCGTGTTATCCACTAATGCATCAATGTGAGGGAGAGGAAAGTCATCCTTAGGGCATGCCTTGTTCAAGTCCCTAAAATCCACACACATCCTCACCTTCATATCCTTCTTAGGTACAGGCACGACATTGGCTATCCATTTGGCTTGGTGTACGGGTTTGATGAACCCTACTTTTAATTGCTTAGTGACTTCTTCCTTGATTTTTAAGAGCCATTCAGTCCTCGTTCTTCTCAACTTTTGCTTGATGGACACCATGTTATCATGAGTATCAATGTGATGTTGAGTTATCTCGGGGTCAATTCCAGGCATATCTTTAAAGGACCATGCAAACACCTCTTGAAATTCCATGAGGAGTTCTTGAAGATCTTTTTTTTTTTTTTTTTTTTTTTTTCATTTAGAGTTAAGCCAATTTTAATTAAGCATGGATTCTCATCATTGCCCAAATTAATAATTTCAAGAATTGGTTCCATAGGTTCAATTTTCTTTTCCAATTGTTTATTAATTTCATTTTCAAATTCATTTGAATCATTTAAGTTCAAAATTTCAATGTTATGGGACACATCAAAGTAAGCCAAATAAAAATTCATCTTATTGAAAATATTGAAAAGTACAATGGAACTTGCATTACAAAACTTTTTCCCCATGTTTTCAAAATACCCAACCTAAGTCCAATTATTAATGGGGCCCATAATAGGCATGATGAATTCCATCCTCTTTCTTCTTCAAGGTTTGCCACTCTTCCCCTCGTCCTTCTTCAGCTTAGCGGACCAGTCGTCCTTCTTCATAGGTTTCCATACATGCATAGCTTCAGTTATGTCATACAGATCTTCATCCTTATTAGGGAAGTCTCTCCCTACTTCGTCAAAGAACCAGTAGTCGTCATCCCCACTCCAACAACTAATCATTTCATCATCTCCTTCTTCTTCTTTGTTCACCACGAGGCATTGGTCGTCGTCAGAAGAAGGGTTCATATTGCATTCAAGCATGATGCGAGCTAGGGCGACTTGAGTTGTTCCCACTTTCGAGGTCTATTCTGGCCAATCATGATCTTCCCACAATCCTGTGTCTCCAGATTCAGAGAAGTCATTGAAATGGGCCCTTTTGAAAGTCCATGGTCCAGGAGCACTCTTTAGTTGTGGCATAAAGTTGGGTAAAAGTAGGTAGACCTTCCCTTCTGCCATCATGCAGTTAATGTTCTCTTGAGTCAGCTCTCTTTTTCCATGGTTAGCCTTGTCTTTTTCAACTTCTTCTTTTGCTATCTCAGAGAGGTGGCTTATTATCTTATAAGGACTTTAGCTTGCGCCTCCACACACTCAAGCATCTTTTGCATGAGGACATTTTCACTTGAAGTGTCCATCTTTCCTTCTTAAAGGGCCTTCCCTTTGAATGTCTTGCCTTCTATTGGACTTGGTTTGGAGCGATGTCTGAAAAGAAGCCCTATTTTCATTAAGCTCATGTCCTAATTAAAGGTTTTTTTTTTTTTTTTTTTTTTTTAACTTTTAGATGTCCTTAGAAAATTCTTAAGTTCATTTCAATGAAGGCCCAATTACAATATCACTCCCTTCCCTCTTATGGATTTTGGCCCCTTGTTCATTGGGCTTTTGATCCATTTACAATAAGGCTCTCATCTTACTCTCATGGGCTTTCATTAGAATGCACTTAGAAATTTTCAACCCTTTGTCTCAAATATAGGCCTACAATGTATTCATCACTTTTGGGCTTTTCATTTTTATTTATCATTTGTTTTTTCTTTTTCTTTTTTGAAATAGCCCTTTAGCTAGAATATATTGTAGTCTTCCTCTCAAAGTACATGAAGTTCTCATCATTTTGGGCCTAGGCATGCCACAAGGAGGCCTAAGATTAGGGAAGCTCATATTGGGTATGTAGGATTTTGGATGCTAAGTTCATAGTATATTTGTTACCTTAGGCCCAAAGTCCTCTTTTTCAAAAGGGCTTTTTCCACTTGGGCCTATGATAGCAAATAGGCTATGATCTTATGAACCTTTCAAGTTAAGATATACCTTTCGATTTTAGGGACAAGCCTCTTATATGTGAGAACTTCTTTTCTTTTATCACATGCCATCTTAGGGTATACCATAACTTTAGGGCCATCCCTTCCATTTTTATATCTTTTATTTGTCCTTTAGAATTAAGTGAACACATGGTATATGGTTGAACGAACAAGTGATATAATGGGTTGCGATAGGGTTTAGGATCTCTCTAGTATGGGTAGGCTCCCTAAGGCTAAAGGGATAGATAAATAGGTCACTCACAACTAGGTGAGCTATGATTCCAATCGAGGGCCTAAGTGGACCCCATAGTGGATTGGTAGCAAACCTTTAACGTACGCAAAGCCCATATAGGCGATGACACCAATTGTGAGTTGGTGAGATGAACTTTAGAAGATTTGGGCCCGAATGGAGCATTCCATCTTCCCACTCATCACCAACCGAGATTAAGGGAGAAAAGAGAACAAGTGATGTGTGTGCAAACAAGTATTGAAATAGTTTTTATTAAGTTAAGAAGCAAGACACATAGGAATTAAACTCACTATCCCCAGCGGAGTTGCCACTGTGGACACAAGAGGGGAGTCGCCACCTAGTTTTTGCAACGGTCTAGGAACCATATATATATATAGCGTCCTTTTTGAGGAAGGACCTTTGATCTTACTACCTGTAGACACAAGGAGGGAGTCGTCACCTAGTTTTTGCAATGGTCTAGGAACCATATATATAGCATCCTCTCGAGGAAAGACCATTGATCTTACTACCAGAGTATGGGTTCGGAGTTTAGGTACGCTCTTGGGAAGGTGTTAGGCACCCAAGATCACCCAACCCTAAGGTTGGCCTCCCATCATTGTGTCTTATGTCTTAACCCTATTAAAAACTAATACAACAATTGTATTCTAAACCCACACACACACTAATCATGCATCTAGCATACAACATGGCATCTTTATCCTTAAACAAGACTACTTATCTATCCACAAAGCAAAAGAGAGCAAAACACACAAAAGAAACCCTAGCATTCATCTAACATGTGAAAACACTATCATACATCTAAACAAGGCAGTAGCCCCAAACATGGTGTGAGAGACCGGGCCAAACCCACGTGAATGGGTGGAGTCGTGTTATTGCCTCTCAAAATGGAGGTTCAACTTATTATATTTTCCCCTTTAGATTAAGGGTTTTACAATGGAGTCGCCACTTACTTAATTATTGGAATAAATAAGTAAACCAGAATTGAAAAATTCCTCATTTTATTAATTTGAAATTGAATTTACATTGATCATAGGAAAATTACATGGCTTTGGTCTTAGATACAATCTAAGATAAAGTACATGGCTTTGTTTCTTAGTTACAATCTAGAAATTGAAAATTACAAGGATAAACATTGATCTATCAACCCTTGATCTAAGCATTTCATATCACATCATCCAATATATTATCAATCAATTTGCATTTTGAATTTAATGTGTGTGCATGTGATAAACCCTAATTCAATTTACTAAGCATTTCATTTGGATTGAAAATAAATTCTAGTGAATGTGTGTGGATGGTGATATTCTAGATTCAAGGA
The DNA here is from genome assembly GCA_030021035.2 of Notholithocarpus densiflorus. NCBI lineage: Eukaryota > Viridiplantae > Streptophyta > Magnoliopsida > Fagales > Fagaceae > Notholithocarpus > Notholithocarpus densiflorus. The sequence continues at coordinate 100,060 of JARYZH020000038.1, read as the reverse complement.
TTTGAAAGAATTATTAAACAAACATCTTTTCAATGTTTTTGATGTGGATTTAAGATCAAAACTATTGTTATGCATGAATATGTGATGAACAACCAAGAACATGTGAAGAATGCATAAGAACATTTAAACATATTCAAGGGAATTTAAATAATTACTATCATGCTTTAATCTTAAATTCTCATCATGGAAACATAAAAAAACAAGTTAGGAAAATGGATTATACCTTCATGCAAGATCCATACAGTGGAGGAGGAGACTCTTGGTGGAGGTCCTAAGGGTGGAAGAAAATAAGAGATAGGAGAGAGAGAGTGAGTCTCAGTCAATACCTTGAGTCTCAAGAAGACTAAGATATGACAAGACTACTCTTCTTCACTAGAACTCAAGAGAGGAGAAGAGAGGGGGCTTTTTTGTGTGTTCTGGAATGGAGGAGAAAGGGGGTTTATATAGTAGTGGTGAAGAAAATATGAATGGAATGTCATTTAATAAGGATTGACAAAGAATCATGAACCTAGACCTTATTTTAGCCTTTGGGGAAATCGGGGTGCATTAAATTTAGAGATTGGTGAGAGCGAGGAGTAAGCAAAATTCGGTTTTTCTGTAGTTACTGTAACAGCCTGTAGAGCCAAATTCAAAAAATCATATCTTCCTCAATTCTGATCGGAAGTCTCCCATTCTTGTGGTCAAATTGAAGCTCTGGATGTCTAGTTTCTAGGAAAATTAACTCATTCACAGATTCAAAATATTCTAAGAGATATCAACGAAATGGTGAGTAGAGGTCATTTGTTAGAAAATAATTTCAGCACAATTAACATTAATAGGTCCCAAATTAGTTTCCAATTAATATTAATAGGCTCCAATCACTCCCATTTCAGACTTAATTTGTTCCAAATTTACCCTAATTAAAAGATAATTGCACAAATTACTCATTGAATAATTAATGTTTGACTATCTAATTAATTAAATGTGTGAAACCTTACCATAAAATGTAGTCCTAGCCAATCAAATTATGACACGTCATTAATCTTAAATTGATTATAATTATAACCAATTGGAATCAATTATTCATAATCACATATAATCGGACTCAATTTATGATAGTGCATCTCAGCCATTAAAATTTGATTTGATGATAACTTTCAATCCGATGGTCCGATTAGGGTTTATGACCAGTCGATTTGATCGTTACAACATTAAGATCATTTTGGTAAAATGAGATTAAGGATCTAATGACCAGAATCAAAATGCATATTTTCAAGGTGAAATTACCATTTTACCTTCTATGTGAGGTTAAATGCGGGTTGCAAAATGGGGTCTCAATAGAATGCCCCTCATTGATAGAGCTTGAAAAGCGAATGTCAATGTATGAAAAAGACACCTAACTTTGCAATCAGTATTTAACCATGGTGAATATATGATGCATGTAGACCGTCATGTAGTGGATCAAAATGTGGACCGAATCTCGAGGGAGATTGCCTACGTACATCTTGGTAGGAGGATTAGGTCCAAACGTAGTTCATGCATGCACTTTTTTTTTTTTTTTTTTTGAATGAGTACAAGACATGCTTACATGAGGTCAAGAAAATATAGAGATTCTGGTCATGTGTTTCAGAGGACCAAAGGTTCTGGATCTTGGCTCATGTTTTTAGAGGACCAATGATTTTTTGGGCTGTGGCTCATGTTTTCAGGGGACCAAAGGATCTTGGTTCAAGTTTTCAGAGGACCAAGGATTTTTGGGCTTTGGCTCAAGTTTATAGAGTACCAAAGGTTCTAGATCTTGGCTCATGTTTTTAGAGGACCAAGGAATTTTGGGCTTTAGCTCATGTTTTTAGAGGACCAAGGATTTTTAGGTTTTGGCTGGTATTTTCAGAGGACCAAAGGTTCTGGATCTTGGCTCATGTTTTAAGAAGCCAAGTGTTTTTCGGCTTTGGCTCATGTTTTCAGAGGACCAAAGATTCTGGATCTTGGCTCATGTTTTCAAAAGACCAAGGATTTTTTATGCATTGGCTCATGGATTCAGAGGACGAAAGGTTTTGGATCTTGGCTCATGTTTTTAGAGGACCAAGGATTTTTTGGGTTTTGATTCATGTTTTCAGAGGACTAAAGGTTTTGGATCTTAGCTTATGTTTTCAGAGGATCAAGGGTTTTAGGGCTTTGACTCATGTTTTTAGAGGACCAAAGGTTTTGGATCTTGGCTCATATTTTCAGAGGACCAAGGGTTTCTGGGCTTTGGCTCATGTTTTCAGATGACCAAAGGTTCAAGGTCTTGGCTCATGTTTTCAAAGGACCAAGGAATTTTGGGCTATGGCTCTTGTTTTTAGAGGACCAAAGGTTCTGAGTCTTGGCACTTATTTTCAGAGGACCAAAGGTTCTGGGTTTTGGGTCTTGGCTTTTATTTTCAGAGAACCAACGAATTTTGGGCTTTGGCTCATGTTTTCAGAGGACCAAAGGTTTTGGGTCTTGGCTCATGTTTTCAGAGGACCAAGGGTTTTTGGGCTTTGGCTCATGTTTTTAGAGGACCAAAGGTTCTGGATCTTGGCTCATGTTTCTAGTGGACCAAAGGTTTTGGATCTTGGCTCATGTTTTTAGAGGACCAAGGACTTTTAGGTTTTGGCTCGTGTTTTCAAAGGACCAAAGGTTTTGGATCTTGGCTCATGTTTTCAGAGGACCAAGGGTTTTTCGGCATTGGCTTATGTTTTCAAAGGACCAAAGATTCTGGATCTTGGCTCATGTTTTCAGAGGAACAAGGATTTTTTGTGCTTTGGCTCAAGTTTTTAGAGGACCAAAGGTTTTGGATCTTAGCTTATGTTTTCAGAGGACCAAGGATTTTTTGGGTTTTGGTTCATGCCGATGTGTGTAGGCCTTTTACCCTAGTACCTGCAAAATAAATATTTTCAATTAGTAACAGAGTTATTCATTGAAATGAATTCGGCATACTTGGTGAATGCCCCTAGTTTGGGACATATTCCATGCTTCAATGAACGCTGAGGGTGGACAGTTGACTTGATGTTGCTCCATTAGAGAATATGGAAAAGGATCATAGCTTTCTGTTATTTAAGAAGAATTTAATGAAGTTTTTTTTTTTTTTTTTTGGACTTTTGAATTTTTTTTTTAATTTGGAAATCTTGAAATTTTTGAAGGATTTGAAATTTTGATTGATGAATTTTTTAAAAAAAAATTTGGAAATCTTGAATTTTTTAGAAGGAATTGAAAATTTGGATTGATTTTTTTTCTTGAAAAATTTGGAAATCTTGAATTTTTTGGAAGGAATTGAAAATTTTGATTGATAATTTTTTTTTTTTTTTTTTGAAATATAAAGATTTGTTCATTATCAAAAAGTGAAGAAGATGAAAATGAAGATGAAGATGGACTAAAAATTGATGAAAATTTATTCATGATGATTTATTTTGTTGAAAAACCTATCCTTTGAATGAGAATAACTTTGGCTGGAAGTTGATGCAGATTGCTGGATAAGTCCTTGCTTAGTTCTTGTAAAAAGATAATTTCAATTAGCAATGGATTTTTCCATTGAAATGAATTGGAAGAACTTAGCCAATGCCCCTAGTTTGAGGCATATTCCATGCTTAGATTGAATCTAAGTTCATTTGATGTCACAACCATTGGGAAACATGAAAGAAGATCATAGTCCATTATTATTGGTTCCTGCAAAATGGCTTTCTTTCTCTAGCTTGTTAGAAACCAGTTATCATAAAAACATTTTTGGCCATTGCCCTTAGTGTGGACATGCTTGCAAAAAATGGATTGATGCCTCAAATGAAAACATGCTTTCATGCAAGAAGGACATATTCGTATACAATATAAATAGGCCAATGCCCCATGTTTAAGCATGCTTGATGCAAAACAAATGGGCTTAGCCTAACATGCATCCAAACAATTTTGTCACATTGTTTTAACTTCTAGCCCTAAAGTTGTTTGGATGATTGGGATCAGGCCTTTGAAAGGCTGCCTACATACCTCTTTCATAGAGGATTAGGCCAAGACGTAGTTCAAGAGAACTGGATTTTAGAAAAGAATGATTTTTTTTTTTTTAAATGAGATTTCTTTTCTTCTTTTTTTTTTTTTTTTGAAATAAACAAATTTCCATTTTTTTTTTTTTTTTTTTTGAACAAGATGTGATCCTTTGAACAACCATTTTGGAAAATCATAGTGTTTAAGAACCAAACAAATCTCTTTGATTATGAAGGATCAAGATCATTAAACTCATATAATCAAAATTTTCTTCTTTCTTTTGAACATTGTCAGATTAAGTCTCCAAAGGAAATCAAGAAATGAAATGTGATAATATTTAAGAATCACATTGTTAGGTGCAAACAAGGAGAGTGCTCTAAGTTTGAAAGTTCTTTTAAGTCATTTGAGAATTTGAGAATTTTTCTCCTTGGACATATCATCCAATGGGGTTTGACAATTTTAACCATTTTTCCTTTTTAATTCAAGAGAAAAGAATATTAGAGTTTAAGATGTGCCTACAACTAGCAAGACTTCAAGGAGGTCTTTACTCATGGGTTGTAATGTAGGCCAGGTTTGGGTTATGAAATGAAAGATATAAAAGGCTCAAAATTCCCTATGATGTTTCCCCCAAGTATGCATTACTCAAAAATCAAGTATTGGAGGAGTTTTCCCATTTCTTCTTTGTCATCTTCTCACTAGTCTTCATTGGTCACTTGTATCAACATTTGTTTTTATGCTCATTCCTCTTGTACTATGCCTCTAGACTTTCATCTTGTAAAATTCTTCTCTTTTTAGGTTGCATCCTCAAGTTTCCAACTTGGTAGGATTTTCCAATTTTTTCTTTTCTTCTTCTTTTCTTTGGTCCTAACTTTTGCCTAGACCGCCCTTTTGGGTTTTCAGCCTAGCGGGCTTTCTTTTCTTTTTTGGCCCTAGCTTTTGCCTAGATCGCACTTTTGGGTTTTCCAACCTAGTAGGTTTTTTTGTTTTTTTTTTTTTTTTTGTTTTTTTTTGTCTTTCATCTCTTGATTGAATGAACTTTTGGGGACCTTTTGCCCTCCTTATTTTTCTCAGCGTAATGATTTTTGGTCATTTTGATGCACTCTGTAGACTTCTTTCTTGCCTTGATGCACTTGCACCTTTCTATGCTTGATGAATCTTTCCTTTTTTAATGAAATCTCTTTTAGATGAATCTTGTATTCCTCTTGGCATGATGAATTTTAGGCTCTTCAAACTTGATTCACACTTTTTTTTTCTCTCACATTGATAGAATTTCATGATCTCTTCTCTTTAGCTTAATGAATTCTCTACTCGTCTTTCATGTCTTCTAGGAGAGCTTTATCAATTATGTAAAGTTGTGATTTACAACTATGTTTTATGTTGGCTTTATTCCATGACAAAAAATATTGTAATTGTTTTAATTTTGTTCCTTGTATTTTGTGGGATTTTATTGTATTGGGTTTAGTATTAAGTTGGTGAAGACTCAAGCTTAAAACGAAGAATCAGTGGATCTCGTGAGTGTCTTGCTAGAAGCTAACCCAAGAAAGAGCCATGTGAGAAGCACATGCTGGAAGTTGAAGAGTCACGCCAGGCTGTCGATTTTGCAAGTGTCTCGCAACTGCTCCACTATTGTCGCAAAACAAAGTAATGGGAGCTTGCTCCATTCCCACTACACCAAGGTCAGAAAGGAATTTCTTGAGCCATACAGCTTTTTTCGCTGCCTCACAAGCAGCAACATACTCAGCTTCCATGGTGGAGTCCGCAATACATGATTGCTTAACACTCCTCCATGTAATGGCTCCACCTACCAAGGTGAAAACACATCCTAATGTGGACTTTCTGAAATCTAGATCCGATTGAAAATCTGAATCTGTATAGCCAATGGGAATCAAATCCTCACAACGATAAACAAGCATATAATCTCTCGTTCTCCGTAGATACTTGAGAATATGCTTTACAGCTTGCCAATGTTGTGGTTCTGGATTTGATTGATATCGGCTAGCCATGCCAACTGGATAGCAGATATCTGGTCTAGTATAAAGCGTGGCATACATGAGACTTCCTACTGCAGAAGCATAAGGAACTTGTCTCATCATATTTTCTTCCTCTTGAGTCTTAAGCCTTTGGTCATCAGACAGAGGAACTCCATGTCTAAAAGGAAGTATTCCTTTCTTGGAGTTTTGCATGCTAAACCGTTCTGGAACCTTATCTATATATCCAACTCGTGATAAGCCTAACATCTTATTCTTGCGATCTTGCCAAAGCTTGATCCCTAGAATAAAGTTAGCCTCACCCAAGTCCTTCATATCAAATTGGCTTGACAACCAAAATTTTACTGATGACATTACCCCTACATCATTCCCAATGAGTAGAATGTCATCAACATAAAGTACTACGAACATTACTACTTTGTCTTGATGTCTTTTGTACACACATGGTTCATCAAGATTTTGTTCAAAACCAAATGATTTGATTGCTTGATCAAATCTGATGTTCCATGACCTAGATGCTTGCTTAAGTCCATAAATGGACCTTTTCAACTTGCATACCATATGCTCTTGGTTCTTAGCTATGAAACCTTCCGGTTGCATCATATAGATTTCTTCTTCAAGGTTGCCATTAAGAAATGCAGCCTTGACATCCATTTGCCAAATCTCATAATCATAATGAGCAACAATGGATAAGAGAATTCTGATAGATTTAAGCATTGCTACTGGTGAAAATGTTTCCTCATAATCAATACCTTCTTTTTTAGTATACCCTTTCGCCACTAGCCTTGCTTTAAAGGTTTCAACCTTTCCATCTATCCCTCTCTTCCTCTTGTAAACCCATTTGCAACCAACAGGTTTAATGCCGTTAGGCGCCTTTACAAGATCCCAAACTTGATTGGAATACATAGAATCTAATTCAGATTTCATAGCTTTGACCCAATGATGTGCATCTATATCATTCATTGCCTCTTCATAAGTGTAGGGATCCGATTCAGCCTCTTCTAAGATAGCTTCATAAGTTTCTCCCAAACCTACGAATCTTATAGGAGGCTGAACAATTCTCCCACTACGACGAGGCACCTGTGTACTAGACATCTCTTGAGTAATATCTTGTGATGTATCTAATATAGCCACATCATCCTTAGTTTCATTCATTGGTTGTTCATTTACAAATTCATTCATTTCAGCAAAAACAACTTTACTTCTAGGATTAAAATTATTCACATAATCATCTTCCAAAAATTTGGCATGGGTGCTAACAAACACTTTGTTATCCTTAAGATTATAGAATAAATAACCCTTGGTTTCCTTTGAATATCCTAAAAACATGCATACTTCTGTTTTAGCTTCCAACTTATCAAACTTCCCTTTCAACACATGTGCTGGACATCCCCAAATGTGGAGATATTTCATACTAGGCTTGCGCCCACTCCACAATTCCATGGGTGTGTTAGGAACAGATTTTGATGGAACTAAGTTTAAAATATGCATTGCAGTTTTTAGTGCATATCCCCAAAAGGAAATTGTTAAAGTTAAGTAACTCATCATAGACCTAACCATTTCTGAAAGAGTCCTATTCCTTCTTTTTGCTACACCGTTCTGTTGGGGAGTTCCAGGTGCAGTCAATTAGGATACAATCCTATTTTGAGTTAAGTAATCCTTGAAATCCCCAAGAAGGTATTCACCACCACGATCAGATTGAATGGCTTTTATGTGTTTACCCAATTGATTCTCAACTTCAGCCCTAAACTCTTTTAAATTTTCAAAGGCTTCGGACTTCCATCTCATTAGGTACACATAACCATATCTTGAGTAATCATCGGTAAAGGTGATGAAGTACTCATAACCTCCTTTTGCTTGGGTTGACATAGGACCACAAACATCTGTATGAACTAATTCGAGCAAATCTTAGGCTCTTCTACCTTTTGCATTAAAATGTTGTTTGGTCATTTTGCCTTCCAAACAAGATTCACAAACTGGAAATTCATCAAAGTCCATGGGCTCTAAGAGACCGTCTTTGATCAGTCTTTGAATCCTATTTGAATTAATATGACCTAAACGTAAGTGCCAAAGATATGCATCATTAGTAGAAGGAAACTTTCTCTTTAATGATTTTACATGAGAGTTTTTATCTAATTCAAAATTATATAATTCATGCTTATCAGGAGATAAAATATAAAGACCATCCACAATATTGCCAGAACAGATAAACAATTTACCCTTATTACAACATTGTCTTTAAGGATAACACAATATCCATGTTTACCTAAATAAGTTGCAGAAATTAAATTCCTAAGAACATTAGGTACATACAGACAGTCTTCTAATATTAAAACTCTAGACTCAAAACATAAATTATAAACATCAATAGCTACAACTGGAATCCTGCTCCCATCAGCCAAAATAAGAAACAATTCCCCTTCTTTAAGTTTTCTGGTCTCCTAGAACCCCTGCAAAGAATTGCAGATATGATTAGTACAACCTGAATCCACACACCAGGAATCCGTGAGATTTTATACTAAACATATTTCAAGGAGGAATGAACTATTCATACCTTTATTATTGGCAGCCCTGAATTTTGGACAATTCCTCTTCCAATGTCCTTTCTCACCACAATGGAAACATTTTCCTTTAATCTTCTTTCCTTTGTCGGCAACCCCTAAGGCAATTTGTTTACCCTCTTGCTTGGTGAAGTCCTTCTTCTTCTTCTTCTTACCTTTGCCTTTCGACTTAGGTTGAGAAGTAGAAGCTTCACCAATATTGGCTTCAACATTAGAAGTACCAAAGATGCCTTCTGCCGCTACCAACTCATTCATTAATTCAGACAATGTATAAATCTTTTTGTTCATATTATAGTTAAGTTTGAATTCCTTGAATGATTCTGGTAGTGACTAGAGTATCATATCCACTTGGGATTCTCCATCAATATTGGCACTTAAAACCTCCAATGTATTCAGATTAGAGATCATTGTAAGACAATGCTCCCTTACTAAACTACCTTCAGCCATTTTGGTATTATAAATTTGCCTCATGGTCTCTTGCCTTGCAAAACAGCCTTGCTCACCAAACATCTCCTTCAGACTTAGCATAATGTCTGAAGCTAGTTCTACATCCTGCATTTGATATTGTAGAACATTTGAGATAGATGCTAGGATGTAGCACTTGGCTATCTCATTAGATTTCTGCCAACAATCATATCATTGTTTTTCCTCAAGAGGAGCATCTAATGAAGGAAAGCTAGGACATGGTTTAGTAAGCACATATTTGTGCTCTTCAGCTGTGAGAACTATGTCCAAATTTCTTTTCCAGTCAACATAGTTGAATCCAGTCAGTTTGTTTTGATTAAGAATAGTAACAAGTGGGCTAAATGATGCCATGACAAATCTGAAAACAATAAACACGAATATAATAAGTAAACTGGACATTATCAATTTAGCATATAAGCATATAATATGGAACCTTAATAAAACCATAATATAATATATGCAACGACAACCCAATCCATGTTTATAATTCCTTGGTAGCAAGTTTATTATAATAACTTTAATTGATTGAGAACTATTCTCATTACTAGTGCTATCATGATAACTCTTATCAAAAACTAATAATATGTCGTATTATCTTTAACCTTTAAGTAATAATGACATAGCTCCTTTGGGAGGTTAACATTACACTTAATCTAGTGTATACCATTATCTAGAATCATGTGTAGCCACATTTCATCTCCCTTTATAATGTTTAAACTTGTAGTACCATGGAACAACCCTCATTTGGGATCGCGAGGCATATACGCCAAGACGAGGTGCTTGTCCACACTACTTTAAACGGGTTAGTTCAATCTTGTAGTACTATGAAGTAAACACCCTCCTTTGGGATCATGAGGCATATACGCCAATACGAGGTGCTTACCCACACTACTTTGAACCGATAATGGAGGCCGTGAGATCCAACCCTTGTATCTCTCTCCCACTAGATGTTTTAAATTAAAAGGTTTTTATTTATAAAACATGCATAAACTAATTACACATAGCCTTGCACTTTAAACATTTGAAAACACATAGAAAAAATTCAAAATTCCCTTCAGTGGCATTTTCACGAGTATCTCGCGACTAAGCTCTTCCCGCAAAAATGAAATAGTGTAAACACAAAATTCAGACAGAAACTCTCACTACTGTCTCGCGACTATTTCGCTAGTAAAGCTTACCCGTGAAAAGTTTTTGTGAAAATACAAAATTTAGACAGAAACTCTTGCTACTGTCTCGCGACTAGTTCGCTAGTAAAGCTTACCCGCGAAACAGTTTTTTGTGAATTAATGTCATTTTTTGCGAGTAACTTCGCAGGAAGCTAACTCGCGAAAAACTCGTGTTTTCAGTTTTTGAAGGGAAACTCTGAACAACTTTTCAACGGTTTTCATGAATATATAAACATCATATGAACATGATAGATTGAATTTGATATCAAAACTGAATTCCATTGATGCTATAGCCTTAAAGTTCCAATTAACATACTTAAATTCAAATTTAAACAACATCATAACATCAATATCAGTTTTCATCAAACCATAGTTTCAATAACCATTCAGAAAATTAAATACCTATATAATATTCTAACATCATGAAACTATTATCTCTAATTCCAAAACTCACAAAACATGTTATACAGATTCGAAATGAAGACCGCTCTGATACCATTTGATGGAATTATGCATGTATGCAGCGGAAAATTAACGGATCTACTTCATTCTCAATTGATAACATGCACTATGTAAGTTTCAGAATTAAGAACAAGAGAGTGTACCTTGATGCGGTGAAATTCAAAACCGAAGATTAGAAGCACTTGAGAACACTTTCAATCTTCACTCCAATTCCACTTGATGCCCAAGATGTGTGGTCTCTCAATCAGTTATATGTGTATGTTCTAGAGAGAATGCAAAAGTCTCTAACACTCACCCACATACCAATTCATGTTTTTACAAATTCTGTATGTTTCTTTCCATATAACTGATTATCTAATTGGGCTAGCCTTTTGGGCCTTTCCAATTGGGCTTTAATGTGTGGCTTGGAGTGAGACCAAAAAGGAACAAATAAGACTCTAGCTCCAATGGGCCTTGGGCTTTTCTGTCAACTCTTGACAAGTCCAAAGTTACCATTAATTATATTTAATACCACTATATAAATATAATTGCACTCTAGGCCTTATTAATAAATTATATCCCAAAACTTTATTGTACATGCAACCCCTTATTTGTTCCCTTTTGGTCCCACTCCAAGCCACATACTAGAGTCCAATTGGAAATGCCCAAAAGGCTAACACAATTAGATAATCAGTTATAAGGAGAGAAACATACAGAACTTGAGTAAGATACATGAAATGGTTTTGTATGTGAGTGTTAGACACTCTCTCATTCTCTCTTGAACATACGCATATAACTGATTGAGAGACCACACTTCTTGGACATTAATGGAATTGGAGTGAAGATTAAAAGTTTTTCCAAGTACTTCTAATCTTTGTTTTTGAAATTCACCACACCAAGGTACACTCTCTTGTTCTTATATTCTGAAATTTACATAGTACATGTTATCAATTGCGAATGAAGTAGATCCGTTAATTTTCCGCTGCGTATGTTTTGTATGCAATACAAACATGTATTTTTCCAACAGCTTTACATCAAACCTGAGCCACTCAGAGATTTTTGTCAACTTTGACCAAGCTTGACCCGGAGTTGACTCCCGAGAGCCCCAAATTTTATTCTGACCATCCGAATAGGTTGAAATAAGCTTCATTGCAAAGAGCATCAAATTACCTTTCTGTCGACTACTCATAGGTCGAAATTAGAGTTAAAACAATTGGGATATCTCAAAAACCATGTGGAGTGCATTAGCACACTTCCCAAGGCCATAAATTTTGATCCAACCATTGAATTTTCAATTTCTATGGTGTTCTGGAAACTAGACAACCAGAGCTTTCCAAGGAAAAAGACAAAATTGCTAATGTCAGCCGATTTGACTCGGCACATCTTATAAGGCCGCCGGCCCGACTCGGTACACTGTGTGCCTCGAAAGGTGTGCCAAGGTCCATAAATACCCCTAAACCCCTCATTTTGCAAAAAAAAAAAAAAAGAAAAAAAAAATTTGGGCAGTTTCTGGGTAGATTCTCTCTCTCCTCTCTCTAATTTCTCTCCCAAACCTATCCAAACACACCCAAACACCATCAAACACCTTTGACTCTTCTCTTTTCACCATAATTTCAAGGTAGTGTTCTTGCTCCCAATCTTCTTCTCCTTGGTTCCATACCTTGGGTTTGAGGTTAGGGGTGTGGATGCAACTTTTTAGCTACAATCCACACCCTTTTCTTTATATAATTTTTTCTAGCTTTTTCTTGTTCAATAATATGCTTTATTTCTTTTCCTAGCATGTTCTTGCTTCCTAACATGTCCTTATAGTTTTTCTAGCATGTTTCCTTGCTTATGACATGATTTATCGCTTTGATGTTGTTGGCCTATCCTTCTTGGGCTAGAATATTTCTAAATTTAATGTCTGTTCTTAGATCCACATGATTTTAGGCTCCTTGCATGTTTATGCTTAGATCTACATGCCTATATGTTCTTTGCCATGTTTATGCTTAGATCTACGCCCCTATGCTTAGATCTATGTGTTTATGTGCTCCGTGCCATAGTTGTGTGCTTAGATTTATGTTGGTTGCTATGCCATGTGCTTCTATAGGCATTTTGTCCCTTGATATCTCTCTTTCTTGTGTTTTGGCCTTTATTGGTGGGGTGTAGATCTAGATCCGGTGGTCTAGGCCTACATCCGCACACCTAGGCCTATATAAAAGGGTTTGGATCATTTCCTTTATGCATGTCCATGTTTGCTTGTTTGCTTCTATGCTTTATCTCCATGTTAGCCTCTCTAGATCTAGGCTTTGCCATGCTTTGTGCCCTTCGTGAGCTTGTGCTTGTCGGTCCTTAGGGCAACTTGCTTTGTGTGGTTGCATCCGTCCCTCCTAGGGCTTGTTTGGATGTAACCACTTGTAAGATACACCTCCTTGGTGTTGGTGTGCTTGATACACACCTTTCTCTACACCATACGATGTTGATATGCTTGCCTTGCTTGCTTTATTTCACCCGTTTGGCTTTCTTCGCTTTTATGCATCTTTGCACGCTTGCCTACACGTTCATGCATGAGTCTTTGCTCGCTCATGTCATCCATACTCCAATCTAATGCAATTATGTACACTTAATCCAAACCAACATTTTTCCTCCTAGGACACCCTCTTTTGTTTGATAACATGCTTGTTTGCCCCCTTCATATGCTTAGCATGCTTTGTTTGCCCCCGTTTGGCTCTCTTTGTTAGTGTGTTCTTGGCATGCTCTCCTTTCTCCCTTGTTTCTTCTTGTACTTGTCTGCTGGCTTGTTCCTTTTGTCTTTGCATGTACACGCATGGAGCATGGATACTTGGAGTAAGGGTGCGACCTCCTAAGCACAACCAAAAAGGGCGAGGATGCGAGTAAGAAGATGCATGCCCACCAACGGCATTGTTCAATCGATTAGGGGGCCTAGCCCTTCTAGAGTGGTTTCCTCTTTCTCTTTCTCTTTCTCTCTCTCTCTCTATGCCTCTTCTCCAGAGCATGTATTAGGGTTCCCCCTCTCCTTGTACCCATTTACTTTTCCTGCTCTTTGCTTGGGCCACGTTCCCTGGGTATGGCAATGTCTGATTTACTTTCCCACTCTATGTGGTTGCATTATGCATGATGTATGTATATCTATATTTGTTTGTATATAGGTGATTGTGCACTTTGTATGATGGACTCTCATGGCTAGTGGCCTCTCCAGTCATGGGAGCTCTTGACCTTATAGTGTGGGTATATGCTCAAGGCGATTGCCATATGTGCATATTCATGCTATATTGTGTGCACGATCATTGCAGCAGGATCGTCCCAATCCATGTCACCCAGTGACACTAGTTTCCCCGTGTATGCAACACGCATTAACATGCTTGATACTTTAAGTGGCTTCGGCTCGTCTCAGTATGAGCATGTCCATACGCGTTGTATACACAGACGCAAAACCTTACCAGTGCGCCATAGTGAACCAAACGCGAAACTTTACCGGATTTTCACTGTGAAAATGGGGCATCCCCATTGCCATATTCTCATGGTGAAAGCTTGGTGAGAATAGTGTTTTGTGTGCTATGACGCACCTGAGGCAATGCGCTGCCGGATTTTCGCCACGAAAATAACGTGAAATGCTGCCGAATTTTCGCCATGGAAATTTGGCAACGATTCCAAATGCACTGAGAAAGTATTGACAGGGACCATGCCCATTCCAAAATCAAACCTCAAAGCCCAACACGTTTAAAGCTCTATAAGCTAATGCTAATAACTTGTTTTTACTTGCCAATGTCTAAAAATTATGATTTTACCAAAACAAAGGACTGTCCTTAGACAGGCACTGTGGGGTGCCTAACACCTTCCTCACACGTAACCAGACTTCTGAACTCAAGAATCATGATCTTTTATCCATCCATATTAGATTTGGAAAAACGACCTTTTTATTAACCTAGGATCAGTAATAAAATCAAATAGAGTTGGTGACCAATCACACCTTAGAAAAACCCAATGATTGGTGGTGACTTCACTTACCCTTGGTAATTTCCTTAAAATCGAATCATATTCCAGTCGCACACCCGAGGTATGACACACCTCCATATAACTCTCGCACTGATAGAAGGCGCGCGAGCCGCGATGGGTGGTCAAGTAGCCGCGAGGCGTCGATAGACTGGCGACTCCACTGGGGATACTTAAAGAGTTTAGCCTTCAGAGCTTTTGATAAGATCCTAATCTTCGTACATTGGCTTTCAAAAACATTAAAATTGGCATTAGCCTTCGGGGCTTTCCTTTTGAAAACTGCTTTTACTATATCCTAGTAAACTACTTTCAAAACTCAAAAATGTTTTCCAAAAATGTTTTTTAAATGGTTTTCCAAGAAAACAGCTTTGAGGTAATTTTGTATTTGTGAGGCTTTACTGCTTTCCTAAAGCATGCTTTACAGCTTTCCTTCACATGTGCGAACCTAGGGTAGTAAGATTTAATTTCTGCTACACCTTTATCTTTGCTTATATCATTTGTGCTTGGAAAGTATTTCCCCTTTCATTTCAAAATGCATGACATCACCCCTCATATTGGGTTGAACCCGAACTCAACGTTGAAGGCTAATACTGGATGCATATACCTTAGATAGTTACTAGATGCTGAATTGTAGGCTCTTCCTGGGTCTATGGGTGGACAGGAATATGCTAAAAAGGCCCCCTTGATCCACTCTATCCTGCAACTTCTATGAAGGGAAGGATTAGATAATCAAGGCCCCCCCAAGAATAGGACCAAAACCGAGTGACCCTCCAAGCCTAGGGTAGGATATCCTTCATAGGATTGTTTCCAAAATGAGTCAAGGGGAAAGTGTCCAGTATCTGTTTGCAGGTTTTCCCTTTTGCTTGCATCAAAGAGTGGTGCTCTACTCCAGGTTCTAACCATCCTTTTTTCACAGCATCTATGATTAACCCCTAGGGAAAAGAAACCACGTTGCTTGCACATTAGATCATACCCGGTCCCTAAAGGTTTCCAACCCTACAAGGGCATACATGCATACACTAATGGCTTCGTCATGTAAATGTGTATAGATAAAATTTGTGGCAAGTAGCCGAAACTCCGCAACAAGGAGGACATTGCCAAGAGTTTAAGATCTTCTTTGAGAAGGCAAAGCCATCCAGAATGAAGCCTTTTCATTGTAAATTTGAATTTCCTTGTATTGTAAAAGGCCCACTGTTGGAGCCATTGTCTATAGCCCATGATTTGGGGGCATTGTAAAAAGCTAAATTTTGTAAAAGCATTGCTTTCCATGTAATCAAAAGGGAAGGGTCCATCTCGCAAATTTAAGCATGATACAAAAGTTCCAGTTACTTTCCAAGCTTATGCATTAATTCTGCATCACTATAGGAACTTACCATTATAAAAACCCGTTCAAGGGTTTAAGCCAAATTTCTGAAAATGATAGGCGCATGTCCTTAAGCATTTCATTTGCGGGGGAACAATTCTCAAATGAATGTATGATCTTTGCTCGTTTGCATAACATTAACAAACCTTAGGAGAGACGGTCCTAGAACCACTCATGCATTAGTATCCACCTAAGCCCTAAGGGTCCCCGACCTTACAAAGGTATACATGCATTCATTGATATCTTTCGCCTAATTGCACAAATAAAAATTGGGTGACAAGCAACTGAGTCTTTCCATAGAGACAGGCAAGAGGCCAAATTTTCTTCAAAATTGCCAAAAGGATCAGACTTTGTCTTCCTTGTATCAATTGCCTTTGTATCAAAATTGGTCTCTTTGTCCAAGGATCATTGTGAATATTGTATTAGAAAAAGAGCTTTACATTTACTTTGATCGATGCAAAAAGCTTTGATATACAAATTGTGCCAAATTTTTCATAAAAAGGACAAGGTGTGCTACCTTCAAATTTTTATTGAGAAAAAGGGGATTCATCCCAAGATTTTTCAAAACCTTTGCAAATGTTTAGTTGCTTGCCACAAAGAGGTTGTGTTAAGATTTGCATCACTTTAGAAACTCCTTCAATGCCAAGAAGTCTAAATTATGGAACTTCTCCCTGTTAATTGCAAATTGAAATAGGGGCATGCTTAAAGCATTTGGGCTTAAAACTAACAAGGGCTTTAGTTTTTTGTTTCCACCATGAAAATACCTCAATGGTAATCCTGACTCCTTGCTATCCCATTCTTTCTCGAGGTGTGAGATAGAATGTAGGAAGTTCAAAATTCTTGCAAAATGTGGCAAGATTAAAGAATGAGTCAAATACTGAACTGAAGTAATGGACTATTTCAGTTGAAAGCCAACATACTTTGGGGAATTGCAAAATGGGAACCGGTTTCCGTCATCTAGTTGCAAACCGAGGTCTCGGGTTCATATATGGCTCTTCAAGACGATCTGGTCGAACCCGCTACCACATGGCATTTGAAACCTGAAAAGAATAAGCATGAATTGCCATAGAATGCTCGTACCATCATTGTCTTGACATTATGGTAGCTCATTGACATTCTACTTGATAGAGAATGTGATGAGAATTAACAAGCATTAAAGGATCCATTGCATGTTCCAGTTGGGCCTATTACTAGAGCAAGATCCAAGAAGATCAAAGAAGTACTTAATGGGCTGATTCAAGAGATTTGGACTGATTCTAACACAGGACATTCCAAGCTTGGCCCAAAGGAAGATGAAGGTGTAATAAATTTAATCCAGGCTATTAAGAGCTAGTCTGGCTTAATTGGGCGTGATTTATTGTGTGGATTAATGGTTGATTGACTTTCTAGCTCCATACCAATTAATAGATATTTTTCCTATTCTGGAATTGTTAATTTCAGACCAAATCCACCTTAATTTTAGGCTTCTATTATTTAGAACGTTTTTAGCTATTTTCCTATTTCGGAGCTGTTAATTTCAAACCAAATAAACTTTAATTTAGGCTTTTATTATTTTGTACGTTTTTTTTTATTTTCCTATTTTCAGTCATGTCTTATAAATAGCATGCACTCATTGTAATGGAGGATTATTGAATAAAAATTAGAAAAATGTGAGGTTTTGCTTCTTCTTTTGGTTCTTCAAGAACTGTGAACTTATCAAGGATTTTTCCTTGTGGCGTTCAAATTTTATACCTTCGGTTCATGATTCAGTTATAATCATTGGGTCGAGATCTGTTACTTATACCTTTGGTTTGCGTTTCAATTATAAACGTTGGGTCAGGGTTTCTATCAAAATCTGAATTTTAGCTTTCTTGGGCAAACATTCCAATATTATTTGTTGGGTCTCAAAGCGTGTTGATTGAGGTTCGCATCAGAATGAAAGAAGAGAATTGGGAAACTTTCAAAGGAAGTACTCAAAGATGAAAAAAAGAAAAGGGCACCCGAATGCGTTCTTTGAAACTTGAAAATGAGATGATCAAGGTATTCTTAGAAATATCTAAGGCTTTACAAGAAGATCAGCAGGACCCAAGTCCATGGCTTTTGCTAGTCTCATAACCTTAGGGGAATGAACCAAAGATGGTCTGAAGAACAAGAAGCTTCTAGAGATGTTCTCATTTGTGTCACACCTTAAGTAATAGACTGAAAAGGCTGGTACTACCAAGAAGACCCTTGATTTGTCATTCGTAATCCAAGCCAATTGATTTATATGATCAAGATTGATGTTAGCAAAGTCTATGGAATTAATTCTTTTGAAATGGCTATCAATGGCAAAAACTCCTATGGGTGCCCAACCCTCCCACCGCTTATTAAGATGATTTCATGTCTAGTCTGGATTCGACTATTCTCAACATTGAAGAAAGGACTTTCAGAATTACCCCTTTGGGCACGCACACCATCACTCACAAAGTCTCAACCAAGAGGTCACATTGAACCTAAAAGTTCAAATAGCGTATAAAACACTATGAACGTTTAGACCCCCAAAATTGTATATTAGACTTGGAGGGTCTTCTGCTATTCATGTATCCCAACTTGATTCTTTAATGGATTATTGACCGCTTGGAGGGCGGCGGAGAGGTTTTATGCCGAGGACTTCAGTTTCCTCTTCGATAACACATCGCTGTGTTGTCCTTGTGTTTGTATCTCTCTTTCCTTAATCTTTACCATTTAATTTTTGCTGTGGATGTGATTTTATTTGGTTGAGATTGTTTATCAATTCTGTTATAAGCTTATATTCATTTTCCGCACATACATTGTTTGATATTAAGCTTGAATTGGTAATTTGTAATTTGGGGGTCTAAACGTTCATAGTGTTTTATACGCTATTTGAACTTTCAATTGGTATCAGAGCGGGTACACTTGTTGTGGTTTAAATACCTAAGTGTGATCCTTGACCCCTTGTGTTTATTTGCCATGGATAGTGCTTTGTATGCCTTTATGCATGTTTTGGATGTTGATGAATGTAACATGTCACGTGTTTGTGAAAATGCCTCTATGAGTGATAATCCTCATGTTTGTGATGCTATGTTACATGAATCTTTGGATGTTATTGATATTCCAAACATCAATCTCTTGAAGAAAGCTAAGAAGTTTCAAAAGAATTTCAGTAAGTTCATTTGTGAAAAGAATGATTTAATTGCTAAGCTCAATGAATCCAATAAATTGGTTGAAAAATATAAGAAGCTTACTGAAATTTCTCTTGAAAAGCTGAAGGAGTTTAAATGTTTGAATATGGACTTGGATGCTAAACGTTTTTTGTCTAACAAACTTGTTAATGATCTTAAATGTGAAAATGAATCTCTTAAGATGCATGCCAAGTGTTTGATTGCTGAACCTATTGCTAAAAAGGAAGAAAATATATGTTGCAATCATATTATGGTACCCGATTTTGTGCCTATTGTGTGTTCTACCTCAAAGGACAAATCGGTGTACATTCCTCCACACAAAAGAAATCAAAAGGTGGAGAGAAAGGCTCTTAAGCCTAAGCCTCTGTTTAGGTCCCATCCTAGGGAATTGAGTAGATCTAAGTTTGTTCCTACTTGCCACCATTGTGGTGTGATTGGTCATATAAGACCTCAATATCATAAGTTGAAGAGAGAACAAACTCATGTTGCTAGATCCCTTCCCAAAAGGCCTAATTGACCTAAACACATTGTTTGTCACCATTGTGGTGCCTTTGGTCATCTAAGAACTCATTGCTCTAAGTTTCATGCTTTTAAAAGAATCAAAAGAAAAGAGAAATTTGAGCTTCTTGGAAGTTGTGCTAAAAAGGGTAAACCAGATTTGAGTGAAAATAGCATGTTGTTAAAGAAAGTGTTTAATGCTCTTAACTCCTTGTCTATGTTCATCTCCGGTTCTCATTCTTCCAACCCTAGTCTCACTTCTCATGAGACACTCATTCCAAACAATCGTTTCGTTTGGATGAAGAAGGGTTCCTATGGTTGAGCTTTTGCTTTTTTGGTCCTTGATATAATTCTTTCGATCTTTGTAGGACTCTTCATGCATTAGATGCTTCATTGTCATGCATTTTTGCATCATGCATCTCCTTATATGCATTGTTTTGTTTTTTTGTTTTTGATCAATCTTTAATTATTTTTGTGTCAAAAATCCAAAAACACATAAAAAGTAGAAAATCCAAAAAGTTTGATCGGCATTTTTGTGTATTGTCACAAGCATGTTTTGCCTTGTACCTTTGTACTAATGGCTTTGTGCATTTACGAGCGTAACTTATTCCCTATGCACTCATATCATTGTAGGTGAAATCTTGACATCTATGTGATTGTTGTAAATAGATCTTCAAACTTGTCATGAATGATTAGTCAATGGTTTTGTTGATCTTGAGACATGCATAGACTTGTGCCTATATATCTTTCCACTCTTTTATTTTATTGTTTTTGCTTAAAGAGCTCAACAAATGTAAATCTCCAAATGAAAAGAGATAATGAGCTGCAAAAGCCATCGCACATACTAGTATTTGACTAGGAAAAAGGGAAAACGACTTAAAATAAAATGTATGATGCCCAAAAAGCCAAAGGCTTAATCAT
The DNA here is from genome assembly GCA_030021035.2 of Notholithocarpus densiflorus. Classification (NCBI taxonomy): domain Eukaryota; kingdom Viridiplantae; phylum Streptophyta; class Magnoliopsida; order Fagales; family Fagaceae; genus Notholithocarpus; species Notholithocarpus densiflorus. Next base: position 79,537 of record JARYZH020000038.1, on the reverse strand, counting down.
CAAATTGAAAGTTCAAATAGCGTATAAAACACTATCAACGTTTAGACCCCCAAATTACAAATTACCAATTCAAGCTTAATATCAAACAATGTATGTGCGAAAAATGAACATAAGCTTATAACAGAATTGATAAACAATCTCAACCAAATAAAATCACATCCACAGCAGAAATTAAATGGTAAAGATTAAGGAAAGAGAGATGCAAACACAAGGACAACACAGCGATGTGTTATCGAAGAGGAAACTGAAGTCCTCAGCGTAAAACCTCTTCGTCGCCTTCCAAGTGGTCAATAATCCACTAAAGAATCAAGTTGGGATACATGAACAGCAAAAGACCCTCCAAGTCTAATCTACCCAGTGTACCTAAGCCCTCCAAGCTCCTACTCCAACGAGGTTACGCCGAACCTATTTCTTCTTTAGCTTACCGGAATCCGCTATAGCCTATAGCATCAACCAATGTGAATTGGTCCCTTCCTAACTACTTCCCAAAGCACCAAAAAGCCTTCTCACAAATGTGGGTATGGTGAGAAAATGATTTGGCTAAGAACCACTCAAGGATGTAACAATGGAGCCAAATGAAAAGTTTCATATTTTGTAATCAAGTTTATGTGGGAGGTCATATATACATACTTCTATAATTGAGATAGGTCACTTTTCCTAGTGCTAATTGTGTATGTCTTGGTTGAATTGATCATTGAAGCTTCACATTAGATTAAGGACTATCTCATCTTTGGTACCCACACACATCACACATGTTTATGCTCAATGAATGCCTTATTCATTTGTGTGATTGTACTTGATTAAATGTGTTTCACATGCTCAATTTTTGTTGATCAAACACAAAAAGATTTTTGAGTGTTCTAATTGTATTTGGAAAGTATTTTGATTTTGCAAAATGTCAAAAATTTCAAAAACAGTGTTGCCCTGTTCTGGCAACTTGATCGCGGGTCGGTCCAGTTGCATGCCCCTAGTCGTAAGCACCACTCAGAGAATATTCGCGACTCATTGGCAGGTCAAAGTCCCAGTCGCAAAAAAATACTTAGAAATTTTTTCAAAATCTGGGTTTTTAGGTTTCTCGCGACTCATACTGGCGACTTGTTCGCGGGTGAAAGCTTCAATCGTGAGGGTTACACAGAAATTTTTGTGGCTCCCTTCGTGACTTCCTCGCGGGTGGAACTTCCAGTCACGAAAAACACTTAGACAAATTTTCAAAAATTTTGTCTCAGGTGTTTGGTGACTTGTCCTGGCAACTTGTTCGCGACCTGTTTCAGTCACGAAAAATGCGAGTCTTGCGCTTTAAGGGTCTTTTCAGAACTGTTTTCAAAAACTTTTCATTTTTCCCTCATACATCATTATCATTGTATGTTCCTTCATCTCTTTCCCTCATTTCTCCTTGACCCTTTATCTATTCCTGACAAAAAGGGGGAAAGTATACTCTAGAAAGTATACCGGAAAGTTTTTGTCATTTCTACATGGCTCTTGTGCACATCCTTAGGGGGAGAAATTATATTTCTCATACACATTTGTAGGGGGAGAGATATTCCATAGGGGAGATGCATATACTAAGGGGGAGAAGACATTGTGTTAATAAGAAAACTTTTCTTGTTAGCTTTATGGTACTTTGAGTTATGCTTTGTTGTTATCATCGCATCATGTTTGTGTATTGGACATGCATTCATCCTTATGCTATTGTGCTTCATTCAATGCATGTTCGGATGATCAATTGCTTTGCTATGTGATCATTGTAGTCATTTCTATATGACTGTTTTGGTGTATGATCAAGTTGTTCACATGTTTCACATCATGTTTACTTGATCGCAATTTACTTGTTACATTATACTTGTCCTTTTATTACTTGCTTTACCTTGAGGGTCTAATGTGTTTTATGCAAGTGTTTCAGGTTACAGGTATATATGTTCCAAGTTCATCACAGCTCCTATGACTCATGATAGGGGGAGTATTGATGTTGAAGAATAGGAGATATAAAAGGCCATAGAAAAGGCCTATGTTGATTAATATTTCAGTTGTTTTATTTACAGTACATGTGGTTGTACCTTTGCTTTGTAGCCTAGTACTTTTTGTTAAATGTTATGCATTTTCTTTAAGTATTTTCACTCTTGTGCCCTTTGTTGCATTTTTTATCCTTAATGCAATTACCTTGAGTTGTTGCATTGGTTGAGTGTTGGACATGCAAATGATACTTTGCATTGAGCTTATTAGCTTGCATATCCGGATGTTCATTCCTTATGTGAATGAGCATTGTGGTCACTATTTATAGTGATTGTTCCTTTTTGGTCAAGCCATGGTTTATTGCTTATATTCCATTTTGCTTGATCGCATTGTGCTTGCTCCATCTGCATTACAAGTTTTCTGCATACAATGATCATATTGTGTTGTTGTGTTTCAGGAGATACTTGTTCTTATGGTTCAAGAGCTACACAAATTCTAGAGTTAGGTGTGAGTAAGTTATGTTCAACTATTCCCAACTCACATGTTAAGTCTAGAGTTTGTTTTAGGGTTTTGTCACGGAATAGCCAAAGAGGGAGATTGTAAGGTTGAATTTAATCAACCATTCTGTTGGCTTTATTCCGTGCCAATTTGCTTGTAATTTAGCACTTAGAAACCTTGTATTTAGGTGGGAATCATGTAAGCATAGTGTGTGAGAGAGTGTGAAGAAATACTCAAGACTGTGCAGTGAAGCAGGGACTCGCGACTGGATCTCACGGGTGGCTCGCAGCTTGCAAGCTGCCAGAAGATGCACACGAGTGAAGCATGCAGAGAAGCTAAACCGTCATGCCAACTGTAGCACTACAGGACAAAAAGTCCAGACTGGCCATTCAGTTAGCTTTCAGCTTGAACTCGCGACTCAGTCAAGTCGTGAGGCCGAGTCGCTAGCCAGCTTTGTTTTGGAAAAACTGACTCTTCGCATTCCAATCTCACACTAGTATAAATACCCCTTATACCCACGAAATATAGAGAGCTTCTAGAGAGAATTTTGAGAGAGAAACCCTAGAGAAAAACAAGATTGACTCATCTACAATCTTTACATAGAGACTCTTCAAATTCCTCTACTCTCACCCTCTCCATTGTTACATCCTTGAGAGGTTCTTAGCCAAATCCTTTTCTCACCATACCCACATCTGTGAGAAGGCTTTTTGGTGCTTTGGGAAGCAGTTAGGAAGGGACCAATTCACATTGGTTGATGCTATAAGCTATAGCGGAATCTGGTAAGGTAAAGAAGAAATAGGTTCGGCGTAACCTCGTTGGAGTAAGAGCTTGGAGGGCTTAGGTACACTGGGTAGATTAGACTTGGAGGATCTTCTGCTGTTCATGTATCCCAACTTGATTCTTTAGTGGATTATTGACCACTTGGAGGGCGGCGGAGAGGTTTTACGCCGAGGACTTCGGTTTCCACTTCGATAACACATTGTTGTGTTATCCTTGTGTTTGCATCTCTCTTTCCTTAATCTTTACCATTTAATTTCTGCTGTGGATGTGATTTTATTTGGTTGAGATTGTTTATCAATTCTGTTATAAGCTTATGTTCATTTTTTGCACATACATTGTTTGATATTAAGCTTGAATTGGTAATTTGTAATTTAGGGGTCTAAACGTTCATAGTGTTTTATACGCTATTTGAACTTTCAGAACCTAAGGTGGTAGAAGATAGATGAGTCAGGTTTGGCACGCCCCTATACCATGGCCGTTTTTGTTGGGCTTCGTGCCTTGTAAGGAGAACTTTGTCAAGTCTTGTTAATCACAAGTTGAAGAGAAATGATCTTAGGAAAAGATCTAGGTTATTCATCTGAAAGGGATTTCCTTTTCAGTACTGTTTCAAGAAAAACTGTGGAACTTCCCTGATACTACTTCCAAGTATGGGAATTAAGACCCAATGATGGGCTCCTAAGATCAAGCTGATATGCAGTCGATCTTTGCTTGTATTGTTTCTTAAGGGACCCCGATTTCACTCCCAAGATCTAGTTAATGTTGTCAACCAGTTGAATGAAATTTTCAAGGAAACCTTGAGAATAGGAAGGATGCTGAAGCTTGGCCCAATCTAAAGACTTTTGTGGGATCAAGATCTCCTTTAGAGGAAATGTATTGCCAGTGCTAGGCTCAGAAAGATCAAGCAAGTCTTGGCCCGTCTCCATTAAGAATCTTCAAAAGGCCGTTTAGACGGTCGAAGAACCGAAAAAATGCCATATTGGGGCAGAATTTTTCTTGATTCTTCTCTTGTGTAAAAAGGGATGAAGCCGATGGCCATAAGAGCGTCATGAGTTCCAGTGCAAATCCCACGTGAGACTGTGTCCAAGAGACTGAAGGGTCATCCATGTTCTTCAAATTCACCTCAATTGGAGTCATGACAGAAACTTGTAGAACCATTTCTGAATACACAAGCCATGTTAACTCATTCAAGAACCCACTCCAAGGATTTGAAGATTACAATAAACCTACTTTGGGTTACCTTGTGGATGCAACATCTCAATCAATCAGCATGAGACACCTATATTGAACATGAGAATGGACAATCAAAAGGATACATGAGGCCACTCTATTGGAGGAGGGCCTAGGTATTTCCAACTTTGTAGGATCTTTTCAGGGCCAAGATTCCCTACTAACCTCAATTCTTTTGAATTCCCTTTTCAAGAACTGGCTTCAGCTTATCAAATATCAAGCAAGAGAAGCACAAACTGAGTTGTCTACTCCAATAATGTCAACTAATTTCCTTCATAGAAGCCACCAAGGGTCCCAGATTCCCTATCTCAAACATGAGCAGCAACCAATTCTATTGAGGATTTAAAAGAGCGATTAGTGAGATCAGTGATCCACAAGATGTCTATATGGACCAAAAGAAGGCTGAGCCTATAGGTGCTCACAATATGATACTGGGGCGGATTTTTAGTGGTCTCATTCCTATACGACCACTAAAAATCCATTGGCCAACCCCTACATTACCCATGAGGGCTAGCTACTGCAAGTCTAAGAGTAGAATTCAGCTAGAAGACTGAGTCAATCCATACAGTTTGCAAGCTTTTCTGTCAAAGCATCTCAAAAGGGTAAAAAGAACCTAACATCTCTCCAGCAAGATCAGCCAGCTTGAACTTGGTTTTCTTCAGCTTGCCTCAGTGTTTCCTTCAATGTCTTAATCAAGAAAAGTTTTCTTTCACCTTCGGGTAGTCTAAGTGGTTCCTTCGGGTTTCCCTCAAAAAAGATCCTCTCTTTTGCCAAGTATCCTGGGATGTCTTTAGGTTTCTTGATATGTGAATCCTCACAACCTTCAGTTAAAAATCTCACCAATCTATGAAAGTGATTAAGAGATATGAGAGACTAGAAAAATTGGGGTGCTCTCATTAAGTTGAATGAATTACAATTTGATAAAATGAAATATACATGGCTTTATTTCCTAGATTACAATCTAGTAAAAAATTACAAAGCTTTATTTCCTAGATTACAATCTAACAGAAAATTCCAAGGGTTTGTTTCCTAGATTACAATCTAAGAAAAAAGGGAAAAGATAACGCACTTTCCTATGAACCAAAATCTAGATTCCAAGGGTTAGGTTATAGAATGGGAAGGTGTTAGGCACCCATTCTGCCCAGACGGAGTTTGGTCTTCTAGACTCTAAATGACCATTTATATACTCATTTGAATGATGCATTATATTGAAATTCCCAAATTTAAGATTAATTCATTCTTTAAGAATTCAAAATCTGCAACTTTTTATTTAAAAAGAAACACAAAAATTGGTGATATTTTACATTGAAGAAAATATTTTTTTTGTTATAAAAAAGAGTTTAGATTTGTATTTTAGTGAAAAATACAGATCAGTTTTTATATGCAGAAAAATTTCAAATCTGTATTTAATGAAATACAGATCAGTTTTTTTATTTGCAAAAAAATTCCAGATCTGTATTTAATGAAAATACAGATTACTTTTTATTTGCAGAAAGATTTCAGAAGTATATTTAATGAGAATACAGATCAGTTTTGTATGCAGAAAAAAATTTCAAATATGTATTTAATGAAAATACAAATAAGTTTTGTATGCAGAAAAAATTTCAGATCTATATTTAATGAAAATACAGATCAGTTTTATATGCAGAAAACATTTCAGATCTATATTTAATGAAAATACAGATCAGTTTTATATTGCTGTTCTTTTTTCTTTTTAAAAATGTTTTTAGTAGTTTATTGCAAATCTCAAAATTTAAAGAAGAATCAAATCTTAAACTTAGACATGTTAATCAACTACTAAAAATCGAATTAAGCATATGAACATGGCAAAAAAAATTATGAACAACATTTTATGGACAATGAGTAAAATCAAACATACATCCACGAAAACATGCGATGAACAAAACATATATATCAAATAGGAAAGAAAAGAATAAACAAAAGGGTGAGATTAAAGACATACTTGCATGAATGTACCCTTCAATGAAAGAATATTTTAGAAATCAAAGAAGTTCAACCTCTTTGAGATCTAAAATATGTTCACTTACGAAAAACAAATTCTTAAAGCCAAGGCTTTCAGAACGTCTTTAACGTAAGGGGAGTAAAGAAGTCAAAAAAAGAAGGGCCTTGATTTTTGATGTTTTTCCCCTATTTATAGAGGTTGGATGCTTGAAAAATAAGTTGAATGGGATCAGATACGAATTGGGTTACGTCCTTATCCCTAAAAATTCGAAATAGATGTGTTTTAACTTAATTAGAGCATTTCTGGGCTAGGCCTCAGAGTTGTGCCAATCGGCACTTGGGAAGTGCCGATTGGCCCTCTCAAGTGCCGAGTCCCACTTCCAATTTTGGTTCAATTTGGACTCTTTTTTAGGAATTATCTAAGTCGGGAATTGCACCTGGACATATTTTTAACTCATGTTCTAAAATTAATCCATTTTTCTTTGATAATCAGGTCTTTAAATAATAATTATTTGATAGATAAATATTCTAAAAAGACTTAATTATCAACAATTCCCTTTTTATCTGATTATCTATTTTATTCCCATGCAAGCAGGCTTATTTCTAATAAGAACAAACAACCAATCACAAAATTATTTAATCAATTTTAATGGTTTAACCAATCAGATTTAATTCCAATTAATCACATGTGATCGGTTTCAACCCTATACAATGCATGCAGACCGTGAACATTTGATCTTGTGATATCTTTCAATCCGACGGTCCGATTCAGAAATCGGGCATACTGTCGCGACCGTTAGAATCTCAAGATCATTTTTATGATATACAATGAATGATTTAATGTATGTAATGCAACTATGACTTTTGGGTATTTGAAATGGTCATTTTAGTCATCTTCCAAAATTAAATTATGGGTGCAAAATCGAGTGTCTACAGAATGCCCCTCATTAATAGAGCTTGCAAAGCAAATGTCAATGTAAAACAAAGACACTGATTTTAGCAACCATGATTTAATCGAGGTTGACTTTTCAAAGATTTCCTAGCCCTAGAGCCTAGAACCTTTGGGTATAGAACTAGTGTTTTATTGTTTTTAAAAGTGAAAACTATGGATATCTAATCTACTTGATAATTGATGAACCTAGATAAAATCTTAAATGTTGATGAGGCAATAGAGAACTATATTCGCTCGACTTGGAATGAGATGACCAAGAACTGTATTCGCCCGATCTAGAAGTAGACTGAGAACTATATTCAGCTCAATCTAAATTAAGGTAACTAGGAATTGTATTCGCCCAATGTGGAAGTAGACTGAGAACTATATTCAGCTCAATCTGAAATTCTGAAGGCCACTGAGAACTATATTCAGCTCGGTCTGGAATTCTGGAGGCGATTGAGAACTATGTTCTGCTCGGTCTAAAATTCTAAAGGCGACTGAGAACTATATTTAGCTCGGTCTAGAATTCTAGGGGCGACTAAGAACAATATTTGGCTCAATCTGAAATTCTAAAGGCAACTGAGAACTATATTCGACTCGGTCTGGAATTCTGGAGGCGACTGAGAACTATATTCGGCTCAATCTGGAATTCTAAAGGCGACTGAGAATTATATTCGGCTCAATCTGAAATTCTGAAGGCGACTGCGAACTATATTCAGCTCGGTCTGGAATTCTAGAGGCGACTGAGTACTATATTCGGCTCGATCTGGAATTCTAAAGGCAATTGAGAACTATATTCGGCTCGGTCTGGAATTTTGAAGGCGACTGAGAACTATATTCAGCTCGATCTAAAATTCTGAAGGCGAATGAGAACTATATTCGGCTCAATTTGAAGATTTGGTCTTTGCCTGCAAAAGACCAAAGTCTCGCATTAGAATTTGAATGATTGGTGCTTTATTGCTCCACTATTTGAGATGTGCAAATTTTTTCTTCTTCTTCTTTTTTGCTTCAAGATTTGAATTTCTCTTTAAAGGGAAGAACCATTAATTTTTTTCGAGGTCCTTTGAAAATTTTTCTTCACTTTCATTTGAAATTTGAAATTTTCTTTTGAAATTGGAACCCTTTTTTTTTGGAAATCCTTGAAAAAATTTTCATTTTTCTTCCTTCAAAATTTGAAATTTTCTTGAAATTGAAACCATGTATTTTTGGAAATCCTTGAAACTTTTTTTTTTTTCATTTCATTTTTTTTCAAAATTTGAAATTTTCTTGAAATTGAAACCATTTATTTTTCAAAATTCTTGAAAGGTTTTCTTTTTTATTTTTTTAAATGAACTGAACCCCTTTTTTTTTTTTTTTGTGAGTTGACTCGGCAACTCACGAGACACTCAAAGAAAAGGGGGGGCTGAAATTTTGGCCCCCCTTTTGTTGTCTTCATCTTTTTTTTTTTTTTTTTTTTTTTTTTTTGCTTCTTCTTCACTCTCACTTCTTCCTCCATTATCACTATTCACAAGCTTCTTCCTTTTACATTTTCTTCTTTTCCACACCATTTCTTGCTTGGAAAATCACTTTTCTAGGCTTTTAAACTTGATTTCTACCATCCTTTAAAATATCTCTTCAGATCCTTAAGTTTTTGAGCATCCTTGCAAACCCCTTTTTTTTAGACGCATTTTCAAACCTTCATCTTTGCATCTCCATGGCATCTCCTCATGGACAAACTTACTTTCTTACTTTCAATGGGAAGAAGTATCATCCACCCCTAGAATGGAATGATGAAGAAGGGCCCCTTCAAGACCCAAGCCACCATGCTCCAGACTCATCCAAGAAAGATTTCAAGGTGAGCACATTTTTTTTGCTTTCTTGTTAGTAAATTTGTTAATTTCATCTTTTGTTATGAACTTTATGGTGGGGCATTGTCATATTGCTGTTGTTTGCTCTTGTGGGAATTTTGGACATTGTATGATTTGGTGGAAAATCATTGTTAAGTCATGTTGATTTTTATTTTGGGGCATTTTTGAATTGTTGAGTTGTTAGATATTGTGGGGTTTGGATAATGTTGATGGTTTATGAAGCTTTGCATTGTATGTAGCTTTAGGTATTGTTGGATGAATTTTGACTTGATTTTTTTTAATGGGTACGAAATTATGAAAATTTGATGTGTAGGCATGATTGAGTAAACCCAATTTTGATGAGTGCGGAAATTTTGTTGGTATGTGTGGGCATTATTTTCATGGATATGGAAGTTTTTGTGGGTATTTTTTTCATGGGTATGGAAATTTTTGTGGGTTGGACATATGTTTGAGTCATTGTTGAATGCATTTAGGGAGATAAATGATTTTTGGGTTGATTGGAATACTGTTAGGATGTCGTGGAATTTGAATTTGTGAAATGGCATTTGGGGTTCGGTTAATTTTTTTGAGGGGCATTATTTTATTGGTTGGGATTTTGGGGTGAGTATTTTTGGAACAGGGCATTTTTGTGAATATCACAATGATTGGCTAAACTTTGTTTTGTAGAATCTCAAGAGTCGAGGTAGTCTTTAATTGTTGAAGTATAGGTGGACGGCATTGTCCCTAGACATTAAAAATGTCATTAATGAAGCTGGCTTTCAAACCTTTTTTCGAGCTCTGTTGGATCACGACACTATTGAGTATAAGGACCTTCAACTGCTTCTTGCATTGTCAGAGCGATTCTGGGATACCACTTGTACTTTTCATTTTTCGGGTATTGGCAAGGTGATGCTGACACCCTATAACTTCTTAGCCATTACTGGCTTGAAATTGGGTGGTGAGAGAATTGAAGTTAATGATTCCATCTCATTAATGGAAATTGAGGGTCTTTTGGGTGTGATGCCTCCGCGAGTCAGGAGTAAGAATGTACCCTTGATGTGGCTGTATTCCAACATTGACAAGTGTAAGATTATAGCAACTGGCACCGCATGTTCATGCTTCTCTTCATTGGAACTCTCTTATGTCCAAACTTGGGAAGCACTATGAGTTTACATTACTTGTGGAGTTTGAGGGATATTAATCAAATCAAAAATTATGATTGGGTCGGCATGGCTTATGCAACCCTTTTGCACTTCATGACTCAGCTTTCTCAGCGCAGTATTTCTAGCTTAAGAGGTGCGCCATTTGTTTGGCAGGTAAGATTCAAATTCTTGGTTAGGCATATTTTGTAAGGGTTATTTTGTATTGTTGTGCTACTGTTGATGTATGCTGATTTTTTCAGGTCTGGATGTACGAATATTTTAGGGTTGGTCTGCAACTTTTGGAAGATGTTGATGATATGTTTCCACAGTTTCTTCGCTGGCTGGCTAAGTATCGTCTGTTAGCACCTCCCAAGCGTTCTTTGTAGGCTTGGTGTATGATAATCGACGGCTTTTTTTTTTGTTGTTTTTTTTTTTTTTTTTGGTCGTTTGTTTTATGTTTTGTGTTTTTTTTTTTTTTTTTTTTTTTTATGGGTACGACTTCTTTTCATTCTGGGCTCTTTATGATTTTCAGATGTCCTTAAATCCTTGGCATGGATGTGAGGAGCATGTGGAGTGTGAATGGGCTCAAGAATTGAATGGTCGTCAATGTTGTTTGAATGTGGCCATGGGAGATATTGGTATCTTGGTGACCGGGTACTGGCTTAAGTTCAACATATGTACCCTTTTGAAATGATTCCTGCCCATCCTTATCTTTCCATCCGGTTGGCAGACCTTCTGGCTAATGAAGAAATTGCTCGTGCTTGGGTTGGCCACACTGTTCTCAGGACACCAGGAGACTACCTTGAATTTGTCCAGGCTCAATTGCTAGGTTGCTTAGCTGACATCTCTAGAGCATTGGTAGCTTTCTTTCTTTCCCAATTCAACTTGTATCATGGCTCTCATCATTATCTTTTATTTCCTTTGTTTTTCCTTTTGTGAAGATATCTGCATGTTGCATTTTTAGGCTTCATGCTCTGAAGATGAGAGTCCTCCTCCTAGCAATGCTGATGTCTCTTCTAGTTCCTTCATGGAGACATATCCTCATTTTCTAGCATGGCAATATGAAGTAATGAACCCTAATGGATCTTTCAACTCTGTGAATCCTTTAGTCCTTTATCCTCATTTTTGTTCATTAAGTCATCTCTGAACTTGTGGGTTTGTGCTTCAGAAATCTTGAATTTCATAATCGGTAACAAGAATCTCGATTTTATGCAAGTCAAGAAGGAGACACAGAAGGTGGCTCCTCTAGGGGTGGGTCTAGAAGGTCTTCCCACAGGCAGACTCGAAGTCCAAATGACACTTGACTTGCATTTTAATTTTCCTGCAAAGACAAAAATATTCTTTAGTCAATCAATTTCTACTAACTTCCACTTTTAGCTCTTTGTCCTTGGATTGCTTTTAGCCTTGCTGAAACTTAGATGAGACAAGTTTAGATTTCACCTAATGAAGCTTTGTAGTACACAATTTGAATTTATCTGACCAATTCTGATGTGATTTGTACTCACCTGAATGAGGCACGACCGAATGCCCCTAGTCGAAAGAATTATGTATGATAGTCTTTTATTTTGAAGAAAGGTTTCTCTCCTTTTTTTAGAAAAAAGATGATTGACTTGATTTATTTCAGAGAAGGGGGATAAGGTATAGCCGAATGCCCCTAGTTTAGAAAATAAATGCATGATTTGGAATAATCTTAATTCGGTGAAATTTCTTATTCTCACCTTTTGAAACAAAGGATGCAGATGATGATTTTTGAAATATGGACAAGAGATAGGAAAATTGTTGGATAATATAGTTTTGTATCTCAAACAAAACACACAGTAGAAGCAACAAACATAGATCTATTTCATTCATGATTGATAACATGCACTATGTAAATTTCAGAATTTAAGAACAAGATAGCGTACCTTGGTGCAGTGAAATTCAAAACAAAAGATTATACGTACTTGGGAACACTTTTAATCTTCACTCCAATTCTACTTTACGCCCAAGAAGTGTGGTCTCTCAATTCAGTTTATCAGGGAGAATAATTGAGTGGCTTCACTCACACATACACATCATTTCACAATGATGTCTCTCCTTTTTTTTTATAAAACTTATAAAAAATTCTGTATGTTTCTCCCTTTATATTTAACTGATTATCTAATTGGACTGGCCTATTGGGCCTTTCCAATTGGGCTTTAGTGTGTGGCTTGGAATGGGACCAAAAGGGACCAATAAGACACTAGCTCCAATGGGCCTTGGGCTTTTCTGTCAACTCTTGACAAGTCCAAAGTTACCATTAATTATATTTAATACCACTATATAAATATAATTGCACTCTAGGCCTTATTAATAAATTATATCTCAAGACTTTATTATACATGCAACCCCTTCATAAAATATTCGTAGTAATACAAAGTCATGAATGAAGACTGCCACTTTGTGAATTACCACATCTTAATCCTTAAGTACCCGGTTTAATCCTTTAAGTTATTCATCATATATTTATGAAATCCAATTTCATAAATATATACTTTAGTAACTATTTACTAAAGTAGTTAGGCCTAACATTCTGAATAACAAACCCATTAAACTTATCTACAGGGAATATTTTGTATCTCTGTTAAGAGATTATGAATTCCATCTTGAGAATATATGTTCCATCAACACTAAATGTGACTACCCAACATACTGAGGTTTTGACCGTTACTTTAGATCTCACTCCTGATATATCAAAGCAACCTACACTTCATGATCAGGTTCATTATTCTCTCAGGATTAAGAGTTCATGTAAATATATAAATCGTGAGATTTATTATTTATTTGAAAGTCGTTAGGAGAATAATAAATCTCACAGCGGTCCAATTCAATATGTCTTAACTCTTAAAACATATCAACATATCAACTAGAAATCTCCACTTCCATGATCAAGAAAAATCATCTTAATTGATATGTTATAGTCTTCGCAGATGAAATGCCCAGTTTCATCACCGACTACGAACTATAATTCTGAGTTTACAAAGAACTTGTGATTTATATCTTCTGTGACGTTTCACATAAATCACATACTATGCATCTTATGGACTATATGATAATGTCCGAATATTCATGTTACCATTATTTCAGATAATAATAAAACAATTTTATTAAACACAATATTAAGTCATACATAATGTCATACTTAATATTATACATAGCATCATACAATAGGATTTAAGAGCACTAATCCTAACACAAATGCCCTAGTTTGACAATCAATCGGCACTTGGGAGTGCCGATTGGCATACCCAATTTTGCCCCGACTCCTCGCATTTGTCTGATGCATTTTCTGTGTTTTTGAGTTTTTTGAAAAATATTTTCTCCGTTCGGGACTATGAAACACTTTCCCAGTCAACTCCAAACTCTTTAAACTTATTTAAACATGGTTAAAGACTAGGATAGACTATCTTAGCATTAAACCTGCAAACAAATCTCTGCATCAAAGCTATCAAGAAACAACAATCACATACAAGAATTATTCATGGCCAGCAATCAAAATTTCCCTCATTTAATCACACATGATATCAACAGATGGGTTTGTAGCTTTGATTTTGTCACCAAGACCAATTTCACTACCTACAAACTAGGGGGGATTAAGGCTCTAAGGAATGTCAAGATCAAGTGGGATTTTCTCCATGCTAGAGCCAGGCAGATTGTCAGGTATGAATTTATTAATTTTTTCAACCGATCGAGATACACATTCGATCGATCGAAAACTGGAAATTCATAATTTTTTCTAAGTGTTTTCACATGTATAAAGAGCAAGGCTATGTGTAATTAGATTACACATGTTTTATAATTAAAAACCTTTCTTTTAAAACATCTAGTGGGAGAGAGATACAAGGGTTGGATCTCACAGCCTCCACTGTCGATTCATAGTAGTGTGAAATATATACTTTGTCTTTGCTTCGAGCTTTGCATTCCAGGGGTGTTATGCAAGTTGGATGTGGAGAAGACTTATGATCATGTGAACTGGGGTTTCCTAATGTATATGCTTGAGTGGCTTGGGTTCCCAAAAAAATGGAAGAAATAGACATTTTACTACATATCCACGGTCAAATTCTTCTGTGACTTTTTACATAAATCACATACTATGCATCTCATGGGCTCCATGTGGTTTCTTTGAGAATTATAAAGGCTTACGACAAGGTGACCCTTTGTCTTCATTATTATTTGTTGTTGTTATAGAGGCAGTTAGCAAAATGTTGGATAAGGCGGTGATAGAATTTTAATTGTTTGGATTTAGTGTGGGTACCTCCACAAGTGATCACTTATTGGTAACTCATCTTCTCTTTGTAGATGATACGTTAGTTATGTGCAATGCTGATATCGACCAGATGTTGCTTTTGCACCTGATTTTGTCATGGTTTGAGATTGTATCTTGATTGAAAATTAATTTGGATAAGTCTGAACTAGTTCTTGTGGGAGTGGTTCCAAATTTTAAGATGCTAGTAGATGCGTCGGGTTGTAAGTAAGGCTCACTTCTTATGAAATATTTAGGCCTTCCATTGGGTGCAAAATGGAAAGATAGAGCAGTTTGGAATCCCATCATTGAGAAGGTGGAAAGGAGGTTAGTAGGATGGAAAAGATTGTATCTATCCAAAGGGGGGAGACTTACTCTCATAAAAAGTACTTTATCCAATTTACCTACTTATCACCTTTCCTTTTTTCCAATTCTGGTAGATATAGCATACTGTATAGAACAACTTCAATGACATATTCTTTGGGGTGGTCTGGGAGATGATTCTAAACATCACTTGGTGAATTGGTCCAAGGTATGCTCTCCTATCCAGTCTGGGGGTCTAGGAATTCGAAATTTGAGATACTTTAATGAAGCACTATTGGAAAAATGGTTGTGGAGATTTGGGTATGAGAGAGAAGTGTTATGGAGAAGGGTTATAAGGGCTAAATATGCAGTTGAGGAGGGAGATTGGTGCTCTAATTATATTCCAGGCTCCTATGGGGTGTGTTTATGGAAAACTATTAGTATCGGTTGGTCTACTTTTTCTCGCTACATTTAATTTCAAATTAGAGATGGGACTAGAGTGAAATTTTGGCATGATGTCAGGTGTGGGGATAATCTTTTGAGTATGTGTTTTCCAGATTTATTTAGATTCAGTAATGATAAGGAGGCTTATGTGGCTGATCTCATGTAGTTTCCTAACGGGGTTCTTTTTTGGGACTTAGAATTCTTGCGAGAAATTTATGATAAGGAGTCAGATTCTTTGTCTGTTTTTTGAAATGTTATATATGGAGTCTCATTGAGAAGTATTGGTGAGGATAAGATGTGTTGGACACCTGCTAAGAGCAAGGGCTTTAAGGTAAGCAGTTACTATTAGGCTTTGTTGGGTGTATGTACTCAATCCTTCCCTTGGTGAAGTATTTGGAAGCAAAAGGTTCCTTCCAGAGTTGCATTTTTTTTTGGACTGCAGCTTTAGGAACTATCTTAACTATTGATAATTTACGTAAGAAGAAGGTGTTGATTCTAGATTGGTGTTATATGTGCAAACGTAATGGAGAATTTCTGGGATACTGAAGACCATGTGTTTCGGTTTAACACTGCTAAAGTTTGTCCCACAATCGAAGAATTTTTTGCTATTTTGGGTTATGAGCCTGGCAAAAAATCTGTAGCAGTTTCTTATGATCCCAAATATAGGGAGATCTTATCTGATGCCCAAGGGCTTTCTACTTCAATTACCAGTAGCATGATTAAAGGCTACATGGTGAATCTTCATGCAATTATTACAAGACTCATCGATAAACGTACTCATGGTTTGTCTAAAAACATGCAGAAAAATTTTGGCTTAGCTCTTTGCTTCATGGGAGAATTCTTGCTTTGCTCTGGAAGACCTAGCTTTATGGATGCTCAAGCCATAGGTATTGTGAGTTAAGTTAAGCATGGTGACAATCCTGCTTCTTTGATCTTGGCAAAATCTCTTTTAGGGTTGGACTCTATATTTCTTGGTGAATAATTGCAAAAATTTCTTGGGAGTCCCTTGACTTTGTAGATATGGTTGATGGAAAGACTGGACATGATCGTTATACCCACTATTGCCAATTATGGTCCTAGTAATTTCCTTAGCAGGGCTGTCCTCAAGACCAATTGTCACATTGAAAGTAACTGGGTGAAATTTCTGAACAATAAATCCAGTATCTCAATTCAATGGGATTGTTATTGGTGGAAGTGCCCGCCTCCTTTGTTGCAGTCTTCGAGATCGGATCACATCTTCTTAGTTGGCTTGAGAAGGGCAACTTTCTATAAGGCTGATAAACTCTTGAGACAATTCCAGTTTGAGCAGGGAATGCCTAGTGGTAGAGGAAGAAAATCTTTTACTCCTGTGGACCCAACTCCTACTTCTTTAAGGAACATGTTGTTA
This sequence comes from Notholithocarpus densiflorus, assembly GCA_030021035.2. Classification (NCBI taxonomy): domain Eukaryota; kingdom Viridiplantae; phylum Streptophyta; class Magnoliopsida; order Fagales; family Fagaceae; genus Notholithocarpus; species Notholithocarpus densiflorus. Next base: position 62,823 of record JARYZH020000038.1, on the reverse strand, counting down.
GGCTTGGACATGGCTAACCGAGTGGATCAATCTTTTGTTAAGGTTCACTTTCACAGGATGGCCGTGGAATACTCTAACTAGCTAGTGAACTAGATTGTGGATAAAGAGACTGACATGGCTTCTATGGGAAAAAAATTTCTTAAAGATAACCAAGACAAGCACGGGGATAACAACTATGAGTTTAAAAGGAGAGACAAAGATGACAAAGTACCTACCACAGAGAGAACTAACGAAAAACCAAAGAAGAAAAGACTGAAGAAAAAATGATTCTCTTATTTCTATCTTCTAACATGTTTATTTTAAAAGTTAGTTTAAAACTTTTAGCTTTAGGAACTATTTTAGGACTTTTAGGTTTAGGGTTCTGTTTAGGGTTTGACTTCTTTAGGGTTGTGCTTTTTTAGGGTTTGGTTTTTTTGTTTAGAGTTTGGTTTAGGGTTTGGGTTTTAAAGTTTATGTAATGACATGGTTTAATGAAATGATTAAATTTTGGCAAAAAATTTCACTTCTTTTGTGCTTGATGGGTAAATGGTGGGTTTGGGTAAGTTGTGACCAAACCAATATATGGTTGCCTACGTACCTCCTTGGCAAAAGGATTTGATCATCACATGGTTCATTTTATTTGCCTTAACTTTTCTTAAGCCGCCCTTTCGGGTTTTCAACCTATCAGGCACTCTCACTTTTTTTTTTTTTTCAACTCTCCTTTTGCGTAGATTGCCCTTTCAAGTTTTCAACCTACCATTTTTAGCCTTAATTTTTGCCTAGGCCGCCCTTTCGGGTTTTCAACCTAGCAGGCCATTTTCTTTTCTTTTTTCTTTTTTTTTGTTTGTTTGTTTGCTGAACCTAGGAAAGAGAATAACATAATTTACAACCACTTCAAACGTGGTATATTCAGACTACCACCTCAGACATGGTATTTCTTCAATTGATCCATATTGGTCGGCTCAGTAAAAGGGTTTGCATTTAAGTCCATCAACCTTACTGCTCCTCCAGAGTATATCTGTTTTATGATATATGAACCTGCCCAATTTTGCTTGAATTTCCCATTTGTTTCATGAATCGAGGCTCGAATCTCCTTTGGCACTAAATCTCCTGTCTTCAAATCTCTAGCTCTTACTTTCTTGTCAAAAGCTTTTTTGAGTTTTCTTTGGTAAACTGGAATGTGATACAAGGCCTTAAGTCTTTTCTCATCCATCATGCATAACAGGTCATATCTACTTTGCAACCAATCTGGCTCAGGGATTTCACTCTCCAATACTGTTCTCAATGAATGAACACCCATTTCAATGGGAAGAACTGCCTCCATCCCATACACCAACGAATAAGGAGTGGCTCATGTGGATGACTAAATTAATGCCTTATACCCCCAAAGTGCATAAGGTAATTGTAGATGCCAATCCTGGTAATTCTTCGAGCTTTTCTTCAAAATTTTCCCTATGTTCTTATTTGCAGCTTCAACTGCTCCATTGGTCTGAGGACGGTAGGATGAGGATTTATGGTGCTGAATATTAAACTGTTAAAGTAGCTTCTCCGTTTCTCCCTTGAAATGCAGCCTATTGTCTGAGATAGTTTCATGCAGTACCCCATATCTATAAATGATATTAGTCTGAATAAACTAAGCAACTTTCTTCGAGTTCAAAACCTTATATGAGGCAGCTTCCACCCATTTAGTGATGTAATCAATAGCAACCAGTATGAATTCATGGCTATTTGATGCCATTGGGTGAATCTTCCCAATAATATCTATCCCCTATGTAGAGAATGGCCAAGGTGAAGTCATGGTATGCAGTGGCATTGTCGGCATGTGCTTCAGATCTCCATGGACTTGGCATTGATGACATTTTCAAACATGAACTGCGCAGTCTGATTCCATAGTAGTCCAGTAATAACCCTGTCTCATTATCTTTTGTGACAGCATGTGTGCATTCATATGTGGCCCATAACTTGACTCGTGGACCTCCTCAATTATTTGTTGTGCTTTCTTGGCAGTCACGCAAAGGAGATGGATTCCAACATACAATCTTATGTACAGCCTTTCACCACAAATAATGTAATTAGTGGACAACCTTCTAATAGCCAAATGGTCATTCTTGTCTGTAGTCTTCGAGTATGTCCCATCCTTGAGGTACTGTAAGATGTCTGAATACCATTCACCTTCCCCATTTATTTCCTCGTCTCCTCCTACTGACATACAATAAGCCAGCTCTTCTTTTAGTTCCACCATGATCGGCCAAGCTTTGTCTTCCTTAGGCTCATCCATCATGGATGCCATTGTTGCTAAAGCATCTGTAATTTGATATTGCATTCTTGGCACATACTAGTACTGAATCTTACCGAATTTCGATGCCAACTTTTGAAGACATTCATGATAGGCATTAGCTTTTCTTCCTTAATCTTCCATCTATTCTGAATCTGAGAAATTATCAAAGCTGAATCACCATATACTTCCAACTCTTTCACTCCAAGACCTAAGGCTGCTTGTAACCCCATAATGCAAGCTTCATATTCAATGGCATTATTAGTGGCAGGAAAGTTGAGCCTACTAGAGAATGGGATGTGTCCCTTTTGGAGAAATTAGGAGAACTCCAATGCTACTTCCATTCTGATTAGTTGCTCCATCAAAATACATCTTCCATGGTTCTAACTCTATTCCCATGATATCTTCATCCGGAAAGTCCCCTTGGATTTCTTCGGCTTCTTTAGGTGAACAATGGGCTAAGTGGTCAGCAATTGCTCTTCCCTTTACAGACTTCTAAGTCACAAATTTAATATCAAATTCTGACAAAGTAGAACCCATTCAGCTATCTTCCCATCTTGCACCGGCTTCTCTAGTAGATATTTCAAAGGATCCATTCTTGCAATCAACAAGACCTTGAAATCAAGCATATAATGCCTAAGTTTTCGGGTTGCCCATACAAGTGCTACACATGTCTTCTCAAGTAGTGAATACTTTTCTTCACAAGCCAACATCTTCTTGTTAAGGTAATAAATTGCATTCTCTTTTCTAGACTCCTCTAGGTATTGAGCAAGCAAAGCCCCCCCATTGCTGTATCCGTGGTTGTGAGATATAGCAATAATGGCTTTTCAGGTACCGGTGGAACCAGTATTAGTGGATTCATCAAATAACTCTTAATCTTCTCGAACGCTTCTTGGCATTGTTCTTTCCACACCCTGGGAACTTATTTCTTAAGCAGTCGAAAAGGTGGCTCACATGTCATGGTGAGCTGGGCTATGAACCTGCTTATGTATTGTTGTTTATCTATTTTGGCAATATTGTTGATGGTCTTTATATTTTAACTCCTGATAAGCAAGAATTATATAATTCTGAATTAGATAATAATTCTCATGTGAAATCATTAAAGAGAAAGTTTCCTTCTACTAATGATGCATATATTTGGCACTTGCGTTTGGGTCATATTAATTCAAATAGAATTCAAAGACTGATCAAAGATGGTCTTTTAGAGCCATTGGACTTTGATGAATTTCCAGTTTGTGAATCTTGTTTAGAGGGAAAAATGACTAAACGACCTTTTAATGCAAAAGATAGAAGAGCCCAAGAGTTGCTTGAATTAGTTCATACGAATGTATATGGTCATATGTCAACCCAAGCAAAAGGAGGTTATGAGTACTTCATCACTTTTATTGATGATTACTCAAGATATGGTTATGTGTACCTAATGAGATGGAAGTCCGAAGCCTTTGAAAAGTTCAAAGAGTTTAGGGCTGAAGTTAAGAATCAATTGGGTAAACACATAAAGGTCATTCGATCTGATCGTGGTGGCGAATACCTCCTTAGGGATTTCAAGGATTACTTAATTCAAAATCCATTTGATGGAAAAATACATGTTTGTATCGTATACAAAACATACGCAGCGGAAAATTAACGGATCTACTTCATTCGAAATTGATAACATGCACTATGTAAATTTCAGAATATAAGAACAAGAGAGTGTACCTTGGTGCGGTGAAATTCAAAATCAAAAATTAGAAGTACTCGAGAACACTTTTAATCTTCACTCCAATTTCACTTGATGCCCAAGATGTGTGGTCTCTCAATCAGTTATTTGTGTGTTCAAGAGAGAAATTAGAGAGTGTCCAACACTCACACAAAACCATTTCATGTACATACAAAATTCTGTATGTTTGTCTCCTTATAACTGATTATCTAATTGGGCTAGCCTTTTGGGTCTTTCCAATTGGGCTTTAGTATGTGGCTTGGAGTGGGACCAAAAGGGAACAAATAAGACACTAGCTCCAATGGGCTTTAAGCTTTTCTGTCAACTTTTGACAAGTCCAAAGTTACCATTAACTATATTTAATACCCTTCTTTAACACAATATCCATGTTTACCTAAATAAGTTGTAGAAATTAAATTCCTACGAACATTAGGTACAAACAAACAGTCTTCTAATATTAAAAACCTAGACTCAAAGCATAAATTAAACACTCTAATGGCTACAACCAGAATCCTGCTCCCATCAGCCAAAGTAAGAAACAATTCCCCTACATTAAGCTTTTTGGTCTACTGGAACCCCGCCAAAGAATTGCAGATATGATTAGTACAACCTGAATCCACACACCAGGAATCCGTGGGATTTTGTACTAAACATATTTCAAGGAGGAATGAACTATTCATACCCTTATTGTTGGCAGCCCTGAATTTTGGACAATTCCTCTTCCAATGTCCTTTCTCACCACAATGGAAACATTTTCCTTTGATCTTATTTCCTTTATCGGCAACCCCTAAAGCAATTTGTTTACCCTCTTGCTTGGTGAAGTCGTTCTTCTTCTTTTTCTTACCCTTGCCTTTCGACTTAGGTTGAGAAGTAGAGGCTTCAGCAATATTGGCATCAACACTAGAAGTACCAAGAATGCTTTCCGCCGCTACCAATTCATTCATTAATTCAGACAATGAATAAATCTTTTTGTTTATATTATAATTGAGTCTAAATTCCTTGAATGATTTCAGTAGTGATTGGAGTATCGTATCCACTTGGGATTCTCCATCAATATCGGCACCTAAAACTTCCAATGTATTCAGATTAGAGATCATTGTAAGGTAATGCTCCCTCACTGAACTGCCCTCAGCCATTTTGGTATTATAAATTTTCGTCATGGTTTCTTGCCTTGCAGAACGGCCTTGCTCACCAAACATCTCCTTCAGACTTAGCATAATATCTGAAGCTAGTTCTACATCCTGCATTTGATGCTGTAAAACATTTGAGATAGATGCTAGGATGTAGCACTTGGCCATCTCATTAGATTTCTGCCAACGATCATATCGTTGTTTTTCCTCAAGAGGAGCATCTAATGATGTAAAGCTAGGACATGGTTTAGTAAGCACGTATTTGTGCTCTTCAGCAATAAAAACAATGTCCAAATTTCTTTTCCAGTCAACATAGTTGGATCTAGTCAGTTTGTTTTGATTAAGAATAGTAACAAGTGGGCTAAAAGATGCCATGTTCAAATCTGAAAACAATAAACATGAATATAATAAGTAAACTGGACATTATCAATTTAGCATATAAACATATAGTATGGAACCTTAATAAAACCATAAATTAATATATGCATGTTGACACCCTATTTTGAAACTCGCATTTAACCTCACATGGAGGGTAAAAGGGTAATTTCACCTTAGAAATATGCATCTTGATTCTGGTCACTAGATCCTTAATCTCATTTCACCAAAATGATCTTGATGTTGTAACGATCAAATCGACTAGTCATAAGCCCTAATCGGACCATCAGATTGAAAGTTATCATCAAATCAAGTTTTAATGGCCGAGATGCACTATCACAAATTGAGTCTAACTATATGTGATTATGCACAATTGATTTCAATTAGTTATAAGTATAATCAATTTAAGAACGTTGATGTGTCATAATTTGATTGGTTAGAACTATATTTTATGGTAGGATTGCACATGCCTAATTAACTAGATAGTTAAACATTAATTATTCAATGAGTAATTTGTGCAATTATCTTTTAATTAGGGTAAATTTGGAACCAATTAAGTCTAAAATGGGAGTGATTGGAGCCATTTAATGTTAATTGGGAGCTAATTTGGGATCTATTAATGTTAATTGTGCTGAAATCATTTTCTAACAAATGACATCTGCTCACCATTTCATCGATATCTCTCAGAAAATTTTCAATCTGTGAATGAGGTTAATTTTTCCAGAAATTAGACATTCGGGGCTTCAATTTGAGCATAAGAACGAGACAATTCTGATAAGAATTGAGTCATATATGATTATTCGAAGTTGGCTCTACAGGCTGTTACAGCAGCTATGGGAAAACTGAATTTTGGCTTGCTCCTCACTCCTATCAATCTTTCCATTTAATGCACCAGATTTTCACCAAGGCTAAAATGAGGTCTAGGTTCATGATTCTTTGTCAACCCTTATTAAATGGCCTTCCATTCATATTTTTTGTCAACCCTCGTTAAATGGCCTTCCATTCATATTTCCTCCACCACTACTATATAAACTCTCCTTCTCCTTCATTCCAAGACACAAAAACCCCCCCTCTTCTCTTCTCTTGAGTTCTAGTGAAGTTGAGTAGTCTTGTCATATCTTGGTCTTCCTGAGACTCAAGGTATTGAGTGAGACTCACTCTCCCTCTCCTAGCTTTTCTTTTCCTCCACCCTTAGGACCTCCATCAAGAGTCCCCTCCTCCACCATATGGATCTTGCATGAATGTATAATCCCCTTCCTTAACTGTTTGTTTATGTTGCCATGATGTGAATTTAAGATTAAAGAATGATAGTAATTATTTAAATTTCCTTAAATATGTTTGAATGCTCTTAATTGTTCTTATATGTTCTTCACATATTCTTGGTTGTTCATCACATGTTCATGCATAACACTAGTTTTAATCTTAAATCTACATCAAAAACATGAAAAATATGTTTGTTTAATAATTCTTTTAAATTCTTGAATCTAGGATATCACCACCCACACACATTCACTAGAATTTTTTTTTCAATCCAAATGAAATGCTTAATAAATTGAATTAGGGTTTATCACATGCACACACTTTAAATTCAACATACAAATTGATTGACATCATATTGGATGATGTGATATGAATGTTGGCCACCATAATCTAGAAGACCGGTTTCACCAGGCAAGGTGGGTGCCTAACACCTTCCCACCTTGTAACATAGCCTCCGAACTTAGATCAAGGGTTGATAGACCAATGTTTATCTTTGTAATTTTCAATTTTTAGATTGTAACTAGGAAATAAAGCTATGTACTTTATCTTAGATTGTATCTAGGACCAAAGCCATGAAATTTTCCTATGATCAATGTAAATTCAATTTCAAATTAATAAAATGAGGAATTTTTCAATTATGGTTTTTTTATTTTTCTAATAATTAAATAAGTGGCGACTCCATTGTAAAACCCTTAATCTAAAGGGAAAAATATAACTAGTCGAACCTCCATTTTGAGAGGCAATAATATGACTCCACCCATTCACGTGGGTTTGGCCTAACACTCCATAAAAGGGGGTCGGGGGCACGGTCTCTCACAGTGGCGACTCCACTGGAGATATTGAGGGCTAAAATTCAATTAGGTTATGGTAGCTAACCATGTCATTGTTTGTTTATTGCTTTTTGTATATAATATGTGTAATATGTCATTATATTGCATGTCATGCATTATTTGTTTGAATGGAATTTATTTTATTTGTGTGCTAGCCCGAAAGCCCAGTAGTATTAGCCATGGATTGTGGTCTTCCTGAGACTCACATACCCAGCAGTGAACCTACCACCCACCACGACAAGGGTCATCATGGTTATGTCATGGTGGTTCATAAGGACAAACTGTACTGTTCGGACCAACGCGGCGCTCCTGGCATCACAAGTTGGGAGGTACAACGTCCTAGCTTGTGGGGACTTTTAACCTACCTTCTACCCATGTTGTAATGACCCATAGAACCTACCTTTAGGTTGGTCCATGTAAATTGCATTGCATTACACATGTGTATGGACGTTGTTTGAACCATAATGACTCAAGTCCAACGCTTGAGCCCATCATAATTGTTTGAACCTTGTATGTTGTGAATGAACTCAAGCCCAAAAGCCTATAATTGAACTCTAATTGGTATGGAAACCCAAAATTGTTTCTTGAATCATTCTAAGCCCACCACTTGAGCCCATCAAAGGTGTATACGCATGATCAACATCAAAGGCCAAAAGCTCACAAGAGCCCAAGCCATTTCATCATAATCAAGGTTCAAGCCCACCAAGCCTCAAGCATCCTAAATGGACCAAGAAGAAGCAAGTGGCCCAACTTTGCCTCAGTCCACATTTGGTTTGCAACATAATGGTTAAGCTTAAAGTTTGTTTGTTTATTCCATGTTTCTATGTTTCTTTGAATTCAAATTTTTCATGTAGCATTTAAAGATATATAAAACAAAAAACAAAAACAAAAAATTCAAAATTTTTTTTTCAAGATTTCCAAATCTTTCAAAAAAAAAAAAAAAAAAAAAACAAGAGAAAAATTTTCAAATGAAAAAAAGTCTTTGGACTAGGGGCAATGAGCCCTTAAGTCATTTTTTGAAAAAACAAAAAAAAAAATCTTTGAACTAGGGGCATTGGTCTTCCTAGTGACTTTTTCAAAAAGACCCCTTTTTTTTTCAAAGATTTCAAGATTCTTTAAATTCTTCTTTTCAAAATAGTACATGAGGATCCCTTGGACAAAACTTTTTCTAAATTGTGATGTTTAAAGGCTTGAACAATCAACTTGTACTGAGAAAGTATTAATTTCATTTGATCCGTGTAAACACTTTTGCTAAATTACTTTGAATAAAAGAAGAAATGGTCTTACAAGGCAATCAAAGAAAATCTATCCATCAGAAAATTCAAAAATCTCATGCATTCATTCCAAATTTCTGAAAACTTTTGTTTCCAATAGAGCATTCATACTTTTTCTTTTAAGAGGAATTTATTAAAAGAGCTCAAGTCACTGTCTCTACAAGCAAGCATTGCTAGGGATAGGAGGCCGTCTTTGGTAAAACAAGAGTATACCTTAATACCTAGAATGATCATTATCCATTGCTAGCCCATTTGAGCCTTTAAACACTTAGCCTCTTTTTCACATGAACCCACTAAAATCTAAACCTAGGGTGGGAAAATTCAAAGTATGCATGCTTAAATATCATGTTGAGGAGGAGTCGACCTTGTAGCTTTGAAACTAATTGATAAAACTCTCCTAGAAGACATGAAAGACAAGTAGAGAATTCATTAAGCTAAATGAGCTTTCACTCAATCAAGGAAAGAGAAATGAAATTCCATCAATGTGAGAGAAAGAAAAATGTGCATCAAGTTTGAAGAACCTAAAATTCATCATGCCAAGAAGAGTAAAACGTTCATCCAAAAGAAAGTTCATCAAAAAAGGAAAAGATTCATCAAGCACAGAAAGGTGCAAGTGCATTGAGGTAAGAAAGAAGTCTAGAGAGTGCATCAAAATGACCGAAAATCTTTAAGCTGAGAAATACAAGGAGAGCAAAAGGTCCCCAAAAGTTCATTCAATCAAGAGATTAAAGACCAAAAAAAGAAAAGAAGCCCGCTAGGCTGAAAACCCAAAAGGGCGGTCTAGGCAAAAGTTAGGGCCAAAGAAAAGAAGAAGAAGAAAAGAAAAAATTGGAAAATTCTACCAAGTTGGAAACTTGAGGATGCAACCTAAAAAGAGAAGAATTTTACAAGATGAAAGTCTAGAGGTATGATTCAAGATAAATGAGCATAAAAACAAATGTTGATACAAGTGACCAATGAAGACTAGTGAGAAGATGACAACAAAGAAATGAGAAAACTCCTCCAATACTTGATTTTTGAGTAATGCATACTTAGGGGAACATCATAGGGAATTTTGAGCCTTTTTATATCATTCATTTCATAACCTAAACCCGGCCTACATTACAACCCATGAATAAGACCTCCTTGAAGTCTTGCTAATTGTAGGCGCATCTTAAACTCTAATAATATTTTTCTCTTGAATTAAAAAGGAAAAATGCTTAAAATTTTCAAACCCCACAGGATGATATATCCGAGGACAAAATTTCTCAAATTCTCAAATCCTCAAAATGACTCAAAAGAACTTCCAAACCTGGAGCACTCTCCTTGTTTGCACCCAACAATGTGATTCATAAATATTATCACATTTCATTTCTTGATTGCCTTTGGAGACTTAATCTAACGATGTTCAAAAGGATGAAGCAAATTTGATTACATGAGTTTAATGATCTTGATCTTTCCTAATCAAAGAGATTTGTTTGATTCTTAAACACTTTGATTTGCCAAAATGGTTTTTCAAAGGATCACCTCTTGTTCATAAAAAAGAAAAAATTAAAAAAAAAAAAAAAAGAGAGAGAAGAAGAAAGAAAGAGAAATCTCATTTCCACCAAAAAAAAAAAATCATTCTTTTTCAAAATTCAGTTCTCTTGAACTATACGTCTTGACCTGATCCTCTATAAAAGAGGTACGTAGGCAACCTTTCAAAGGCCCGATCCCAATCACCCAAATAACCTTGGAGAACAAATTCAAAACAATGTGACAAAATTGTTTGGGTGCAAGTTAGGCTAAGCCCATTTGTTTTGCATCAAGCGTGCTTAAACTTGGGGCATTGGCCTATTTATATTGTATGTGGATATGTCCTTCTTGAATGAAAGCATGTTTTCATTTGAGGCATCAATCCATTTTTTTGTAAGCATGTCCACATTAGGGGCATTGGCCAAAATTTTTTTCATGATCAATGGTTTCTAACAAGCTAGAGAAAGAAAGCCATTTTGTAGGAACCAAGGATTGCAAACCGTGATCTTCTTTCATGTTCCCCAATGGTTGCAATATCAAATGAACTCAGCTTCAATCTAAGCATGGGATATGCCCCAAACTAGGGGCATTGGGTAAGTACTTCCAATTTATTTCAATGAAAAAATTTATTGCTAATTGAAATGATCTTTTTACAGGAACTAAGTAAGGACTTATCCAGCAATCCGCATCAACTTCTGGCCAAAGTTATTCTTATTCAAAGTCTAGGTTTTTTTTTTTTTTTTTTAAATCATCATCATTCTTGCCTCATGAATAAATCTTCATCATTTCTAGTTCATCTTCATCTTCTTTACTTCATGATCATAACAAAAAAATCTCCATTTACAAAAGGAAAAATCTCCACTTTTCAAAGGAAAAATCTCCAAAACCATATTCCAAAGGAAAAATCTCCATTTTTCAAAGGAAAAATCTCCGAAACCATATTCCAAAGGAAAAATCTCCATGAACATTCTTCTTTAAAAAATTTTAAAAATTCAATGGAAAAATCTCCATGAACAAATCTTCAAGGAAAAATCTCCATGAACAAATCTTCAAAAGGAAAAATCTCCACTTTTCAAAGGAAAAATCTCCAAAACCATATTCCAAAGGAAAAATCTCCATGAAAAATCTTCAAAAGAAAAAAATCTCCATTTTTCAAAGGAAAAATGTCCAAAACCATATTCCAAAGGAAAAATCTACATGAACAAATTTTCTTAAAAAAATTTCAAAAATTCAATAAAAAAATCTCCAGAATAAATCTTCTAGGAAAAATCTCCATGAACAAATCTTCAAAAGGAAAAATCTCCAGGAAAAATCTCCATAAATCTTCATTAAAAATTTTCAAATCATCAAAGGAAAAATCTCCAGGAAAAATCTCCATAAATCTTCATTAAAAATTTTCAAATCATCAAAGGAAAAATCTCCTATGAACAAATTTTCATTAAAGTTTTTCAAAAATGCAATGGAAAAATCTCCAAAATGAATTTTCAAGGAAAAATCTCCATATTTCAAAGGAAAAATCTCCATGAATAAATCTTCTTTAAAAAATTTCAAATGTTCAAAGGATAAATCTTCAAGATAACTCTTCAAAAAAAAATCTCATTTTTCAAGGAAAAATCTCTAATGAATAAATCTTCATAGGAAAAATCTCCAATGAACAAATTTTCATTAAAAATTTTGAAAACTTCAATGGAAAAATCTCCAGAGTCAAAGTTTCAAAGGATAAATCTCTTAAGCATAGCTTCAAATGAAAGATCTCCAAAACAAATGGCAGATTGCGATCTCCTTCCATATTCTCCAGTGGTCACAATAGCAAGTTAGCTATCCACACTCAGCATTCATCAAAACATGCAAGAAGTCCCGAACTAGGAGCATTGGCCTGGTATGTCCAATTATTTTCAATGAATAGCTTTGGTATTAACTGGAAATATTTATTTTGCAGGAACTAAGGTACAAGACCCATACACGTTGGCATGAATAATACCCAAACTTCAAATCCTTGGACCTCTGGGAAGCACGTCCAAAATTCAAATCCTTGGACCTCTGAGAAGTACGTCCAAACTTCAAATCTATTGGACCTCTAGGAAGCACATCCAAATTTCAAATCCACGGACCTCTGGAAGCACGTCCAAAATTTAAATCCATCGGACCTCTGGGAAGCACGTCCAAAACTTCAAATCCATCGGACCTCTGGAAGCATGTCTAAAATTCAAGATCACGACTGAAATCCTCATTTTGTTGTGACCACTGGTAAGCATGTCTTGTACTCATTTTTTTTTTTTTCCAAAAACAAAAAAATTAAAAAAAAAACAAAAAACAAAAAAATTAAAAAAAGGTTGCATGTATGAACTACGTTTGGACCTGATCCTCTCACCAAAAGGTACGTAGGCAATCTCTCCGGAGATTCGGTCCACATTTTGATCCACAACATGACCATTTGCATTTTTATCTACATGCATTCACTATGATTAAATACTGATTGCAAAGTTAGGTGTTTCTTTCATACATTGACATTCGCTTTTCAAGCTCAGCCAATGAGGGGCATTCTGTTGACACCCTATTTTGCAACCCACATTTAACCTCACATGGAGGGTAAAAGGATAATTTCACCTTAGAAATATGCATCTTGATTCTGGTCACTAGATCCTTAATCTCATTTCACCAAAATGATCTTGATGTTGTAATGATCAAATCGACTGGTCATAAGCCCTAATCAGACCATCAAATTGAAAGTTATCATCAAATTAAGTTTTAATAGCCAATATGCACTATCACAAATTGAGTCCAACTATATGTGATTATGAACAATTGATTTCAATTGGTTATAAGTATAATCAATTTGAGAACGTTGATATGTCATAATTTGATTGGTTAGGACTACATTTTATGGTAGGGTTGCACATACCTAATTAACTAGATAGTTAAACATTAATTATTCAATGAGTAATTTGTGCAATTATCTTTTAATTAGGGTAAATTTGGAACTAATTAAGTCTGAAATGGGAGTGATTGGAGCCATTTAATGTTAATTGGGAGCTAATTTGGGACCTATTAATGTTAATTGTGCTGAAATCATTTTCTAACAAATGACCTCTGATCACCATTTTATCGATATCTCTTAGAATATTTTGAATCTGTGAATGAGGTTAATTTTTCCAAAAACTAGACATCTGGGGTTTCAATTTGAGCACAAGAACGAGATAATTCCGATCAGAATTGAGTCAGATATGATTATTCGAAATTGGCTCTACAGGCTATTACAACAGCTGCGGGAAAACCGAATTTTGGCTTGCTCCTCACTCCTATCAATCTCTCAATTTAATGCACTAGATTTTCCCCAAGGCTAAAATGAGGTCTAGGTTCATGATTCTTTGTCAACCCTCATTAAATGGTCTTCCATTCATATTTCCTCCACCATTACTATATAAATCCTCCCTCTCCTTCATTCCAAGACACAAAAACCCCCTCTCTTCTCTTCTCTTGAGTTCTAGTGAAGTTGAGTAGTCTTGTCATATCTTGGTCTTCCTGAGACTCAAGATATTGAGTGAGACTCACTCTTCCTCTCCTAGCTCTTCTTTTCCTCTACCCTTAGGACCTCCATCAAGAGTCCTCTCCTCCACCATATGGATCTTGCATGAAGGTACAATCCCCTTCCCTAACTGTTTGTTTATGTTGCCATTATGTGAATTTAAGATTAAAGAATGATAGTAATTATTTAAATTTCCTTGAATATGTTTGAATGCTCTTAATTGTTCTTATATGTTCTTCACATGTTCTTGGTTGTTCATCACATGTTCATGCATAACACTAGTTTTAATCTTAAATCCACATCAAAAACATGAAAAATATGTTTGTTTAATAATTCTTTTAAATTCTTGAATCTAGGATATCACCACCCACACACATTCACTAGAATTTTTTTTTAATCCAAATGAAATGCTTAATAAATTGAATTAGGGTTTATCACATGCACACACTTTAAATTCAACATGCAAATTGATTGACAACATATTGTATGATGTGATATAAATGTTGGCCACCATAGTCTAGAAAACCGGTTTCACCGGGTAAGGTGGGTGCCTAACACCTTCCCACCTTGTAACATAGCCTCCGAACTAGATCAAAGGTTGATAGACCAATGTTTATCCTCGTAATTTTTAATTTTTAGATTGTAACTAGGAAATAAAGTTATGTACTTTATCTTTAGATTGTATCTAAGACCAAAGCCATGTAATTTTCCTATAATCAATGTAAATTCAATTTCAAATTAATAAAATGAGGAATTTTTCAATTATGGTTTTCTTATTTTACCAATAATCAAATAAGTGGCGACTCCATTGTAAAACCCTTAATCTAAAGGGAAAAATATAACTAGTTGAACCTCCATTTTGAGAGGCAATAATACGACTCCACCCATTCACGTGGGTTTGGCCTAACACTCCATAAAAGGGGGCCGGAGGCACGGTCTCTCACAATGCAACGACAACCCAATCCGTGTCTATAATTCCTTGGTAGCAAGTTTATTATAAACACATTAATTGAATGAGAACTATTCTCATTATTAGTGCTATCATGATAACTCTTATCAAACACTAATAATATGCCGTATTACCTTTAGCCTCTAAGTAATAATGACATAGCTCCTTTGGGAGGTTAACATTACACTTAGTCTAGTGTATACCATTACCTAGAATCATGTATAGCCACATTTAATCTCCTTTATGGTGTTTAAACTTGTAGTACCATGGAACAAAACACCCTCCTTTGGGATCGCGAGGCATATACACCAAGACGAGGTGCTTGTCCACACTACTTTAAATGGGCAAGTTCAATCTTGTAGAACTATGAAGTAAACACCCTCCTTTGGGATCGCGAGGCATATACTCCAAGACAAGGTGCTTACCCACACTACTATGAACCGATAATGGAGGTCGTGAGATCCAACCCTTGTATCTCTCTCCCACTAGATGTTTTAAATTAAAGGTTTTTAATTAGTAAACATGCATAATCTAATTACACAAAGCCTTGCTCTTTATACATGTGAAAACACTTAGAAAAAATTCTGAATTTCCAGATTTCGATCGATCGAATGTGTGTCTCAATCGGTCGAAAAAATTAATAAATTCATACCTAACAATCTGCCTGGCTCGATCGGTACTCGATCGCTTCTCGATCGATTGAAAAAGAAAATTCGATTGATCAAAAAGCAATCGAATATCAATCGAATCAAGCAGATTGACCCCTTTTTCATTCGATCAATCGAAAGTAATTTTCGACCGATCAACGGTTTTTCATGAACAAACAACCACCATATGAACATGATAGACAGAAATTGATATCAAAACTGAATTCCATTGATTCTATAGCCTTAAAGTTCAATTTAACATACTTAAATTCAAATTTAAACAACATCATAACATCAATATCAGTTTTCATCAAACCATAGTTTTAACAACCATGCAGAAAATTAAATGCATAATCTTCTAACAACATGAAACTATTATCTCTAATTCCAAAACTCACAAAACATGTTATACAAATTCGAAATTGAAGACCGCTCTGATACCATTTGATGGAAAAATACATGTTTGTATCGTATACAAAACATACGCAACGAAAAATTAACGGATCTACTTCATTCGAAATTGATAACATGCACTATGTAAATTTCAGAATATAAAAACAAGATAGTATACCTTGGTAAGGTGAAATTCAAAACCAAAGATTAGAAGTACTCGGGAACACTTTTAATCTTCACTCCAATTCCACTTGATGCCCAAGATGTGTGGTCTCTCAATCAGTTATATGTGTGTGTTCAAGAGAGAAATTAAAGAGTGTCCAACACTCACACAAAACCATTTCATGTACATACAAAATTCTGTATGTTTGTCTCCTTATAACTGATTATCTAATTGGGATAGCCTTTTGGGCCTTTCCAATTGGGTTTTAGTATGTGGCTTGGAGTGAGACCAAAAGGGAACAAATAAAACACTAGCTCCAATGGGCCTTGGGCTTTTTTGTCAACTCTTGACAAGCCCAAAGTTACCATTAATTATATTTAATATCACTATATAAATATAATTGCACTCTAGGCCTCATTATAAATTATATCCCAAGACTTTATTGTACATGCAACCCCTTTATAAAATATCCGTAGTAATACAAAGTCATGAATGTAGACTGCCACTTTGTAGATTACTACATCTTAATCCTTGAGTAACCGATTTAATCCTTTTAAGTTATTCATTATATATTTATGAAAACCAATTTCATAATTATATACTTTAGTAATTTCTTACCAAAGTGGTTAGGCCTAACTCTCTAAATAACTGAACTCATTAAACTTATCTCAAGAGAATATTTTATATCTCCGTTAAGAGACTATGAATTCCATCTTGAGAATATATGTTCCATCAACACTAAATGTGGCTGCCCAACATACTGAGGTTTTGACCGTTACTTTAGATCTCACTCCTAATATATCAAAGCAACCTACACTTCATGATCAGGTCCATTATTCTCTCAGGATTAAGAGTTCATGTAAATAGAAATCGTGAGGTTTATTATTCATTTGACAGTCATTAGGAGAATAATAAATCTCATAGCGGTCCAGTTCAATATGTCTTAACTCTTAAAACATATCAACATATCAACTAGAAGTCTTCACTTCCATGATCAAGACAAATCATTTTAGTTGATATGTTATAGTCTTCGCAGATGAAATGCCCAATTTCATCACCGACTACGAACTAAAATTCTGAGTTTGCAAAGAACTTGTGACTTATATCTTCTATGACTAAATCACATACTATGCATCTCATGGACTATATGATAATGTCCAAATATCATGTTACCATTATTTTAGATAATAATAAAATAACATTATTAATCACAATATTAAGTCATACATAATGTCATACATAGCATCATACAATAGGATTTAAGGGCACTAATCCTAACAATTCTATCCTCCCTAAAAATCTCGAATCTCCTTCTCAGTCCTCGAAGGCTTGATCTCCACAATTGCCTTAATCGTTGTTAAGGACATATTTTATGTAATTGGCTAATCTTTTGACAAAACGCACTTTACTTATAATTGGGTAGATCTAGGGTGTGTTTAATACTTCAAGAAACATGTTGTTCAAGCCAAGTATTAAAGCCATGAAGATTGTACCAAGAAACAAGTAAAAAAGGGCTATTCATTAAAGCTGGACAAATTCTCGACAATTACTCGACAGATAGCTATCTATCGAGGTTTAATGAGTCTCAACAGCTATCTCGACAGAGTCTATCTATCGAGGTCTCGACAGATACTATCTATTGAGGTTCTATCAAGAATTACGAAATTCAGATTTCCAGATCTGATTTTCGGCCCATGCTTATGTATTTGTGTAGGGTTTCTTTTCTCACAACCCTAGACATATATAAGGCTTATTTTAAAGGCCGTCACATAAGAGAATACAAGAAGAACACATGCAAAAGGTGACCGATGCCTTATTCTCTTTGAAGGAAGCTACTATGTCTTTTGCACCTTAGGTGCTTCTTGATCTTCATTGTTGATGAAGTGAAGAACTTTGCAGCCAACAATCTTCTTCAAGTTGATGTGTTAGTCATGTACTGGGAGTCGTGCATCTTTTGGTTAGTCACGTATTGTGATCCGTGTAAAAGGGTGGCGTTCATATATTGAAGAGTTCAGAGGTTCTGAAGCAGTGGAAGGTTTCTGCTATAAGTTCATTTACGGGGATTGTAGAGTCTAAGGACAAAAGTTTTTACTAGATCTGAAACTTCTCTTTACTATAGTGGATTACTTTTCGAGAAGGTTTCCCCTCAGGTTTTTTACTATGAAACTAGTTTGTTTCATTGGTTTTCCTGGGTCATCATATCTTGTCTTATTCCACTGCATGATATTGACATGATATTGATGTTTGTTTGTTTTAACAAGTTTTATTCATAATAAATATAATTAACAACTTTGGTTTAAAACTTGTTAATTCTATCAACCAGGATCTAAATTTCCCAACAATCTTGTCAAGATCTACTTCAATTCCCCTCTGACTTACCATAAATCCTAACAGTTTTCTGGATGTCACACCAAAAGTGCATTTCTTCGGATTCAACCGCAACTTATAAAATTGGATTCTCTCGAAGAACTTCTGTAAAGCCGGTATGTGCCCTTCACGGTCTTTAGACTTCACTATCATGTCATCCACATAAACTTCTACTTCCTTGAGTATCAAATCATGCAACAGAGTAGTGGCTGCACGCTGGTAAATGGCACCAACATTCTTAAGGCCAAATGGCACAACCTTGTAACAATATGTCCCCCATTAAGTGATGAAGGATGTTTTCTCCATATCTTCAGGAGCCATTTTTATCTGATTGTATCTCGAAAAGACATCCATGAATGACAGCAAGGCATGTCTTGTTGTGTTATCAACCAAGATATCAATATGGGGCAAAGGAAAATCATCCTTCGAGCTAGCCTTATTAAGGTCTTTGAAGTCTAGACACACTTTCACCTTCCCGTCCTTCTTCAACACTGGAACCACATTAGCTAACCACTCTAGGAAGTTGACCACTATCAAGAATCCCACATTGTATTACTTCTCAACTTCTTTTTTGATCTTGAGGGTCCATTCTAGTTTCATCCTTCTCAGCTTTTACTTGACTGGCTTCATGGCTGGATCTGTTGGAATGCAATGTTGCACTTTATCTATATCAATCTTAGGCATGTCTTTGTATGACCATGCAAATATCTCTTTGAATTCCTTCAGTGGTGTGACTAATGCATCTTTCTCAGAGGAGGTTAAGGTGTTACCAATTTAGACCATTTTAGGTTCATCGTCAGCTCCCAGGTTAACAAATTGGATTTCTTCTTTTATAGGTTCTACATGCCCTTGTTTTAATTCCTCATTATTAAAAGTTTCTTTACCAATTTCAGAAATAAAAACATTCAAAGTCAACAAATAAGTAGAATCAAAAATCACAATATAAGGAGTAGAGTTCTTAACAGACTCAACAGAAATGGACTCTATAGGAATAGAAACATGGTCACAAATAGACTCAACAGGAATGCCAATACTAGCAAAAACAGACTCAATATGGATAGAGATAATGTTTTTGGCAAGAATGAGTGGTTCAATGGTCTTGATCTTCTCCAAAGTCTTCCATGGTGTGGGCAGCTCCCTCCCATGCTCTGTTCTTCAATTCAATCATGGCTTCGACGACGGCAGCTAGCTCCCAGTAGGTTCCTTCTTCCTTCAGCATCAGTACTCTGGGGTCTTTATCCATATAATCTGTGCTTTCACCATCAACTTCCATATCTCCAGGCTTGTCAAATATATAGGTGTTGGGAAATTTGGACCCCGGTTGATAGAATTAACAAGTTTTAAACCCAAGTTGTTAATTAGGTTTATTATGAATAAATCTTGTTAAAACAAACAAACATCAATATCATGTCACAAATAAATGCAGCGGAAAAATAAATAAGACAAGATATGATGACCCAGGAAAACCAATAAAACAAACTAGTTTCACAGTAAAAAACCTAGGGGGAAACCTTCCCGAAAAGTAATTCACTATAGTAAAGAGAAGTTTCAAATCTAGTACAAAACCTTTGTCCCTAGACTCTACAATCCTCGTAGATGAACTCATAGCAGAAACATTCTACCGCTTCAGAACCTCTGAACTCTTCAATATATGAATGCCACCCTTTGATGCACGAATCCCAGTACCTGACTAACCAATTGCATGGATCCCAGTACGCGACTTCAATCACCAACTAGAGAAAAAGATGTTGGCTGTAAATTTCTTCACTTTATCAACAATGAAGATTAAGAAGCACTTTGTTACAAAACCCTAAGGCGCAAAGACAAAGTAACTTCTTTCAGAGAAAATAAGGCATCGGTCACCTTTGCATATGTTCTCCTTGTATTCTCTTATGTGACGGCCTCTAAAATAAGCCTTATATATGTCTAGGGTTGTGAGAAAAGAAACCCTACAAAATACAAAAGCATGGGCCGAAAACCAGATCTGAAAATCTGAATTCCGTAAAGCTCAATCGATCGAACAGGTGTCGAGCAGGTGTCGAGATTTAATGAATCAGCACTTCTTCACTTATTTCTTTGACAGACTTGCATGGCTTCAATACTAGACTTGAACTCTTGTTCTTTGAAGTATTAAACACATCCTAGATCTACCCAATTACAAGTAAAGTGCATTTTGTCAAAGGATTAGTCAATTACACAAAATAGTGACATATGTTCCTAACATCAAATCACATATGTCCTAACAATAGGCATCCAGGCGCTCTATGCTATCCATCCATTCTCCAAATAGATCTTGCTTCCCTTTATTGCTTGGGCGGATTTTTTAGGGGAAGTATTCTGATTCATTTCCTTTCATTCTCTCGTCTTCACCTTCAATATCTTCTAGAGTTAAGTTTCTGAAGCTGTGGATCATTAGTTTTTTGTCTAGGATTGCCAATCTACCATCTATGTCATCTTCTTCTTCAGTGTATGGGGTCAGTGAGCCAAGTTCTAAATTACGAAACGAGCCTAACTCAGGATTCCCTCTACCATGCTTGTTATATCGGAGGCCTGATTTTGAACTAGCATCGGTAATGCAACTCCGATCTGAAGGTTGCCCATAGGGGTATTCATCATAATCTTCACCCTCGGCTTCTGCATCATCTTCTATGTTTTCAACCTCAACTTCTGCATCATCCTCTATCTCTCCACCTTTAGCTTATGCATTATCCTCTATGTCTTCATCCTTAATTTTTGCATCATCCTTTATGTCTCCACCTTCAGCTTCTACATCATCCTCTATGTCTCCACCTTCAGCTTCTGCCTCATCCTCTATGTCTCCATCATAGTAGTCCACATCATCTTCAAAATGGTCTTTATAGAAAGATCCCACATCTTAATCCTCTCTATCACTAGGGGGTTCTCCCCTATCATTGCCACTATCTTAGCTATCATAGTCTTCACTACTGCTCTTTTCACTATCACTATCATTTCTGTTATTGTCCCCACTGTCTCTGCTATCATTACTACTGCTATCGCCACTATTATCACTCTCACTGTTACTACCTTCATCATCATTACTAGGGGCTTCTCCCCCTTCATCATTTTCATCATCTATTCTTGCTTCATATAGGCTTTTCAATTCATGTTGGCAAGCCTCCCAGTATTCTTCTTCTTCTATATTGCAGATAGTATCTCCCAAAAGCATAGTCATTGCATCAGGATCCATGTAATTAGCCCAATTAGTCGGGTCATAGTTTGTATTTTCCTCCTTCAACTCTGGAAGCTTACTGTCATAATCAAAGAATAACTCAAATCCAGGCACCATTGTTTTTTACTTAGGATTGTATCTCAGTTCAGGGAATCCCCAATAGCGCTGACTATTTCCAGCTTTGAAAAACTTTCCGTTCAATGTGGGAGTGTAAGGCCTTAAGGGTTCTTAGGTCTTATATGACCAATCACACCACAATGGTGACAAGTTGGAACAAACTTAGATCCATCCAAAACCTTAGGTTGAGACCTAAACGGAGGCTTTGACTTAATAGCCTTTCTCTCCACCTTTTGATTTCTTTTGTGTGGAGGAATGTACACCGATTTGTCCTTTGAGGTAGAACACACAATAGGCACAAAATCGGGTACCACAACATGATTGCAACAAATATTTTCATCATTTTCAGCAATAGGTTCAGCAATCAAACACTTGGCATGCATCTTAAGAGATTCATTTTCACATTTTAACTCATCAACAAGTTTGTTAGACAAAACAAGTTTAGCATCCAAGTCCATATTCAAACATTCAAACTCCTTTAGTTTTTCAAGAGAATGTTCAGCAAGTTTCTTGTACTTTTCAACCAATTTATTGGATTCATTGAGCTTAGCAATCAAATCATCCTTTTCACAAATGAACTTGCTGAAATTCTTTTGAAACTTCTTAGCTTTTTTCTTCAAGAGTTTGATGTAAGGAATATCAACAACACCCAAAGATTCATGTAACATAGCATCACAATCATGAGGATTATCACTCATAGAGGCATTTTCACAAACACGTGGCATGTTACATTCATTAACATCCAAAACATGCATAGAGGCATACAAAGCACTATCCATGGCAAATAAACACAAGGGGACAAGGATCACACTTAGGTATTTAAACCACAACAAGTGTACCCGCTCTAATACCAATTGAAAGTTCAAAGAGTGTGTAAAACACCTATGAACGTTTAGACCCCCAAATATAAAAATACCAACACAAGCTTATACACAAACAATTTATGTGCGGAATGATGAATATAAGCTAAACCCAAATTGGTAAAACACTCCAAACTGAAATTAATCACAACCACGGCAATAATTAAAAGGTAAAGAGTAAGGGAAGAGAGATGCAAACACAAAGATAACACGGCGATGTGTTATCGAAGAGGAAACCGAAGTACTCGACGAAAAACCTCTCCGCCGCCCTCCAAGCGGTCAATAATCCACTAGAGAATGAAGTTGGGATACATGAATAGCAGAAGACCCTTCAAGCCTAATCTACCCTATGCACCTAAGCCCTCCAAGCTTCTTGCTCCAACAGGGTTACGCTGAACCTTGTCTTCTCTAGCTTACCAGATCCCGCAATCGCCCATTGCATCAACCAAAATGAATTGGTCCCTTTTGAACTGCTTCCCAAGCACCAAAATACCTCCTCACTGATATGGGTATGGTGAGATAAGGATTTGGCTAAATTTACCTCTCAAGGATATGTCAATAGAGAGGGTGAGAGTAAAGGAATTTGAAGAATCAAAGGATGAAGATTGTGGATGAGTCAATCATGTTTTCTCTAGGATTTCTCTCTCAAAATTCTCTATAGAAACTCTTTACATTTCGTGGGTATAAGGGTATTTATAGTAGGGTGTATGAGGAATGCGAAGAGTCAGTTACAACCAAACAGGGCATTCTGGCGACTCGAGCTCGTGACTAGAACGAGTCGTGAGCTAACTACCTGGCCAGACTGGAAGTTTTGTCCTGTAGTACAACAGCTGGTGTGACCCTTCAGCTCCCCCTGCATGCTTTACACGTGTGCCATTCTGGCGACTTGCCAGTCACGAGCCAGTCGCAAAATCCAGTCGCGAGACTCCCTTGAATTGCACACTTCTGAGATTTCTTTACACTCTCTCACACACTACCCTTACATAATTCCCACATAAATGCAGGGTATATAATTGCTAAATTACAAGCAAATTTGGCACGGAATAAAGCCAACAAATGATTGAATAAATTCAACCTTACACTACAAATATTTTAATGAAGGGGTTGCATGTATAATAAAGTCTTGGGATATAATTTATTAATTTATATTCATATAATGGTATTAAATATAATTAATGGTAACTTTGGACTTGTCAAGAGTTGACAGAAAAGCCCAAGGCCCATTAGAGCTAGAGACTTATTTGTTCCCTTTTGGTCCCACTCCAAGCCACATACTAAAGCCCAATTGGAATGGCCTAAAAGGCTAGCCCAGTTAGATAATCAGTAAAATATAAGGAGAGAAACATACAGAATTTCATAAGAGCTTTTTAATAAGAGAATTCTATTAAGAGTTTTCATAAGGAATAAAATGGTGTGTATGTGAGTGTAAGCCACACTCTTATTCTCCCCTTGGAAACGGATTGAGAGACCACACTTCTTAGGCATTAAGTGAAATTGGAATGAAGATTAAAAGTGTTCCCAAGTACTTCTAATCTTTTGTTTTGAATTTCACCGCACCAAGGTACACTTTCTTGTTCTTAAATTCTAAAACTTACGTAGTACATGTTATCAATTATGAATGAAGTAGATCCGTTAATTTTCCGCTGTGTATGTTTTGTATGCGATACAAACGTGTATTTTTCCAACAATTGGTATCAGAGCAGTCTTCAATTTCGAATTTGTATAACATGTTTTGTGAGTTTTGGAATTAAAGATAGTAATTTCATAATGTTAGAAGATTCTACATTCAATTTTCTGCATGGTTGTTGAAATTACTGTTTTATAAAAACTGATATTGATGTTATGATGTTGTTTAAGTTTGATATTAAGTATGTTAAATTGAAATTTAAGGCTATAACATCAATGGAATTCAGTTTTGATCTCAATCTCTTTCTGATGTGATCAAGAAACTATGTTTTGTTCAAGTGAAACGTCAAAAACAGTTACCAAAAACTTTGAAAAATTCAGTTTTCATGAGTTTCAATCGATCGAATGTTCCTTTCGATCGATCGAGTAGTGATCGAGAATCGATCTAGTCAACCCGAGACTTTGTGAGGAATTTTTCGATCGATCGAGAATTCCTTTCGATTGATCGAATAGGAATCAGGTACCGATTGAGTCATCTAGAGACTTGGAAATTTTTTTTGATGAAGATTTCAATCGATCAAGAAATAGATTCAACCGATCGAAATGAACTGTTTTTCAAATTTCACTAAGTATTAGAACATAGATGAAGTGTAAGGTTATGTGTGATGAGATTACACATTGTTCTATATAAAATGATTAATTTATGGTCCTAAAAGTTAAGGACATTTATTAATCATTATCTAACTAAAAGACCTAATGAGATCAAAGATGTTAGTTAAATAGAACTCTTAGTCCTAAATTGTTTAGGACCTCTCTTTTAAGAAACATTCTAATGAGATTGAAATTGTTGTATGATTGAAAGTCCTTAATTTATTTTAATTAGAAGTTTTAATGAGATTAAAGCTTAATTAAAAGGTATATAGTTTCTAATGAGATTAGAATTCTTAATCAAATAAATTAAGGATAGAGTTCTATATAACTAATTTTTGATTCATTAGTGTTTAAGGAATCCTAAATAGTTTAGGACTTCCATTTTAGTTAGTGATTCTAATGAGATTAGAGTCTTCAACAAGTGCAAGGTTATTAGTTGTGATTGGATCACAATTATTTAAAGAAAAACCCAAATAACGAGTGGGAGTGCTGAAATAACCCTTTTGTTAAGTTTATTGTAATGTGAATAGGTACCTTGTCTTGGCCTCGAGCCTTGCATTCCATGCGGAGGATATTTACTTCACGGATTACAAGGTTAAACTTCTTTATGATTACGCGAATGTTCGTTACGCTATTGTGACGTGACTTAGTCAGATCACATCAAACTTAAACAATTAAACACATCTGATGTGTAGGGTTAAAATTGTGATGAGATCACAATGATTTCAAGACAATCCACTTGTTCTAAAATTTATATTGGGAGAGAGATACAATGGTTGGATCTCATGGCCTCCATTGTCAGTGCATAGTGCTGTGGGGTAAACATCTCATCTTGGCCTCGAGCCTTGCGTTCCATGCGGAGGGTGTTTATTTCATGGTACTACAAGATTGAACTTCTTGGTTTATAGTGGTGTAGGAAAGCACCTTTATAGTGGTGTAGGAAAGCACCTCATCTTGGCTTCGAGCCTTGCATTCCATGCGGAGGGTGTTTTGCGTCATGGTACTACAAGATTAAACCTTACAATGGTAGAGTTGCATGGCTACACATGGGTCTAGGCAATGGTGTATACTAGACTAAGTTTGATAGTATCCTCTATGCTGAGTTCTTGCTGTTATTACTTAGAGGCTAAAGGAAGAGTGGTAAATTATTTTTGTTTGGTAAGAGTTATCATGATAGCATTAATAATGAGAATAGTTCTCACCTAATCATAGTGGTTGGTATTCACTCTATGCTAAGGAATATTAATTGCAGGATTAGATTGTCGTTGCACCTAGTATAGTATGGTTTTCGGGTTCCATAATATATGGTTATGGATGCAAAATATAATGTCTCTGTAATTATGTTCACAGTCTCAAAATAAAGTTGTCATAAATTTTGTTCTCTAACTACTATTTTAATTGAATCACATTAACTAAAAAATAATTTTTGACATGGTGCTTAAAGGAGCTGAAGTACACAAATATGTTTCGATTCAGCATTGTCATAATTTCCTATGCATGATGCATTGATGGAAGATAGTTTATGATATATCATAGTCTCCATTGAAATACTAAAATGTTACATTGGCTTTTATCTCAATTGTGCTACACTATGAGATGTAAGAGTTAGTACTAGACTTAGACTT
Organism: Notholithocarpus densiflorus; assembly: GCA_030021035.2. Classification (NCBI taxonomy): domain Eukaryota; kingdom Viridiplantae; phylum Streptophyta; class Magnoliopsida; order Fagales; family Fagaceae; genus Notholithocarpus; species Notholithocarpus densiflorus. Next base: position 36,393 of record JARYZH020000038.1, on the reverse strand, counting down.
TATATTAAGTCTAAATGAGATGTTTGGTATGAATCATATTGAGTGCTAAGAAATGCTTAAGGAGTTCCAATTCTATATCATTTTATGAAAATATTTTATTTTTTAAATGAATTGGAATTCTTGGATGTAGAGATTAAATGTTAATCTCATATGGATATGATCCATAAGTTTTTGTTAGAATCATTTGATCAATTCAAATTGTTTTAAAAATAAATAAATTCTTTTGATATTATCTGAATTGATGAGTGAGTTCTACGCAATGGAAGACATCCTAAAAGCTAAGGCTAGGATCAATATGATTTAATTCAAATTCTTAGCCTAGACTGAAAGGTAAGGGTGGTAAGAAGAAGAATTATATTATAATACTAAACTGTTGGACAAGCTAGTTGCCCTAGTAGTTGCCAAAAGGAAATTAGACTCAAAAGTATGACCAAAAGGAAAGTGTTTCTGTTTTGGTAAAGCTAAGCATTGTCCATGATTGTTTTCTAGATGGAAATTTACATGTTTTACTTTTTAAAGAGAAAGTTTTTATCCTTTGGTATTGTATGTTTTAGCACTTATGTCTAGATCTTATTAATCTAAATGTTATTCAAGATTGGTGAAAGATGGGGCTTTTAGAACCATTATTTTGTTATATTCCCAGTCTATGAATTCTATTTAGAGGATAATATGATCTAAGGCTCCTTTTGTAAAGGAATATAGTTTTAATGACTTCTTTAAGTCAATGCATATATGAAGGAGCAATAAGACTCTTTTAGGAATAGTAAAGTACATGATAAGTATTTCCATTTGCTTATTTCTCTTGGAGATATACTTTAATTATTACTATACATTTTCTAAAATTGATTTCAAAAGTTTGTTCCTAGGACATTTGTCAAATTGTGGACTGGGTGATAACCAAGTATATGATACTTCCATTTTTGGAGATGTCCAGCACATGTGCTAGAAAGGAAGTCTGACAAATTGAAATCAAAAGATAGAAAAATGTGAGTTTATGTTGGGTATCCAAAAGGAATTGCAGAAGATTATTTTGGTAGTCATAAAAAATACAAGATGTTTGTAAAGTACGAATACAAATTTTCTTGATGATGACTATGTGAATAATCTTAAAGCTAAACGTAGAATTGTTCTAGTAGAAAAATGTCAAAATTTGTTGTAAGACAACTATAAAATACATTTAGAAATGAGATGGTTGTATTAGATACACCACAAGGTATTACTCTATATATATAGCTAGTACACCGGTACAATATCGTAGTGGGAGGATTATTAATTACCAAATAAATTTATATTTTTGGGATAAACTTTTGAAGTCATTCCACAAAGGTATGAATTTGATCCTCGGTCCTACGTAAAGGCAATAGACGATATGAATATGGACTACTGGATCAAGGTTATGTGAATAGAATTAGATTCTATTTAAAGTCTAGAACTTGTAGAGACACCTAGTGGCATTAAGCCTATTGTTTTCAAATAGGTCTACAAGAAAATGAGATTGAAAGATTTGAAGGTGCAAACCTTCAAAGTCAAGACTAGTGGCGAAAAGATTTATTCAGAAAAAAATGGTTCGACTATGAAAAGATTTTTTCACCAATAGTCAAGTTTGACTCTATCTAGATTCTCTTATTCATTATATTTCATTTGGATGAAATATGGCAATGGATATCAAGAAAGCTTCTTTTAGTAGCAATCTTAAGGAAGACATTTATATGACGTAAACTTGTACATAACAAAGAACCAGTAGTGTTTAGTTTGCAAGTTGCTTAAATTCTATTTATGGACTAAAGCATCTGAATCATAAAATATCATTTTTTTTGTCAAGAAATCAAATTGTTTGATTTTGATCAAGTATTAAAAGGTCTTATGTGTGTAAAAGCTATATAAAATAATAAATTTCTTAATGTATGTTGATGACATTCTAATAATTTAGAATGATGCAGAGTTTTTGTCATCAATAGAGTTTTTGTTGTCTAGTCCAGTTTGATATAAAGTACTTGGGAAAGACTAATCACATCCTAAGAATTAAACTTTGTTAAAATTCAGAAATTAGGATGTTGGGTCTATCTCAAATTGTTTAAATAGATTAGATTCTAGCCAAGTATAGCATGTAATACTTCAAGAAATGATTCTTTCCTTTTAAGTTTGAAGTTCCTTTATAAAGGACTATAGTCCTAAGACATATAAGAGGAAGAGCATATTAAGACGGTTCCTTATACCAAATAGACAGGAAGTCTTTATGCTATGCTAAATACTAGGCTAAATATCTATTTTGCGGTGGCCATTGTAAGCAAATATCAATTGAATTAAAGATCACTTAATTTAGTAGAGTAAAGCATATACTCAAATATCTTAGGAGAATGAGGGATTGTATGCTTGTCCACCAAAGTGAGGCTTTGATAGTTACTGGATGTACAAATACTGACTTATAGTTTGATTGTGATTCATTAAGTTGGACTTCAAGATATGTGTTCATCCTAGGTGGTGAAGATACACATTAAGCGTAAGTATTCTCTCATTAGAGAGATATGAGTACATGAGATATAGTAGTAGAAAAGATAGTTTATACAATAAATCTAACTGAAACTTGTTTCCAAACCTTGCCTTAGAGTGACTATGAATTACTCTAAAGGGAGATAAGTGTTGGATATATGGTAAATTGTCTTTGAGGGCAAGTGAGAGATTGTTGAAGTTTATGCCCTAAAATCCAAATTATTGGCATGTCATAAATAATTAAATTGTTTAATTATATGAGACTATTTATAAATAAACTAATGGCACATTATCTTAGTCCATGAGATACATAGTATGTGATTTATGTGATTTAGTCACAGAAGATATAAATCACAAATTCTTTGTAAACTTAGAATTTTAGTTCGTAGTCGGTGATGAAATTGGGCATTTCATCTGTGAAAACTATAACATATCAACTAAGATTGATTTGTCTTGATCATGGAAGTGGAGACTTGTAGTTGATATGTTGATATGTTTTAAGAGTTAAGACATATTGAACTAGACTACTGTGAGATTTATTATTCTCCTAACGACTATCAAATGAATAATAAATCTCACGACTTCTATTTACATCAACTCTAAACCCAGAGAGAATAATGAACCTAATTATGAGGTGTAAGTTGCTTTGATATATCAGGAGTGAGATCTAAAGTCACGATCAAAACCTCAGTATATTGGGTAGTCGCATTTAATGTTGATGGAACATATATTCTCAAGATGGAATTCATAATCTCTTAACAGAGATATAAAATATTCCCTTGAGATAAGTTTAATGGGTTTGGTTATTCAGAGTGTTGGGTCCAACCACTTTAGTAAGGAGTTACTAAAGTACATATTTATGAAATTGGATTTCATAAATATATTATACCAGATAGTATACCGGTGTGTTTTGTCATTTCTATATGACTCATGTGCACATTCTTAGGGGGAGAAATTCTACCTCGTGCACATTCGTAGGGGGAGAAAGCCATAGGGGAGATGCATATACTAAGGGGGAGAGGACATTTGTTTTAAACATCTCCCATCTTCTCCCAAACCCCTGTTTTAATGTTTCTACATCAAAACCCAACTAAATTCAAGTGTTTTTCATTCCATTAACATCTCTAAGGTAATCTTTAACTTTTTTCATTAATTTTGATCCTTAGATTATGTTTTTGGGGGTTTTATGTTCATAGTTGGGATTTTCTCAAATGGGAGTTGTAAAACTTATTTTGTGTCAATCTTTTTGATTGGGCTTTGTTTAAAATGATCATTTTCTTTGGATGTTGTCCCCTTGTGGCAAAAATAACATGTATTTAGGCAAGATTTTCATATGTTCTTGCATTGTTTAACATACATGTGTAGTGTGTGCACTCTAAATGTTTGATAAAATGCCCAAATGGCATTTTCTCATTGTTTTGGACTCCGATGAGTACCAAACTTTAGAGATCACCATAATTATTCATGTTTATCATGTTTTGATCATTGGTGGTGTGTTTTATACACTTTGCCCCGTGAGTGCTTATTCATGCATTGGTCATGCATCTCACATGCACACTAAATGCACCTTTGCTGCACACATTTGATCACTTGACATGTTTTTACATTCACTAATGTAAGATTAAGTCTTTTAAGACTTCTTAGCACATATAACATCGTCTTGTGTCTATGTCATGCCTAGGTCCATATCATGTTCCATCATCCTTAGCATGTCATGTTTACTTTATGCTTTGTAGCATTTTTTAAAGATGTTTTTGTCTTTCGTTTGATATTTTGTCATTCATCTTGCACCCCTTATGCATTATCATTTACCCTTGTTCATATCTTCTTTTCTTTCCCTCATTCCTCTTGATTCGTTTGTCTATTCATGACAAAAAGGGGGAGAGTATACCAGATAGTATACCGGTGTATTTCGTCATTTCTATATGACTCATGTGCATATTCTTAGGGGGAGAAAGCCATAGGGGAGATGCATATACTAAGGGGGAGAAGACATTTTTTTTTAGAAAACCTTGTTTTGTTTTGTTTTATATTTCTGTTTAATATTCAGTAGTTATGTTTACCTTATTGCTTTGTAGCACTTTTTGTACTTTTAAGATATTGCCAATATGTCTTGAGTACTTCACTCTTATGCCTTTAGTAGGATTTTGTATCCCAGATGCAAATACTTCGTGTATTATGCATTGGTTGAGTGTTGGACATGCATTTGATCCGTGGGATTGATCTTAATTGCATTGCGTGTCCGGATGAGCATTTACTTGCTAAATGTTCATTGTAGTCATTCTTTAACGACTGATCCTGTTTAATCAAGATATGCTTACATGTTCTATTGTGTTTACTAACTTGATCGCATTTTACTTGCTCATATACGTACCATGTATTCAACTTGTCATAAGCTAAATGAAAATTTTGTTTGTGTGCAAGTGTTTCAGGTTACAGGTACATACATGCAAGTGCTTCACAACTTCTAGATTAGGTGTGAGTGAGTTTTGCCATTGTTCCCAAACTCACGTTTAAGTCTAGAGTCTGTTTTAGGGGTTTTGTCACGGAATAGCCAAAGGGGGAGATTGTAAAGTTGTAATTTACAACTATGTGTTTTGTTGGCTTTAATTCCGTGCCAAATTTGATTGTAATTTTATTCAATCTTTTGTACCCTGTATTTTTTGTGGGATTTGATTGTAAGGGTTGTGTGACAGAGAGAGAGTGTGTGAAGACTCAAGCAATTGAAGACTGAATAGTTTTCGCGGGTATCTCGAGGCTAAGCATCCCGCAAAGTAACTCATGTGACTTGCACATGCTGGAATGCGAAGAGTCAGGATAGGATGGAGACAGTTGTGTCTCGCAAGTATCTCGAGGGTAAAGCCTTCCCGCGAGACACTCTGTTTTGCCAGACTGTCAATTCTGATACACACTTTCTGTGCCTACACTTTTTATACCTACATTACCCACAAATGTTGAGGAGTTCTTCTAAGAGAAAACCCTAGCCAAACACCTTGAGAGTTAGAGATTGTTATACCCACATTCCTCTACACAATTTCTTGTGGATTTTCCTCAACTTCTACCTCTCCATTTCATATCATTGAGAAGTTGATAGCCCAAACACTTACCACACCCTTTCAGAGTGTCAAGTGATAGTATGGTGCTGCTACGAAGCATTGGAAGAAGCCAAAGATGGCAAATGCAACATGGAGCTTGTTACGGGATCCGGAGAGCTAGACAAGACACGGTTCTGAGAAGCCTTGTTGGAGTAGGAGCTTGGAGGGCTTAGGTACATATGGTAGATTAGGCTTGGAGGGTCTCTTGCTAACCCATGTATCCTAACTGATTGTCTAGTGGATCGATTACCTCTTGGAGGGTGGCAGAGAGGTTTTTCGCCGAGTTCTTCGGTTTCCTCTTCGATAACACATCGGCGTGTTATCTTGTGTTTGCATTCTCTCTTCCCTTACTCTTGTGCTTTACTTTTAATGTTTGTTGTTCATATTTATGCACTAAAGTAGTATTGGTTTATTGCACTTCATTTACTCTTTTTTCCGCACTTAGATAAGTTAGAGTAAAAGCAATCTAGCCATAATTTTAATTGGGGGTCTAAACAGCTCTTGTGTTTTCAACACATTTTCGAGCTTTCATATATGATGAATAACTTAAAGGATTAAACCGGGTACTCAAGGATTAAGATGTAGTAATCTTCAAATTGGCAGTCAACATTCATGACTTTGTATTACTACGAATATTTTAATGAAGGGGTTGCATGTATAATAAAGTCTTGGGATATAATTTATTAATTTATATTCATATAGTGGTATTGAATATAATTAATGGTAACTTTGGACTTGTTAAGAGTTTACAGAAAAGCCTAAGGCTCATTGGAGCTAGAGTATTATTTGTTCCCTTTTGGTCCCACTCCAAGCCACATACTAAAGCCCAATTGGAATGGCCCAAAAGGCTAGCCCAATTAGATAATCAGTAAAATATAAGGAGAGAAACATACAGAATTTCATAAGAGTTTTTTAATAAGAGAATTCTATTAAGAGTTTTCATAAGGAATGAAATGGTGTGTATGTGAGTGTAAGCCACACTCTTATTCTCCCCTTGGAAACTGATTGAGAGACCACACTTCTTGGGCATTAAGTGGAATTGGAGTTGATAATGCTCGAAAAATCAGTAAGTTGGATGGAACAGATTTTGGTGAACTTGAGGGCCTGAAAGAGATAAACAAAAGATCAGAGGAGACCGAGGTTGGCCGGTCACAAACCCTTCGATGGTGAAGTTAGTTTTCTTATTCCGAAATAGGGAAAATCCAAACTTCTTGGGACTGTGTCTAGAGAAAAACTTACCTCTTTTTTTTTGTCAAAGATTCGTATTTATAAGTTCATAAAAAACGGTTATTTCTTTAATAACTGTTCCGACCTTTAAGGACTTTGGAAAGTTCGGAGTATACTCATAACTGCCATGGAGGTTATAATTTCCGATCCCATTTTTTGTAACCGTCGTTGAGCTTGTCATAAGTAATGAAGGACGAGCAGTCATCCAAAAGGTGTAGAGTTACCGTATCAAGCTCATCTAAAACCCGTTATAGACGAGCGTGTGTCAAGGACGAGTAGAGATATGGATGAGCGTCTCAAGGACGAGTAAAGATGTAGCTCATTTTCTGTTATCCCTTCCATGGACGACCCTTATGGACGAGAATGGAGTTAGCTTATTTCCAAACACCATCAGTTGCCCCCATGTCCATAGGTCGTCTCAAGGAGAAGTAATCTTAATGCTAGCAATAAGTGTGCCATGTGTCACAACCTTATTGGTGACCAGTCGCGTCGATTTATTTTTCCGAGGAACATGCCACGTGTCACTTTTTAATTGGCTGCGTCGTTTAAGATACCTAGACTTACGGCCTATAAATAGTGGAATTCCTTCACTACCATTCACATTTCTGAAATTTCCTTCCTTGAGCTTCCTCGTCTTAGTGCCTCGTCTAGTAGTGTCCTCTCGTCCTTAGTTCCTTCCCGTCTAGATTTAGGTATTTTTTTATTCTCGTCCTCAGATTTTAAGTTTTCTTAAAAATGTCTGAGACCGTCCTTTCCTCGTCTAGCAATAGCGTGGATAAGGCCATAGACGAATACCATGATCTTAGTAGTTTTAGTGGTTCTAGTGATAGTAATAATAGTGATAGTAGTAGTGGAGGGAACACCACGGACGAGTACACGTCTGGTGTTCCTGGGGTTCCTTTAAAGGTTCTCTAGGAAGGATTTAGGATGAGGGTTGAATCCGAATCCAAGGCTGGCACAAGTGCTCCCTCGTCCACAGTTCAGGACGAGGAGGAGGTAGTGTATAGCTGTGCCATAGGAGTAGCTTCAAAGACGGACGATAGGAAATTAGATTTACTTGAGAAATGGTATCAAATCACAGATGACCTTAATCCTAGGTTAGCGGTTCATGGGGAGTGGTGCTGTTAACCACGTTTTGGGATAGGTATCTATGAAGCCTATCTTTTAGGTGGACTAAGGCTACCTTTAAATGTTTTTGCTAGAGAACTACTCACTAGGTTAGGTTTAGGTGTCTGTAAATTTAATCCCAATGCATGGAGGTTAGTTGTCTCTATGCAAGTTTTGTGGAGGGAGGTGTTTGAGGGGGATTGTCCTCTCACCGTGGACGAGTTCCTCTACTGTTATAAACCCTCCGAAATTAACCAATCCCTTGGCTTCTATCAATTTATAGCCAGAGGGAAAGATTACAGATTAATTAGGTCCTTAGTTACCTCAGATAGGAAGTGGAAGACGGAGTTCTTCTTCGTCTCAGGTTTCTGGGCTGGACGCCCTATTGAGGTTGACCAAGACCCATTTCCTCCATATACAGGAGAGTTAGGGAACCTTCGTCCTAAAGGTATGCTTATGGTCATTACTTTGTTATTTATTATATTTATTCTTGTTAGTAGTTATCTAATATATATATTTTTTTTTTTTTAATAGGTGTTAAACGACCTCATTTAAGCAGATTTTACATTGAGCGAGTACAGAAGGCTCATCTATACACTAACAGGACTTTCCATTCTTTGGTAAGTCTCCAGTGTCTTGCCACTTGGGGCTTAGGTCCCAAACCATCCGCTGAGGCCATTGCACACGAGCTCACCATCCGTAGACGTAAGTTTTCTTATCGTCCTTCCTCTTCCTTTTTTTTTTTTTTTTACTGACGTCTTTCTTTTTCAGGAATGGCTACAATGAAGGAAAACAAGGGTAAAGAAGTGGCGGACGAGGCAACTGGGCAGGAGGTGGCGTCTCAACCTCATCTAGTAGTAGGTGATAAAGAAAGAACTTGTCATTAGGGGTTAACTTAGGGAACCAACCAAGCAGGCGCAGGGAGAAAAAGCCTAAACATAGGTCGTCCAAGCCTAAGGACGTCCAGTCCACTCCGCTCGTCTCTATGCATGAGCCTATGGATGTTCAGATCCTTGATGATCCAGAGTTCAAGGATCCTCTTATACATGTCCCGTCCACAACCAAGACGCCTCCCTCGTCTCAGCCTTCCCAACAGGTACCTCAAAACCTTATTGGGAACAAGGATCTAGCCTGGAAGAGGTTTAGGACGGCTATGACAGACGCGGACGTGACGGCATGCTACAACATGTCTTTGAAGGACTTTGAGCATTCTGGCGTTCATGACCTTTTCAAGGTTTGCAAGCTTTTTCTTTTTACCTTTTTGTTCTATGTATATATATCTCATCTTGTTAGCAAGGTAGACAAGTATTTTTGTTCTAACAAAACTTTGACTCATAGGCCATATCCAAGTTCATCGCTACGTCTAGGTAAGCAACTGATTTGGACAAGACGAGGATCTTGCTGGAGAAGAGGATTCAGGAGGTGAAAGAAGAATTTAAGAAGTGGGCTGAGACAGCTTCCAAGGCTAAGGAGAAGGCAAAGGAGCTACTAAATTTGATTGAGGAGTTGAAAACTGATATATTGGAAAAAGATACTCGTCTTGATCATCTACAGAAAAAGAACAACGAGCTAAGTACTCTTCTTTCCAAGGCAAAAGAAGATGCAGTGACTGAATTCAAGGCGTCCAAGCAACATACTGATCTTCTGGATGCCAATTATGCAGCAGGTTTTGAGGATTTTAGAATGGATGCTAAGGAAAACTTCCCTAAAGTGGACTTTAGCTCTATTAAGCTTAACCTAAATGCTGCTACCAGTTCTCTCCTCCAAACCAGCTCCCAGGACGTTAATGTTGAGGACGATGCTTCAACTCAGCCTCCTCAGGACGACCTTAAGGTGGATGCCCCCCCTACTTAGAAAATATTTTAATCTTTGTATTCCTGTCTCTTCTCTTTTCTTTTCTTTTTTATCTAGTCCACTGTTTAGGACCCTTTTCTTTTTTGGTGTAATTCAAGTACATTAAGCTCGTCCGTGGTTTTAGGATGAGCTGTTAAAACAATTTAAGTTTTATTTCACAGGGGTGTTTGGACGTTGGTCGTCCGCCCTTAAACAATTGTATGAATGTTACTACTATGATATGGACGAGAGTTTCTATTTCCATTACAGATTTTGAACTTTGGCTCGTCTATGGAAGGGACTTCTCCCTTTTTAACATGAATATATACTTTTTCCATTTCTTGAATTTCATCAAGTATGATTCATCTACGTGAAATGGTAACTATCAACCTTACTCGTCCTTAGACTTAGCTGATTTTCACATTTTGTAAGGACAAGGCCCAACCTTACACTCGTCCATAGGTTGGATTGTTTGGTTGGTTCCCTAATCAATAGATTAAACATTTGCTTATGCACTTCCTCCTCCATGGGTTGAACTAATGCAACAAAGATGTTAACTCGTCCATTGTTTGGACGGTTTATAGCTTCACCCGTCTAAGGCTTCAACTCGTCCATGGTTTGGACGGGTATGCCTTAGTTTGCTTTATTCTTTTAGATAGTACATCCCTGCGTCCAAAGGATTTACTCTTCTTGGGCTCTTAGCCCTCTTATGAGTTAATTTCAATGAAAACAATGGAAATCAAGAATTCAGGCACAGCATTATGTACATAGCATAAATATTGTTCATAGACAAGACATGTGCTTTTAGAAGCTAATGACTTTTAGGAAAATAAATACAAGCCAATCCATAACTTCGTTCATAACCCCAATATAATAACAACAAAGCAACACTAAAAATACGTAGATAAACAAACTCTTTATGTAGATAAACAAGTAGATAAACGGGCTCCAGACTCGTCCATAATTATGCTCGTCCAGGCTGACATTTTACTGGTAGTACCTCCTCAGGTGTTCAACATTTCAAGGATGCTCCAATTTCCTCCCGTCTAGGGCTTCCAAGTAGTAGGATCCTTGTCTTTTACAATTGACAACTTTGTAGGGGCCTTCCCAATTAGGTCCCAATTTCCCATGAGCTGGGTTCTTGGTTGTCAAAGAGACCTTTCTCAAAACAAGGTCTCTTATGTTGAATCGCCTTGGCTTCACCATTGCATCATATTGCATAGCCATAAGGTTTTTATACCTTATTGTCCTTTGTTCTGCGTCCGTCCTTACCTCGTCTATCAAATCAAGGTTCAAGCGAAGTTGTTCCTCGTTATCCTTGTCCTGATACGCCGTCACCCTATGGTTGGCCATGTGCACTTCTGCAGGTATGACTGCCTCGCTCCCATAGGCTAGCTTGAAAGGAGTTTCCCCTGTAGGGGTTCTCACCGTCGTCCTATACGCCCATAGAACACCTAGTAGCTCATCTGGCCATACTCCCTTTACTCCTTCAAGCCGAGTCTTGATGATTTTCAACAAGGATTGGTTTGCAACTTCGGCCTGACCATTGGCTTGGGGGTGGGCAGGGGAGGAATAATGATTTTTAATTCCGAAGTGTTCACAGAAGTCCTTGAAAAGTGCATTGTCAAATTGTCGTCCATTATCGGACACTAATACTCTTGGTATCCCAAACCTGCACACAATATTCTTTCAGACGAAGTTCTTTACATTCTGTTGTGTGATACTTGCTAAGGGTTCTACTTCTACCCATTTGGTGAAATAATCAATGCCTACCACCAGAAACTTCATCTGCCTCGTCCCAAGTGGGAAGAGACCTAAGATGTCTAACCCCCATTGTGCAAAAGGTCATGGGGCCATCATCGGAGTGAGATATTCTGATGGTTGTCTAGGGACGTTACTAAACTGTTGGCATCGATCGCAGATCTTAACATACGTCATGGCATCAGCTTGCATATTGGGCCAGTAATAGCCTGTGCGGACGACTTTGTGGACAAGTGATCTGGCTCCTAAGTGGTTGCCACATGCTCCTTCATGAACCTCCCTCAATACATAGTTGGCCTCGTCTTGAGCTAAACACCTTAGATAAGGTTGTGAAAAACCTCTTTTGTATAGTACCTCGTTCATGAGGACATATCTGGCTGATCTGACTCTGAGCTTCCTAGCCTCGTCTTTACCTTCTGGAAGCTTTCCGTCCTTCAAGTATGATACTATTGGAGTCATCCAATTTTCTTCACCCTCTATCTGTTGCACCTCTAGAAAGTCTATGCTGGGCAGATATTGAATTTCATTAAACTCGTCCATTACTTCGCTCGCTGAGGCTTCTTTCGCTAAAGTATCTGCTTCCATATTTTCTTCTCTTGGGATCTGAATGAAATCAGCTTCCTTAAATTTCTTTACAAGGCGTACCACCTTATTAAGGTACTTCTTCATTCATCCTTCTTTGGCTTCATATGTCCCATTTACTTGGCCTATGATTAACTAAGAGTCTCCTAGGACAAGTATAGATTCCGCTTCTACAGATTTCACCAACTCCAACCCTTTAAGAAGGGCTTCATACTCAGCTCATTATTGGTTGTTTGATACTGCAGACGAGCCTTGTGCTTCAATTTATCTCCCTTTGGAGATAGTAAAACAACTTCTATTCCTCCTGCATACTGTGTTTATGATCCATCCACATAGACGATCCATTTCTTTCTATTCTCCACCTCGCTTAAGTCGTCATAACTTGGAGTGAACTCTGCAATGAAATCTGCCAGGGCTTGAGCTTTTATTGCATGCCTTAGTTGATATTTGATGTCAAATTCACTAAGCTCGACAACCCACTAGATCAGTCATCCTGCAGCTTCTAGCTTGCTTTCTTGAGCGGATGATCGGTCATGACATTGATGACGTGAGCTTGAAAGTAATGCCTTAGCTTCTTGGAAGCCGTTATCAATGTAAAAGCCAGCTTCTCTATGAGCGGGTATCGTCCTTCCGCTCCCCTTAGTGCCCTACTTGTATAATACACGGGCTTCTGCACTCTTCCTTCCTTCCTTATCAATGCTGAACTAACGGCATGTGGGGTAACTGCTAAGTATAAATACAACTCCTCTCCCAGCACGGATGGACTTAGTAAAGGAGCCGTAGTGAGGTAGATTTTCAAGTCCTGGAAGGCTTTTTGACATTCGTCCGTCCACTCAAATGCCTTTTTAAGTACCTTAAAAAATGGCAAACATTTATCAGTAGCTTTAGAGACAAACCTGTTGAGGGCAGCAACTCGTCCGGTAAGAGACTGGACTTCTTTGATATTTCGTGGAGGTTCCATGTTCAGTATCGCCTAGATCTTGTCTTGATTTGCTTCAATCCCCCTATGTGAAACCATAAATCCCAAGAATTTCCCTGATGATACTCCAAAAGCACACTTGTTAGGATTTAACCTCATATTGTATTGCCTAAGTGTGTCAAATGTTTCTTGCAGGTCATCCAGATGCTTTCCCTCGTCCTGACTCTTCACTAGCATGTCATCTACATAGACTTCTACATTCCACCTAATCTGTGGATGAAACATGTGGTTAACCAACCTCTGATATGGTGCCCCTGCGTTCTTCAAACCGAAAGGCATCACCTTATAACAGAACAAGCCTTGACTGGTGACAAAGGATGTTTTCTCTTGGTCTGCCTTGTCCATCCTTATCTGATGTATCCAGAGAAAGCGTCCATAAAGCTAAGCAACTTGTGACCCGCAGTGGAATCTACCAATTGGTCGATGCGAGGCAACGGGTAACTGTCCTTGGGGCAGGCCTTGTTTAGGTCGGTGAAGTCCACACACATTCTCCACTTACCATTTACCTTCTTGACCATTACCACGTTGGCCAACCAGTCTGGATAATAAACCTCTCGAATGAACTTCGCTACGGTCAACTTTTGTACCTCTTTTTTAATAGCATTGTCTCTCTCAAGAGCAAACACCCTCTTCTTCTGTCGCACAGGTTTAGAGAAAGGATATACATTCAGGCGGTGGGTAATGACACTTGGGTCTATACCCGGCATATCCTCATGACTCCAAGCAAACACATCAATATTCTCCCTTAGGAAACGAATGAGATCCTTCTAAATCTTCTCTTCTAAATTTGCCCCTACCCTGGTGCTTTTTTTGGGATTATCCTCATCCAAGGAAATGTTTTCCAACGCTTCGGTGGGCTTTGCCACAACTCTCTTTTCCTCAACGTTCATCATCTGGACCTGTTCATCCATGGCCAGCATGGCTAAATAGCACTCTCTAGCTGCTAGTTGATCTCTTTATACTTGTCCTACCCCGTACTCCGTAGGGAACTTAACTAATAGATGGTAAGTAGACGTAACTGCCTTCCAACTATTTAAAGTTGGACTTCCAATTATGGCATTGTAAGACGCCGAACAATCAACCACGAGGAAATTTACATCCTTGGTTACTTGTTGTGGATATGCCCCCACCACCACAGGTAATGTGATGGTACCCACAGGCTGCACTTTCGTTCCACCAAAACCAACCAAGGGTGAATTCACTGGACGAAGTTGATCTCATCCAAGTTTCATTTGCTGAAAGGCAGGGTAATACAAGATATCTGCCGAACTCCTGTTGTCCACCAACACCCTCCTAGTTGTATAGTCAGCAATAAGCAACGTGATGACGATGGCATCATCATGAGGGTGATGAATTCTTGCAGCATCCTCGTCCGTGAATGTGATGGCCTGTTCTTTAGTGGTCCTCGTCTTTAGATATCGTCCAGAGAGTTAGACGTTCTGCACCACCTTCGGTACGTCTTTCTTGACTTGGACGACTGACCTATTGAACCTCTCCCTATGATCATTCTTATTTCTCCAAGTGGAGGTCGTGACGGCTCTTCTACCTTCGCCTTCAACTTCTCATCTTTGTGATCTCGTCCAAGGAAATTCTTTAATTTCCCTTGGACGCCTGAAACTCTGCAACTGCGTCTCCCCTGGCCTTTTCAAGAAGGGCGCTCAGCTCGTTGTTCCTCTTCTGGAGGTGGTCAAGACGAGTATCCTTCTCGAGGACATCAGTCCTTAGCTCTTCATTGAGGTTTCGTAGCTCCTTTGCCTCTTCCTTAGCCTTAACAGCCACCTTATCCCACTTTTTGCTCTCGTCCTTCACCTCCTTGATCCTCTTCTCCAGCAGGATCCTTGTCTTGTCTAACTCGGTTGCCTGCTTGGACACAGCAATGAACTTAGACATTGCCTACAAGGATCAAAATTTTGTTAGAATCAAACAAATACATATGTCTATATTATTGACAAAGACGAGATATATATATATATATATTAAAAAAAAAATTTAACTTACCTTGAAGAGATTGTGAACACCAGAGTGCTCAAAATCCTTCAAGGACATGTTGTAGCAGGCTGCCACATCCGCGTCCGTCACCGCCATTATGAACCTCTCCCAAGCCAGGTCCTCGTTCCCAAGAAGGTGCTGAGGAACTTCTTTAGAAGGCTGAGATGAAGTGGGTGTGTGGACTGTGGACGCGATCTTCTTGGACGAAGGGTCCTTAGGCTCCGAGTCGAGGTTAAGTATCCCCTATTTGTAACTCGTATTCTAAATTAATCCCTTTTACTTTGATAATCAAGTCTTTATAACAATAATTATCTGATAGATAAATATTCTAAAAAGACTTAATTATCAACAATTCCCTTGTTATCTGATTATCCATTTTATTCCTATGCAAGCAGGCTTAATTCTGATAAGAACCAACAACCAATCACAAAATTCTTTAATCAATTTTAATGGTTTAACCAATCAGAATTAATTCCAATTAATCACATGTGATCGGTTTCACCCCTATACAATGCATGCAGATCGTGAACATTTGATCTTGTGATATCTTTCAATCCGACAATCCGATTCAGGAATCGGGCATACCGTCGCTACCGTTAGAATCTCAAGATCATTTTTATAAAATGCAATGAATAATTTAATGCATGTAATGCAACTATGATTTTTGGGTATTTGAAATGGTCATTTTAGTTATCTTCCAAAATTAAATTATAGGTGCAAAATCAAGTATCTACAAGGAACCATGGAAAACGCCACACTAGGGAAAAATTTTTTGCACGGTTTCTCACCTTCGAATGGATTTTTGAGCAATCATCTCGACAGCTTCTTGAGCTTTAGCAAGAGCCATAATCGCAATTACTTAGCAAGATCATCAAACGATCCTACAAACAGCTTAAAGCATTCCCTCAAAGTTTGACTTCCACATTGATAATAGAAAAAGGAAAACCAAGCCTACATTTAGGTAGAAATGCAAAATGTCTCTAATTTTATCGAATCTTTCCATGACCCAAGTCTTTGTATAACTTCATCCATTTCCTTTTTAGGAACATTACCCAACAGTGTTGGGACCACCTCAACCCTAGTGATTCATTCAACAATTCTCAGATGCACAAGAAATCAACTTCAACTACTTCAGTGGGACATTGAACATTTGGTCAATCATTGATGACGGAATCATCCGCATATGCCAAGGCGTCATGCCTCAAAAAGGGTAGGGTTCTCTCCTAACCCCTGCTTCAAACTCGAAGAGTTCAAAAGGCCAAACACATCATTCAAGTTCTCCGTTCATGAGATCAAAAACAGGGGACACCCATGCATTTGATAAGCATAAACACTTTGCTAAAAACCCTTGTTTGCAAACATGTTCCCTATTCAAGGTAAATGGTAGCCATCGAGCACATACACTTATAAACCACATAGGAAACATGGCCTTATTGAGCCTCTCTTGTGGTACATGCATTCAACTAGATTTTCATGATCATGAATGAATTTCCAAAATTTTTGAACCTGGTTTTCAAAACCAATTGAAACGGGAGGGAAAAATTATGACCCTCAAGGATTATAGATCTTCCAAACTTTTCAAGTTCAGCAATCCTTAAGGGCTATTCATTTCTTCACAAGGAATTTCTAGAAAATGGGGTTTTTAAGATTGCAACAGCTTATGCAAGCCTCTCTCAATCATTACCAAGCATCTTCAAAAAGACCCGAACCCAAAAGATTCAATTGCTCAACCCCAGCTTTTAATTACCATTTGAGCATCATTGCTCTAAACACTTTTCGAGCCTCTCGTACTCATCCCAGCAAAGGATGCCTAAGTCATTATTCCAAACATGACCCTCAATGCCCAAAGGTTGGCCCCAGTCTCAATCCTAATACTAGGGCAATTTTTGTCACGCCCCGCCCCCGTGTGCATGATATTGTCCTCTTTGGGCGGCCCGAAGGCTCTCTTAGTTCCTCAAGGTTTTGTTCTTCCCCAGGTTGCGGTGGGGAAAAGGCCTTATACACAACAAGGGAGGACATTCCTTATAAGCACATCCTCATGTGCTTCCCTAGGCAATGTGGGATTCCATGAAATGCAAGACCCCCTTTTGGGTCACTACAATCCACCCCCCTTAAGGGCACACGCATCCTCGCATGTGAGGCCCACACTTCCGGCTAGAACATGGCTCTGATACCATTTATAAAACATGGTTATTTTCCAAAAATCCCATTAAAAAGCTACTTACCTCGCAACCGCAAAATCCTAATTCTCCAAGCTCCAAGGAGATTAGCTAGAACCTAAACAATATCAAGTAAACCTATCATAATAAGTATAGAGCTTGAAATTGCATCTAGCCACAATTTAGGAATTGCCAAATAATCACTTAATTAGGCAAGCCTAGTATTTAACCTCATCAATAATAATATATTCCACTTCCAAAGTTTCTCAACAAATTGATTCACAAGGCCTAAACTCCAATTTATAAAGTTAACCCATTTAATATCATCTCCATCATTATGACTAGCTTCCATAAAATTTACGCTACATCATTAAAAGACCCATGAAAGCATGATCAAAATATCCTCCAAGACAAGAAATTTAGGACTTTAACTAACTCCAAATAAACCCAATGGCAATGGAAAAATTAGATTTACTAACCATCACATGTTATAACTCAAAACCCCTAAATTTTTCACCATAAATAAACCTTAGGTAGTCATCATTAGCACAAACCATATACCCACTCATCAAATAATTCCACCAATACAAAAACCCATACATAAAAACATATAAATATCACTTCCAATGCTCATAAATCACATGGGTATCATTATTAAAACTTAGATAAAAACAACCTCAAGCAAAAATGTAAAACCCACCAAAAAGATTAGAAGTTTTTTACCTCAAAAAAAGGATGTGAAGGTGTTTATGAGTTCCCAAGAATATTCCGGTGATCTTGCCGGAAAAATGGTGGAGATGTTGATTTGGAGTGAGTACCGTGGGAGAGGATGAGGGAGTGAAGAGAAGTGCTAGACAGAAATGAAAAAGAAGAAAAAGAAAGAAAAGAGAAGTGAGGAGAAGTGAGGACCGGTCAAAGAGATAAGGAGAGGAGTGAAAATGAGTGGTGGGGAAAGGTGTTAGGTGGAGGCATGTGTGGTCCATTAAAAAACTGACTTTCAAATTTTTTTTTTTTTTTTTTTTTGTTAACTGAGTGGGACGTTACAGTTTTATTTCTGATATTTTCAAACCGTGGACGGTATTCCCTTTATCCAGTGCAATTCAAGATATCCATTAGGAGAAGGAGAAATCTCTCCTTCTGAGAGCCTGAATAGGTGCCCAACATGCACGATTCATCAAGACCACACGAACTCAACATCCAGGTGGTTCTTGTGTAGCTATGACCAAGAATGTCAACATTTCCAAGAGGGGATCTTCCTAAAACTTTGAATCCAGAATTCAGAAAATCAAGGAACCCAAAAGAGCCCAAAATGGGGCAATCCTTCAGTTCTTTCAAACCTGTTGCATCAAAGCCCAAGTCTCTGGCAACCTTACTAAGTTTGATGTATGAATGTCGAAGCTGGACAAGCTCCCTCTCTAAAGCGGAACTCAAGGTAAAGCTCTTTCTCTTTGTGTCAAGTAGAGCCTGCAAGGTACCAACGTCAATAGAAGCAACCCTCAATGTCTCCTCCTTCTTGCTACCTCAGCCTGGAGACGACGAAATGCCAACTGTGGCTCACTAGGCTCGTCAGTCGGCCCATACTTCAAGCTCAAAGTGGAATGGATGAAGGATCTAGCCTCCACTAGCCTAAATGCTAAATCATCAGCTCTGCTACACGCCTCAGCACAACTAACCTCCACTATGGCTCTCTCCTCATCCCTCGTCTGGCCCTAACAGTGGTGCATGGTCGGTTCAGCTGTAAATCGGTCCATCAAGAGATTTGTCGCACGAACTGAGACCGCACAAAACCTACACTAGGGCAGTTTATTTTTGTGCATCTCATCTGTCATCTCGGAATATCTTGAACCTTATTTTCAAAGCCCGGTTCACCTAGTTCAAGGGTCGGTTCAGTCCCCGTCGCCAGGACATATAGCGGGGTAGTGCCGAGGCCATTCCCGATCATTGAAACAATCCATCTAGCATGGTATGAAGGTAGCAAAAGTCGTTTCCCGCATGTAATTCCTTAAAGGAGCCTTTCTCGAAGCATCGGCTGGTTTAGTTGATAACCAAGGCAATCAATGCATTCCGCTGCATGGCGAGTCCAAAAATCCCGCTTGGGAAATCCATGATCATTATGAGGGTTATCGAGGAACCCATTGTGGTATAATCGTCCAATACAAGCTCAAACCCGTGTCAAGCCAGTTCACCGATCCAAAACTGCGCAAAATCCTACACTAGGGCAGTTTATTTTGCGTGGTTCAATCCATTTTCTACTAATCAATATGCTCAAGAGTGGATCCATCCCGCTAGGAACTTTTCCTCTCTTGTCGAGAACTGCATAAAACCTACACTGGGGCAGTTTTATTTTATGCGGTCTCTCCCTTTTCCATCTCCCTCAATGGATTGATCACTATCAGATTTCATCAATAAATCCATGGAAATATGATGCAATGCAAGTGAGTATGGAATATAAGCTGACGCAAGAATGCCGTTTATGCTAAAAATGTGATAATGCATAAGTAAGAACAGTGGTACCACATGTCCATCAACGCTAAAGTGCTACTAGCATACATACATCTAAGGCCTACCGAGAGGTAATGTTCATACATACATCAGGAGCCTACTGAGAGGCGATATCAAGAATCATACATCAGGAGCCTACCAAGAGGCAATATTTATACATACATCAGGAGCCTACCAAGAGGCAATATCAAGAATCATACATCAGGAGTCTACCAAGAGGTAACATCAAGATTCATACATCTAAGCCTACCAAGAGGCAATGTCATACATCTAAGGCCTACCAAGAGGCAATGTTCATACATACATTGGGAGCCTACTAAGAGGTGATATCTAGAATCATACATCTGATTCTACCAAGAGTGTCAACATTTCCAAGAGGGGATCTTCCCCAAAGCATTGAATCCAGAATTTAGCAAATCAAGGAACCTAAAGAGCCCGTAATGAGGAAATCCTTCAGTTCTTTCAAGCCTTGGTTGGCGTCTCAATAATACAGCACAACCAACAAACTCCTTACCTTTGGGTAGTCTTTAAACAGATTTCTTCTGATGAAATCCTTCACCTTTGGGTAGTCTTCAGACGCATTTCTTTCATTGAAACACCTTTCACCTTCGGGTAGTCTTCGGACTCATTTCTCTCGTTAAAACACATTCAGGTTCAATTAGCTCCTAAAGGGTCTCTTTCAAACACCTTTCACCTTCAAGTAGTCTTCGAACTCGTTTCTCTCATTGAAACACATTCAGGTTCAATTAGCCCCCAGAGGGTCTATTTCAAACACCTTTCACCTTCGGGTAGTGTTCGGACTCGTCTCATTGAAACACATTCAGGTTCAATTAGCCTCTAGAGGATCTCTTTCAAACACCTTTCACCTTTGGGTAGTCTTTGGATGCGTTTCTCTCGATGAAACCCTCCGCGCTTCCACAGAAATTTTTTATGGTACTCAATGCATCCCAACCTGCTCAATACAATCTTCCACACTTCCACGGTGAAGGAACTGCTCCATGCTTCCATGGCATAGGAATCTTTTATGGTGCTCGATGTACCCCAACCTGCTCAATACAATCTTCCACACTTCCACGGTGTAGGAACCGCTCCATGCTTCCAATTCCTACTCTACTAGTTGTGAATGATGTAGGAGTTCTCAACCCTAAACCAATAGCTATCTTGGACAGAAGGGAGCTCAATCTTCGATCAAGGGTCATCACTAAGTTGTTGGAATAGTGGTAAGGTGGTTTTGTAGAAGATGCCACTTAGGAGCCACTGCATTCTCTCTACAAGCATTTCCCTCACCTTGTGGACAAGGTATTTTAAGGGGGGAGGGGTATTGATAGAAAGCATTAGCATTGTATTGTAGCATTGTATTGTATAGCAATTGTATTGGATTAGTGAGCATGTGTTGAAATTGTATTGGATTAGTGAGCATGTGCTGAATTGTAATCAGACATATGCTAAGCATTGTATTAAGCACGTGCTAAATTCCTTGGCAGTTAGTTAGTTGCTTGGTATTTGTTAGTTAGTTACTTGGTAATTAATTAGAAGGCATGAGAGTAAAAAAGAGGATTGTAATGTGAAGAAAGGCATTGATGAATAATATGAATCATTCCTTTAGTTCTTAATTCATTCCTTATCTCCCACCTTTCTTGAGGAGGCCTGGTTGTCCTTGAATTCAACCAAAAAATTCCTTTCCTTTGTGTTAACCACAGATAGCTTAGAGAGTCTTAACAGAACTGCTCCACGCTTCCATGGTGTATGAATCTTTTATGGTACTCGATGCACTCCAACCTGCTCGGTACAAGCTTCCACACTTCCACGATGTAGGAACCACTTCCACACTTCCACAGTGTAGGAACTTCTCCATGCTTCCACGGCATAGAAATCTTTTATGGTGCTTGATGCCCAACAACGACTTAGTACAAACTTCCACACTTCCACAGTGTAGGAACTTCTCCATGCTTCCACGGTATAGGAATCTTTTATGGTGCTTAATGCCTAACAACGGCTCAGTACACACTTCCACGGTGTAGGAACTTCTCCACATTTCCACGGAGTAGGAATCCTTTTATCTAAAAATATCATGTTTTTCAAAGTATCTCTCCCAGGATTCAATTCGACGGTGCTTGTTTGGTCGCACATTTTCAAAACCACTCTCCTTCTTTAAGGTTTCCCCTTTAAATCAAAGTTGCATCATCATCATGTTTTCAATCTCTCAAAATTTCTGTTTATCATGCATAGTATTTCATGTATACTTAGTTTTTTATAGATTTTCATGTGTTTTCATATCATCCAACATATGCAGGTTCACCTATGCTAACTTAAACATGTGAACAGATATTTTTCAACATCATCATGGCATAAATAATAAAAAGAAAAAAAACATATATGCAAAAATACCAAATAAATAAAATAAATTCTAGCATGCTTTCCTAGTTGCTTTGCTACTAACATATTTGCTAAAAATAAAGAGAAAGAGAAGATAGACACTGACCTCAAGCGCAAAGCAGAAGTTTAAAGCAGTAGCTCAACATTGTCAGGTAAAATCAATCTCAACCCATGAACAGCGCAGTTTCCACACGCAATTTTGGGGCAACAAAATGCGGAATTACGTTCTTTATCCAACACCTCTCATTGCACTCAAGATGTCAGATAAAGAAGGGGCAGCTGTAGATACCGTATTTTGTCCACCCTCGATTTACGTGCTGGACCCCAAAAATTCCAAAAATATTAACTATTCTCCAAGGGGCCACGGAAACATCTAGATTGATGTGGCGCAACCCATTCGGGCATCGGAGCACTCAAAGTGCCTTTTCCAGTCAAATTAATCAAAATGCCCCTAGTCAACCTTGAGTTGACCAAGAGTCAAACGAGGTCAAAATCCTCTCAAAACAACATTTATCCACTCGGAGATTTTTGTCAACTTTGACCAACGTTGACCAAATTTGACCTAGAGTTGACTCCCGAGAGCCCTAAATTTTGATCCAACCATTTGAATGGGTTGAAACCAATTTCATTGCAAAGAATGTCAAATTCCCTTTCCAACAACTGCTCATGGGTCGAAATCAAAGTTAACGATTGAGATATCTTAAAAACCATGTGGAGCGCATCAGCACACTTCCCAAGGCCATAACTTTTGATCCAACCATTGATGTTTCAATTTCTTTAGTGTTCTGGAAACTAGACAACCACAGCTTTCCAGGGACACCAAGATCAACTCAATCTAAGTCCAAGAAGGCCATCAAATATGCAATCGAAGTCAGAACCGAAAAGCAGAAAAAAGACAAAATTGCTAACGTTAGCCGGGTTGACTCGACGCACCTTGTAAGGCCGCCGGCCTGACTCGGTGCACCAACAAGGTGCATTGAGCCTCGAAAGGATGCCAAGGTCCATAAATACCCCCAGACTCCTCATTTTGCACACACACACATACACACAAAAAAAAAAAAAAAAGATTTTGGGCAATTTCTGGGTAGATTATCTCTCTCCTCTCTCTAATTTCTCTCCCAAACATATCCAAACACATCCAAACACACCTAAACACCATCAAACACCTTTGATTCTTCTCTTTTCACCATAATTTCAAGGTAGTGTTCTTGTACCCAATCTTCCTCTTCTTGGTTCCATACATTGGATTTGAGGTTTAGGGGTATGGATGTAGCTTTTTAGCTACAATCCACACCCTTTTCTTTTTATAACTTTTTCTAGCTTTTTCTTGTTCAATAATATGCTTTATTGCTTTTCCTAGCATGTTCTTGCTTCCTAGCATGTCTTTATAGTTTTTCTAGCATATTTCCTTGCTTATGCCATGATTTATCGCTTTGATGTTGTTGGCCTAGCCTTTTTGGGCTAGGATATGTCTAAATTTAATGTTTGTGCTTAGATCCACATGATTTTAGGCTCCTTGCCATGTTTATGCTTAGATCTACATGCCTATGTGTTCTTCGCCATGTTTATGCTTAGATCTACATGCCTATGTATTCTTCGCCATGTTTATGCTTAGATTTATGTGTTTATGTGCTCCATGCCATGCTTGTGTGCTTAGATCTATGTTGGTTGCTATGCCACGTGCTTCTATAGCCCTTTTGTCCTTTGATATCTCTCTTTCTTGTGTTTTGGCCCTTATTGGTGGGGTGTAGATCTAGATCCTCTGGTCTAGGCCTACATCCGCACACCTAGGCCTATATCAAAGGGTTTGGATCACTTCCTTTATGCATGTCCATGTTTGCTTGTTTACTTCTATGCTTTATCTCCATGTTAGCCTCTTTAGATCTAGGCTTTGCCATGCTTTATGCCCTCCGTGGGCTTGTGCTTGTCAGTCCTTAGGGCCACTTGCTTTGTATGGTTGCATTCGTCCCTCCTAGGGCTTGTTTGGATGTAACCACTTGTGAGATACACCTCCGTGGTGTTGGTGTGCTTGATATACACCTTTCTCTGCTCCGTGCAATGTTGATATGGTTGCCTTTCTTGCTTTATGCTACCTGTTTGGCTTTCTTCACTTTTATGCATCTTTGCATGCTTGCCTATATGTTCATGCATGAGTCTTTGCTCGCTTGTGTCGTCCATACTCCAATCTAATGGAATTATGGACACTCAATCCAAACCTACATTTGTCCTCCTAGGACACCCTCTTTTGTTTGATAACATGCTTGTTTGCCCCCTTCATATGCTTAGCATGCTTTGTTTGCCCCCGTTTGGCTCTCTTTGTTAGTGTGTTCTTGTCATGCTCTCCCTTTTTCCCTTGTTTCTTCCTTTGCTTATCTACTGGCTTGTTCCTTTTGTCTTTACATGTACACGCATGGAGCATGGATACTTGGAGCAAGGGTGCGACCTCCTAAGCGCAAGCAAAAAGGGCAAGGATGTAAGCAAGAAGATGCAAGCCAACCAAGGGCAATGTTCAATAGATTAAAGGGCCTAGCCCCACTAGAGCAGTTCTCTCTTTCTCTCTAAGCCTCTTCTCTAGAGCATGTATTAAGGTTCCCCCTCTCCTTGTACCCATTTACTTTTCTTGCTCTTTGCTTGGGCCGAGTTCTCTAGGTATGGCAATGTCTGTTTTACATTTCCTATACCTTGTTGGGCCATACTCTTGGAACGTTGGCAATGTCCGATTTACTTTCCTGCTGCGTGGTTGCATTGTGCATGATGTATGTATATCTATATCTATATGTATATGGGTGATTGTGCACTTTGTATGATGGACTCTCATGGCTATGTGAGTGACCCTCTCTAGTCATGAGAGCTCTTAACCTTGTAATGTGGGTATGTGCTCAAGGCGATTGTCGTATGTGCATATTCATGCTATATTGTGTGCACAATCATCACGGTGTGATCGTCCTGATCCATGTCACCCAGTAACACTGGTTTCCCCATATATGTGATACATATCGACATGCTTGATACTTTGAGGGGCATCGGCTCGTCTCAGTATGAGCATGTCGATACGCGTCGTGCTGTATACACAGATGTGAAACCTTGCCGGTGCGCCATAGCGCACCAAATGCGAAACTCTGCCGGATTTTTGCCATGAAAATAGGGCATCCACATTGCCATATTCTCACAACGAAAGCTTGGTGAGAATAGTGTTTTGTATGCTATAACGCACCTAAGGCGAAGTACTGCCAGATTTCCACCACGAAAATAAGGCAAAATGCTACCTAATTTTCGTCATGGAAATTTGGCAACGATTCCAAACGCATTGAGAAAGCATTGACTAGGACCATGCCCATTCCAAAATCAAACCTCAAAGCCCAACACGTTTAAAGCCCTATAAGCTAATGCCAATAGCTTGTTTTCAATTACCAATGTCTAAAAAATATGATTCTACCAAAACAAAGGACAATCCTTGGACAGGCGCTGTGGTGTGCCTAACACCTTCTCCACATGTAACTAGACTTCCGAACTCAAGAATCAAGATTTTTTATCCATCCTTATTAGATTAGGAAAAACGACATTTTTCTTAACCTAGGATCGGTAATAAAATCAAATAGAGTTAGGTGACCAATCACACCTTAGAAAAAACCCAATGATTGGTGGCGACTTCACTTACCCTTGATAATTTCCTTGAAATTGACTCTCGCACTAAGAGAAGGCACGCAAGCATCGTCGTGATGGGTGGTCAAGCAACAGTGAGGCGTCGACACCCACTCTCTTGAACCCATAACCCAGGACGCGAAACCATCTTGGCCCTCTTCCCAATGCAAGTAATTTCTGTAGTGTCTGTATTGAGGTTGCTTGCGTTAGGGATTGGTTCCCCTTTTTGGACCCACTCTTGCCAAACAACCCAACCCAAGGTTAGGGAAGATAAGGGTACCTTCACTGTATCACAGGACATCCTGCTACAGCTTCCTTTTAGTTTGTGTTGACAGTATTAGTATAACTAGTTTCATTTTAGCATTGCCTATCCTGCTGTAGCATTTCTTTCTCTGTTCTATTTTCTGCATCAATTGTTCTATTGCAGCTTTGTTTATTTTACTAACGGTGTTAGCTATCTACTGTGACTTCATTAAACGTGTTTTATTATAACATTCTACCATAGTATATTTCTGCTGAAACAACCATCCAAATACAACAATGTCTTGTATTCAGCCTGAGGCGCTCTCTACGGCTTGTCTCAACATTGGGTGAGCCCAGCTCGTGCACAAGCTGGCCTATAATGCAATTCCAAACTAGGCCAATCCCAACTCTCCTACCCCAAACTCACAAGCCTTAGTACAGTAGAAGGGTAGAGGCCCAAGCTCGCAAAAGGCCCCCACACCAACCAACACGCCTCTCCGACAACCCCATCAATGACTACTAGCGTTGCAACCCAAACTAGCAAAACAACTTCCAAAGACTCCCCGATTACTCCATTATTGGATATAAAACTAAAGTGTCACAAGAAGTCTCGATGACTTTGTTAACTTTCAGCTTTCACCTTTGCCAATCTCATTGCAAAACCATCCTACTTAAGTCAGAAGAGAAGAAGATGAAGTCTGATGAAAAAAAGAGTTTTAGGAATTTTAGAATTTTTCCACAAACTTGATCTCACGTGTCAACATCAAATTTGGCTATTTTTTTTTAAATAATTTTAATCTAATGTGGCAGTACCATTGACAGTTTATATGATATAAAAATTATTTTTTATTACACTGTTTGACACATCAAATTTTTCCATCCATGAGGATAACAGTAGGGACCAAATTGACATGGAAGTGAAAGATTAGGGACCAAATTGACACAATTGCAAGGTTAAGGACCGAATTGACATATGGTGTAAAGTGTTAGGATATGTGCCCTTTAAATCCTATTGTATGATGCTATGTATGACATTATGTATGATATTATGTTGTGATTAATAAAGTTGTTTTATTATTATCTAAAATAATGGTAACATGAATATTTGGACATTATCACATAGTCCTTGAGATGCATAGTATGTGATTTATGTGATTTAGTCACAGAAGATAAAAATCACAAGTTCTTTATAAACTCAGAATTTTAGTTCGTAGTCGGTGATGAAATTGGACATTTCATTTGTGAAGACCATATCAACTAAAATGATTTGTCTTGATCATGAAAGTGGAGACTTCTAGTTGATATGTTGATATGTTTTAAGTGTTAAGACATATTGAACTGGACTGCTATGAGATTTATTATTCTACTAACGACTGTCAAATGAATAATAAATCTCATGACTTCTTTTTACATGAACTCTCAATCCTGAGAGAATAATGAACATGATCATAAAGTATAGGTTGCTTTGATATACCAGGAGTGAGATCTAAAGTCACGATCAAGACCTCAATATGTTGGGTAGCCACATTTAATGTTGAAGGAACATATATTTTCAAGATGGAATTCATAATCTCTTAACAAATATATAAAATATTCCCTTGTGATAAGTTTAATGGGTTTGGTTATTCAGAGTGTTAGGCCTAACCACTTTAGTAAGAAGTTACTAAAGTATATATTTATGAAATTGGATTTCATAAATATATGATGAATAACTTAAGAATTAAATCAGGTACTCAAGAATTAAGATGTACCAATCTTCAAAGTGGCAGTCAACATTTATGACTTTGTATTACTACGAATATTTTAATGAAGGGGTTGAATGTATAATAAAGTCTTGGGATATAATTTATTAATAAGGCCTAGAGTGCAATTATATTTATATAGTGGTATTAAATATAATTAATGGTAATTTTGGGCTTATCAAGAGTTGATAGAAAGACCCAAAACCCATTGGAGCTAGTGTCTTATTGTTCCTTTTGGTCCCACTCCAAGCCATTACTAAAGCCCAATTGGAATGGCCCAAAAGGTTGGCCCAATTAGATAATCAATTATATATAAGGAGAGAAACATACAGAATTTTGTAATGTATGGTAATGTATGAAAATAGTGTGTATGTAAGTGTTAGCCACTCTCTTATTCTTCCTTGAATACATACATATAAACTGATTGAGAGACCACACTTCTTGGGCATAAGTGGAATTAGAGTGAAGATTAAAAGTGTTCCCAAGTACTTCTAATCTTTGGTTTTGAATTTCACCGCACCAAGGTACGCTCTCTTGTTCTTAAATTCTGAAATTTACATAGTACATGTTATCAATTGCGAATGAAGTAGATCTGTTAATTTTCCGCTGCGTATGTTTTGTATGCGATACAAACTATTTTTTTCCTACAATTGGTATTAGAGCGGTCTTCAATTTCGAATTTGTATAACATGTTTTGTGAGTTTTGGAATCAAAGATAGTAATTTCATGATGTTAGAAGATTCTACAATCACTTTTCTGCATAGTTGTTGAAATTATTGTCTGATAAAAACTGATATTGATATTATGATGTTGTTTAAGTTTGATATTAAGTATGTTAGATTGAACTTTAAGGCAATAGCATCAATGCAATTCAGTTTTTGATCAAAATCTCAATCGTTTATGTTCATATCATAAAAGTTTATTCTGGAAAAAATTCAGTTTCATGAGTTTCAATTGATCGAGATTCACCTTCGATCGATCGAGTGAGACAAAAACCTCCTGGAAAATTTCATCACATGTTTCGATCGATCGTTTATTTTGGATCGATCAAATATTCCTTTTCGATCGATCAACTAGCAATCGAAAGTCGAACGAATTGGACAAAACTTATATGATGATTTTCTTTATATTTTCAATTGATCGAAAATTGCTTCCGATCGATTGAATGTTCTTTTTCAATCGATCAAGTAGCGATCGAGTATCAATCGAGCCAGGCAGAAGGTTTGGTATGAATTTCTTCACTTTTTCAACTGATCGAGAAAAAGGTTCGATCGATCGAATCCTGTGAATTATGAATTTTTCTAAGTGTTTTCACACTTTAGAAGTACAAGGTTATGTGTGATGAGATTACACATGATTTCTAATTAAAAAACCTTTCTTTTGAAATATCTAGTGGGAGAGAGATACAAGGGTTGGATCTCACAGCCTCCATTATCGATTCATAGTAGTGTGAACATGCACCTCATCTTGGCGTATATGCCTCACGATCCCAAAGGAGGGTGTTTACATCATAGTACTACAAGATTGAACTTACCCATTTAAAGTAGTGTGAACAAGCACCTCGTCTTGGCGTATATGCTTCACGATCCCAAAGGAGGGTGTTTTGTTTCATGGTACTACAAGTTTAAACACTATAAGGGAGATGAAATATGGCTACACACGATTCTAGATAATGGTGTACACTAGACTAAGTGTAATGTTAACCTCCCAAATGAGCTATGTCATTATTTACTTAGAGGCTAAAGTTAATACGTCATATTATTAGTGTTTGATAAGAGCTAACATGATAGCACTAATAATGAGAATATTTCTCAATCAATCATGATATTTATAATATAATTGCTACCAAGGAATTATAGACATGGATTGTATTGTCGTTGCATATTTTATGTTATGATTTTATTAAGGTTCCATACTTTATGTTTATATGCTAAATTGATAGTGTCCGATTTACTTATTATATTCATGTTTGTTATTTTCAAATTTAAATCATGGCATCTTTTAGCCCACTAGTTGCTATTCTTAATCAAAACAAGCTGACTGGATCTAACTATGTTGACTGGAAAAGAAATTTGGACATTGTTCTCAATGCTGAAGAGCTCAAATTCGTGATTTATGAACCTTGTCCTAACTTCCCATCATTAGATGCTCCTCTTAAGGAAAAACGGCGATATGATTGTTGGCAGAAATCTAATGAGATGGCCAAGTGCTATATCCTAGCATCTATTTCAAATGTTCTACAGTATCAAATGCAGGATGTAGAACTAGCTTCAAACATAATGCTAAGTCTGAAGGAGATGTTTGGTGAGCAAGGCCGTTCTGCTAGGCAAGAAACTATGAGGCAGATTTATAATACCAAAATGGCTAAAGGTACTTCAATAAAGGAGCATTGTCTTAGGATGATCTCTCATCTGAATACACTAGAGGTTTTAGGTGCCAATATTGATGGAGAATCCCAAGCGGATATGATACTCCAATCATTACCAGAATCATTCAAGGAATTCAGACTTAATTATAACATGAACAAAAAGGTTTATACATTATCTGAATTAATGAATGAATTAGTGGCGGCAGAAGGCATTCTTGGTACATCCAATGTTGATGCTAATATGGTTGAAGCTTCTTCTTCTCAACCTAAGTCGAAAGGCAAGGGTAAAAAGAAGAAGAAGAAGAAGGACTTCACCAAGCAAGATGGTAAACAAATTGCCTTAGGAGTTGCTAACAAAGGAAAGAAAAAGGACTACGCCAAAGGAAAGTATTTCCATTGTGGCGAGAAAGGTCATCGGAAGAGGAATTGTCCAAAATTCAGAGCTGCCGAGAATAAGGTTATGAAAAGTTCATTCCTTCTTGAAATATGTTTAGTACAAAATCCCACAGATTCCTAGTGTGTGGATTCAGGTTGTACAAATCATATTTGCAATTCTTTGCAGGGGTTCCAGGAGACCAAAAAGCTGAATGAAGGGGAAACGTTTCTTACTTTGGCTGATAGGAGCAGAATTCCAGTTGTAGCTGTTGGAGTGTTTAATTTGTGTTTTAATTCTAGAGTTTTAATATTAAAAGACTGTTTGTATGTACCTAATGTTCGTAGGAATTTAATTTCTGTAACTTATTTAGGTAGACATGGATATTATGTTATCTTGAAAGACAATGTTGTAATAAAGAAGTATAAAGTGTTTATCTGTTCTGACAATATTGTTGATGGTCTTTATATTTTAACTCTTGATAAGCATGAATTATACAATTCTGAATTATATAATAAGTTTGGCAAAGAACTCATCAAAGGTTTCATCCTTCTCCATCCTTATTTCTTCAAAACTACTAGTGAGTCGTTGAAGCTTCACAGTCTTTACTGCCTTGGTACCTTCATAGGTGGTCTCAAGAATAGTCCATGCTTCCTTGGCAACTTCCGTGGATGATATCTTTTTGAATTCCTCATTGGTCACCCCACAAAACAAAGCATTCAAGGCCCTACTGTTGAAATTTGCCGCTACGATTGTTGCATCATCCCAATCCACTAGCGCTTCCTTTGGCTTAATCCAGCCAACTTCAACAGCTTGCCATACCTGTTCACCTAGAGTCTGCAAAAAAACTTTCATACGAACTTTCCAGTACGCATAATTAGTTCCATCAAATAAATGAGGAATCAAAAGAGATTGTCCACGATCCATGACAACAGGGGTCAAGGATCACACTCAGGAAATTAATCCAATCAGAGTGTACTCGCTTTGATACCACTTGTTGGAAAATTTAGACCCCGGTTGATAGATTTAACAAGTTTTAAACCCAAGTTGTTAATTAGATTAATTATGAATAAACCTTGTTAAAACAAACAAACATCAATATCATGTCAATAATGAATGTAGCGGAAAAGTAAATAAGACAAGATATGATGACCTAGGAAAACCAATGAAACAAACTAGTTTCACAGTAAAAAACTTGGAGGGAAACCTTCCCGAAAAGCAATCCACTATAGTAAAGAAAAGTTTCAGATCTAGTACAAAACTTTTGTCCCTAGACTCTACAATCCCCGTAGATGAACTCACAGCAGAAACCTTCTACCGCTTCAGAACCTCTGAACTCTTTAATATATGAACGCAACTCTTTTGATGCACGAATCCCAGTACGTGACTAACCAATTGCACGAATCCCAGTATGCGACTTCAATTACCAACTAGAAGAAGATGTTGGCTGCAAAGTTCTTTACTTCATCAACGATGAAGATCAAGAAGCACTTGGTTACAAAACACTAAGGCGCAAAGACGCAGTAGCTTCTTTTAGAGAGAATAAGGCATCGATCACCTTTTGCATATGTTCTCCTTGTATTCTCTTATGTGACGGCCTCTAAAATAAGCCTTATATAGGTCTAGGGTTGTGAGAAAAGAAACCCTACACAAATACATAAGCCTGGCCCAAAAATCAGATCTGGATATCTGAATTCCCGTAACCTCGATAGATACCTCGATCGATCAAGAGGTGTCGAGATTTAAACTTCGACAGATACAGCTATCGAAGAGGTGTGGAGGGGACAGAAGTTTTCTCGATCGATCCACCAGCTGTCGAGAAGCTGTTGGGATTGCGATAAGAAAAAGCTGAAGAAGCTCGATAGATAGCCAGCTGTCGAGAGGTGTCGAGTAGCTGTCGAGCTATCTGTCCGCAGGTGTTGAACTATCTGTCCAGCTTTAATGAACAGCTTTTCTTCACTTGTTTCTTGGTCCAATCTTCATGGCTTTAATACTAGACTTGAACAACATGTTTCTTGAAGTATTAAACACATCCTAGATCTACCCAAATACAAGTAAAGTGTGTTTTGTCAAAAGATTAGCCAATTACATAAAATATGTCCTTAACACCAATCAAGTTTGGGATCTTGTAAAAGCGCCTAACGGCATTAAACCTGTTGGTTGCAAATGGGTTTACAAGAGGAAGAGATGGATAGATGGAAAGGTTGAAACCTTTAAAGCAAGGCTAGTGGCGAAAGGGTATACATAAAAAGAAGGTATTGATTATGAAGAAACCTTTTCACCAGTAGCAATACTTAAATCTATCAGAATTCTCTTATCCATTAATGCTCATTATGATTATGAGATTTGACAAATGAATGTCAAGACTGCATTTCTTAATGGCAATCTTGAAGAATAAATCTATATGATGCAACTGGAAGGTTTCGTAGCAAAGAACCAAGAGCATATAGTATGCAAGTTGAAAATGTCCATTTATAGATTTAAGCAAGCATCTAAATTATGGAACATCAGATTTGATCAAGAAATCAAGTCATTTGGTTTTCAACAAAATCTAGATGAACCATGTGTGTGCAAAAGACATCGAAGTAGTAATGTTCCTAGTACTTTATATTGATGATATTCTACTCATTGGAAATGATGTAGGGGTAATGTCATCAGTAAAGATTTGGTTGTCAAGCCAATTTGATATGAAGGACTTAGGCGAAGCTAACTATATTCTAGGGATCAAGCTTTGGCGAGATTGAAAGAATAAAATGTTAGGCTTGTCACAAGCTGAATATATAGATAAGATTCTAGCAAGGTTTAGCATGCAAAACTCCAATAAATGATTACTTCCTTTCAGACATGGAGTTCCTCTGTCTGATGACCAAAGGTCTAAGACTCTTGAAGAGGAAAAGACATTGAGACAAGTTCCTTATGCTTCTGCAGTGGGAAGTCTCATGTATGCCATGCTATGTACTAGGCTAGATATCTATTAATCAGTTGGCATAGTCAGCCAATATCAATCGAATCCAGGACCAAAACATTAGGAGGCTGTAAAGCATATTCTCAAGTATCTAAGGAGAACGAGAGACTATATGCTAGTTTATCGATGTGAGGATTTGATACCTATTGGTTACACAGATTCTGATTTTTGGTCAAATCTTGATTTCAGAAAGTCCACTTCAAGTTGTGTGTTCACCTTAGGAGGTGCCTTGGGAGGTGGAGCCATAAGTTGGAGGAGTGTTAAGCAATCTTGTATTGTCGACTCTACTATGGAAGCTGAATATGTTGCTGCTTGTGAAGCGGCAAAGGAAGCTGTTTGGCTCAAGAAATTCCTTTCTGATCTTAGTGTTGTGAGAATGGAGCAAGTTCCTATCACATTGTTCTGCGATAATAGTGGAGCGGTTGCATAATCCAAGGATCCAAGAAATCACAAGAAAGGAAAGCATATTGAAAGAAAGTACCACATCATTCGAGACATTGTTGCTCGAGAAGATGTAGTAGATCCATTTACCAAAGCCTTGCCCCAAAGGACTTTTGAGTCACATTTGGAGGGAATGAGAGTTAGATTACTGCATAATAGTCTTTAGGGCAAGTGAGAGATTATTAGGATATGTGCCATTTAAATCCTATTGTATGATGTTATGTATGACATTATGTATGATATTATGTTGTGATTAATAAAGTTGTTTTATTATTATCTAAAATAATAGTAACATGAATATTTGGACATTATCATATAGTCCATGAGATGCATAGTATGTAATTTATGTGATTTAGTCATAGAAGATATAAATTACAAGTTTTTTGTAAACTCAGAATTTTAGTTTGTAGTCGGTGATGAAATTGGGCATTTCATCTGTGAAGACTATAACATATCAACTAAGATGATTTGTCTTGATCATGGAAGTGGAGACTTCTAATTGATATGTTGATATGTTTTAAGTGTTAAGACATACTGAAGTGGACCGTTGTGAGATTTATTATTCTACTAATGACTGTCAAATGAATAATAAATCTCACGACTTCTATTTACATGAACTCTCAATTCTGAGAGAATAATGAACCTGATCATAAAATGTAGTGATGAGAATGCAAAATGTCATATTTTTCTCCCTTAATGTTTAGTCTTTTATACTTATTTGGTGCCTAAACGTACTCATTATTCTTATATTTTGATTTAGGATGCAAATGGAAGCATTAAGTGCAAAATGAAGCTAATTGGGCGATTCTAGACAATTTCGACATTGCTTCGTAATCTGGGTATAACTCTCTCATCCGAGCTCCGATTGAGATGATTCAAGATGCTATGGAACTCCAAGAAAAAAGCTCTACAACTTTCATGTTTTGAGTTTTGAGAGATACTCGCTGCATCAAGGTCTAAATTGGGCTTGAAGTTGCTGCACCTGCACTGCTGACGTTCTGGAACATTCCTTAGCCTCCCTGCAATTCTAATACGCGGATCTGATGCGGTTTATTTTTGGAAGTTTACAGATCTGGTGCATGAAATTTCCAACTGAAAACACCACTTTCCTAGTTATATTAGGACTCTATTTTTTTTCCTTTAATTAGTAAGATTTGGATGTTGTTATTTTAGGATAATATTTAGAATATTTTTAGGAGATCTTGTAGGCTTGGAAAAGGGGGAATTAAATCAGACTTGACACATGCCTCTCTCTTTCCCCTCTTCTCTAATTTTCTCCTTCGAGTTTTCATCATGGCCCGACTTGGCTAAACTTTTATACTTGGTCGAAGGAAACGGAAGCCTCGGAATCAATAAAACTGTGAGATCTAATTTGTTTTTACTGTTCAATTTTATGCTTTGAGTATCGGATGTTCTTCTGTACCTATTTTCATGATTGTCTCGTTTAATTACTAGGAGGCCTGCTAGTTTATTATTCGTTGCAATCTATTGCTAGGTTAGATATCAAATTCATAATTGTTTGATCTCTCTAATTTGTGAAGTAACCAAGATTTAATGATTTGCTGCGTTAGAAATTATTATATCTTAGGAAGAATGCTCGACTAAATTAAATACAACCGCTTGTGCTTGTGTTGTTTAGTTTCATCGATCTCTCTAATTCTTAAAGCTGCTACTAGATTAAACCTTTAGCGCTTGTCTTGGGTTGTTTAGTAGTTAGGGTTTATTAGATCGCCTGTTTTTTAATTAACTACGACTAAGGAGAAATAGGAAAATAGTTCCAATGGTGAATATTCAAAGTGTGAATTGATATATACTTGCATCGATGATCAATTGTAAAATTCTGATAGTGGATGTTGACTTAGACCAAGGTTTGTTCTTTTGATTGATTTCGATATTTTAATTTGTATTGTTCCTTAGTTGTTTTTCTTAAAAATTTTTTCGTTATACTCAAACCCCCCCCCCCTAATCCTTGTTCACGTAGCATAAAACCAGGCTAGATACTCTCTGTGGGAACGATCCTTACTCATACCGCTACATATATTCTTTGGAGTATAGGTTTTATTTTCGGTTGCCTGCGACAGCACACCATGTAGGTTGCTTTGATATATCAAGAGTGAGATCTAAAGTCACGATCAAAATCTCAATATGTGGGCAGCCACATTTAATGTTGAATGAACATATATTCTCAAGATGGAATTCATAATCTTTTAAC
The DNA here is from genome assembly GCA_030021035.2 of Notholithocarpus densiflorus. Classification (NCBI taxonomy): domain Eukaryota; kingdom Viridiplantae; phylum Streptophyta; class Magnoliopsida; order Fagales; family Fagaceae; genus Notholithocarpus; species Notholithocarpus densiflorus. The sequence goes on along the minus strand of JARYZH020000038.1, from coordinate 307 downwards.
GAAGATATAAAATATTCCCTTGAGATAAGTTTAATGGGTTTGGTTATTCAGAGTGTTAGGCCTAACCACTTTAGTAAGAAGTTACTAAAGTATATATTTATGAAATTGAATTTCATAAATATATGATGAATAACTTAAAGGATTAAACCGGGTACTCAAGGATTAAGATGTAGCAATCTTCAAAGTGGCAATCAACATTCATGATTTTGTATTACTATGAATATTTTAATGAAGGGGTTGAATATATAATAAAGTCTTGGGATATAATTTATTAATAAGGCCTAGAGTGCAATTATATTTATATAGT
>JARYZH020000037.1:3797500-3852626 GCA_030021035.2 Notholithocarpus densiflorus | reverse complement strand
TTTTTGATATTTTGGTAATTCTTACAAGTAAAATAATTTTTTTTTTTGACAAAAAAAAAAACCCTAGAAATAATAGAATGACCATTACACTCCCAAAATCACCAAAATACCCCCAAACCCAAAAAATGTCCAATGAAAAGCCCCCGAAACCTCATAATTGACCAAAATAGCCTCAAAACCTCTAAAATGACCAAAATAACACGAAAACCTCTAAAATGATCCAAATACCCCCGAGACGGCTAGAATGAGCTGTCAAATCTCCATACCTCGTAAATAATCAAAATGTCCCAAATATCTAAAATGAATAAAAAAATAACCCTCAACATTGCTAAAATGAGCAAAGCAACTTGAAACCAACCATAGTTTGGGGGTACTTAGATCTTTTTCATAGGTTTCAAGGGTATTTTGCTTATTTTGAGAATTTGATGGTATTTTGAAAATTTTAAAACTTTCCGTGGGTATTGTTGTCATTTTGGGGGCGTTTTAGTCATTTTCTAGGATTTTGGTTATTCGTGATCCATTTTGGCAGTTTTAAAGGGGTCATTTTAGAGGTTTTGGTGTATATAGTGGTATTTTGATATTTTGGTAATTCGCCTAGGTAAAATAATTTTTTTTTTGAATTACAAATACTCTTGAAATCTCTAGAATGACCAATATACTCCCAAAATTTCCAAAATACCCAAAAATTCACAAAATTTTCGAACAAAACTCCCCCCGAAAACTCTAAATTGATTGAAATATCTTCAAAATGACCAAAATAACCCTGAAACAGCTAGATTGAGCAATTAAACCTCGATACCTCGTAAATGTCCAAAATTCCCCGAACATCTGAAATAATTCAAAAATACCGCTCGACATTGCTAAAATGAGCAAAATGCCCTCAAATCATCTGGAATGAGTTAAACAATTTGAAACCAACCAAAACCCCTAAAATCTGAAAAATCGAGTGTATGTTGGCGTAGTTTCGGGTATTTTGCTCATTTTCAGAGATTTTGAGAGTATTTTGCTTATTTTTTAGGTTTCAACGTTAGTTTGGTCATTTTAAAAGTTTTCGGGATTATGATCGTCGTTTTGCGGGAGTTTAGGTCATTCTTTAGGGTTTTAGAATATTTTGGACATTCGTGACGCATTTAGTCATTTTGGAAGTTCTAAGGGGGTCATTTTATAGGTTTTGCTGTATTTATCGGTTTTTTGATATTTTGGTAATTCTTACGGGTAAAATAATTTATTTATTTTTGACAAAAAAATACCCTGGAACAAAATCAACAAAATACCCCCAAACCCAAAAAAGGTCCAATGAAAGGCCCCCGGAACCTCATAATTGACCAAAATAGCCTCAAAAGCTCTAAAATGACTAAAATAACACAAAAACCTCTAAAATGATCCAAATACCCCTGAAACGGCTAGAATGAGCTATCAAATCTCCATACCTCGTAATTGACCAAAATGTCCCAAATATCTAAAATGAGTAAAAAAATAAACCTCAACATTGCTAAAATGAGCAAAGCATCTTGAAACCGATCAAAATACCCTCAAATTCTAAAAAATCGTGTGTACATTGGCATAATTTGGGGGTATTTAGGTCATTTTCAGAGGTTTCAAGGGTATTTTGCATATTTTGAGAATTCAATGGTATTTTGGAAAATTTAAAAGTTTCCGTGGGTGTTGTGGTCATTTTGGGGGCGTTTTAGTCATTTTCTTGCATATTGGGTATTCGTGGTCCATTTTAGCAGTTTTCAGGGGGTCACTTTAGAGGTTTTGGTGTATATAGAGGTTTTTTAATATTTTGGTAATTCGCCCAGGTAAAATAAATTTTTTTGAATTACAAATACCCTTGAAATCAGTAGAATGACCAATATACTCCCAAAATTGCCAAAATACCCCAAAAATCACAAAATGTCCACGCAAAACTCCCCCGGAAACTCTAAATTGATCGAAATAATCGCAATATGACCAGAATACCCCTGAAACATCTAGATTCAGCTGTTAAACCTCGATACCTTGGAAATGTCCAAAATTCTCCGAACATCTGAAATGATTAAAAAATACCACTCGATATTGCTAAAATGAACAAAATGCCCTCAAATCATCTAGAATGAGTAAAACAATTTGAAACGAACATAAACCCCTAAAATCTGTAAAATCGTGTGGATGTTGGCGTAGTTTAGTGTATTTTGCACATTTTCAGAAATTTCGAGGGTATTTTGCTTATTTTTTAAGTTTCAACGATAGTTTGGTCATTTTAAAAGTTTTCGGGGCGATGGTCGTAGTTTTGCAGGAGTTTTGATCATTTTTTAGGGTTTTAGAATATTTTGGACTTTCGTGATGCATTTTAGTCATTTTGGATGTTCTAAGGGGGTCATTTTAGAGGTTTTGCCGTATTTATCGATTTTTTGATATTTTGGTAATTCTTACGGGTAAAATAAAATTTTTTTTTTTTGACGAAAAAATATCCTAGGAATAATAGAACGACCATTACACTCCCAGAATCACCAAAATACCCCCAAACCCACAAAATGTCCAATGAAAAGCCCCCGAAACCTCATAATTGACCGAAATTGCCTCAAAAGTTCTAAAATGACTAAAATAACACAAAAACCTCTGAAATGGCCTAAATACCTCTGAAACTACTAAAATGAGCTGTCAAATCTCCATACCTCGTAAATGACCAAAATGTCCCGAATATCTAAAATGAATAAAAAAAATAACCCTCATCATTGCTAAAATGAGCAAAGTAACTTGAAACCGATCAAAATACCCTCAAATTCTTAAAAATCGAGTGTTCTTTGGCATAGTTTGGGGTTATTTAGGTCATTTTCAGAGGTTTCAAGGGTATTTTGCTTATTTTGAGAATTTTATAACTTTCCGTGGGTATTGTGGTCATTTTGGGGGCGTTTCAGTCATTTTCTAGAATTTTGGGTATTCGTGATCCAATTTGGCAGTTTTAATGGGGTCATTTTAGAGGTTTTGGTAATTCTCTCAGTTAAAATAAAATTTTTTTTGAATTATAAATACCTATTGAAATCACTATAATTGTCAATATACTCCAAAAATCACCAAAATTACCAAAATACCCCAAAAATCACAAAATGTCCACACAAAACTCCCCCGAAAACTCTAAATTGATCGAAATATCTGCAAAATGGCCAAAATACCCCTGAAACAGCTAGATTGAGCTGTTAAACCTCGATACCTCGTAAATGATCAAAATTTCCCGAACATCTGAAATGATTAAATAAATACCACTCGACATTGCTAAAATGAGCAAAATGCCCTAAAATCATCTAGAATGAGTAAAACAATTTGAAACCAACCAAAACCCTTAAATCTATAAAATCGAGTGTATGATGGCTTAGTTAGGACATTTTGCTCATTTTCATAGATTTCGAGGGTATTTTGCTTATTTTTTAGGTTTCAATGGTAGTTTGGTCATTTTAAAAGTTTTCAGGATTATGGTTGTCGTTGTGCGTGAGTTTAGGTAATTTTTTTGGGTTTTAGAATATTTTGGACATTCGTAATGCATTTTAGTCATTTTGGAAGTTCTAAGGGGGTCATTTTAGAGGTTTTGCCGTATTTTTCGATTTTTTGATATTTTGGTAACTCTTACGGGTAAAATAAATTTTTTTTTTGACAAAAAAATACCCTAGAAATAATAAAATGACCATTTCACTCCCAAATTCACCAAAATACCCCCAAAACCACAAAATGTCCAATGAAAAGCCCCCGAAACCTCATAATTGAACAAAATAGCCTCAAAAGCTCTAAAATGACTAAAATAACACGAAAACCTCTAAAATGACCCAGATACCCCTGAAACGGCTATAATGAGCTGTCAAATCTTCATACCTCGTAAATGACCAAAATGTCCCAAATATCTAAAATGAGTAAAAAAATAACCCTCAACATTGCTAAAATGAGCAAAGCAGCTTGAAACCGATCAAAATACCCTCAAATTCTAAAAAATCGAGTGTACTTTGGCATAGTTTAGGGGTATTTAGGTCATTTTCAAAGGTTTCAATGGTATTTTGGAAAATTTAAAAGTTTTCGTGGGTGTTGTGGTCATTTTGGGGGCGTTTTAGTCATTTTCTTGGATATTGGGTATTCGTGGTCCATTTTGGCAATTTTAAGGGGGTCATTTTAGAGGTTTTGGTGTATATAGAGGTTTTTTAATATTTTGGTAATTCGCCCAGGTAAAATAAATTTTTTTTGAATTACAAATACCCTTGAAATCACTAGAATGACCAATATACTCCCAAAATTACCAAAATACCCCAAAAATCACAAAATGTCCACACAAAACTCCCCCAGAAACTCTAAATTGATCGAAATAACCGCAAAATAACCAAAATACTCCTGAAACAACTAGATTGAGCTGTTAAACCTCGATACCTCGTAAATGTCCAAAATTCTCCGAACAACTGAAATGATTAAAAAAATATCACTCGATATTGCTAAAATGAACAAAATGCCCTCAAATCATCTAGAATGAGTAAAACAATTTGAAACAGACCAAAACCCCTAAAATCTGTAAAATCGTGTGTATGTTGGCATAGTTTAGTGTATTTTGCACATTTTCAGAAATTTCAAGGGTATTTTTCTTATTTTTTAGGTTTCAATGATAGTTTGGTCATTTTTAAAGTTTTCGGGGCTATGGTCGTAGTTTTGCTGGAGTTTACGTCATTTTTTAGGGTTTTAGAATATTTTGGACTTTCGTGATGCATTTTAGTCATTTTGGATGTTCTAAGGGGGTCATTTTAGAGGTTTTGCCGTATTTATCGATTTTTTGATATTTTGGTAATTCTTCTGGGTAAAATAATTTTCTTTTTTTTTTTACGAAAAAATATCCTAGAAATAATAGAATGACCATTACACTCCCAAAATCACGAAAATACCCTCAAAAGCTCTAAAATGACTAAAATAACACGAAAAGCTCTAAAATGGCCCAAATACCTCTGAAACGGCATGAATGAGCTGTCAAATCTCCACACCTCGTAAATGACCAAAATGTCCCAAATATCTAAAATGAGTAAAAAGATAACTCTCAACATTGCTAAAATGAGCAAAGCAACTTGAAACCGACCAAAATACCCTCAAATTCTAAAAAATCGAGTGTACTTTGGCATAGTTTGGGGGTATTTAGGTCATTTTCAGAGGTTTCAAGGGTATTTTGCTTATTTTGAAAATTTGTTGGTATTTTAAAAATTTTAAAACTTTCCGTGGGTATTGTGGTCATTTTGGGGGTGTTTTAGTCATTTTCTAGGATTTTGGTCATTTTCTACCAAAATCACCGAAACAAGCCCAAAACCACAAAACGTCCAAAAAAAAAACCCCTGAAACCTCTTAATTGGTCAAAATAGCCTCAAAAAATATAAAACGGCTAAAATAACCCGAAATACTAAAAAATGACCAAAATACCCCTAAAACGGCTAGAATGAGTAGTCAAATCTCGATACCTCGTAAACGGCCAAAATACCCCAAACATCTAAAATGATTAAAATATACAACTCGACAATACTAAAATGAGCAAAATGCCCTAAAATCCTCTAGAATGAGCAAACCAACTTGAAACCGACCAAAATACCCGCAATGTCTAAAAACTCGAGTGTATTTTGGCTTAGTTTAGGGGTACTTATGTCATTTTCAGAGGTTTCAAGCGTATTTTGCTTATCTGAGGATTCAATGGTATTTTGGTCCTTTTAAAAGGTTCGTGGGTATCGTGGTCATTTTGAGATATTTTGGACATTCGTGATCCATTTTAGTCATTTATGTATTTATAGATTTTTTGATATTTGGTAATTCTCTCGGGTAAAATAATTTTTTTTTTGACAAACAAATACCCTAGAAATCAACGAATGGCCATTATACTCCCAAAATCACCAAAATACCCCCAAAACCGCAAAATGTCAAAAAAAATAACCCTCCGAAACCTCTTAATTGACCAAAATAGGCTCAAAAGCTCTAAAATAACGCGAAAACCTCTAAAATGACCAAGATACCCCAAAAAAATCTAGAATGAGCAGTCAAATCTCGATACCTCATAAATGGCCCAAATAGCTCAAACATGTAAAATAATTAAAACAAACTCCTTAACATTGCTAAAATGAGCAAAATGCCCTAAAATCCTCTAGAATGCAAAAAGCAACTTAAAACCGACCAAAATACCCCCAACAGTCTAAAAAATGGATTGTATTTTTGCTTAGTTTAGGGGTATTTTGGTCATTTTCAGAGGTTTCAAGAGTATTTTGCCTATTTTTGAAGTTACAATGGTATTTTGGTCATTTTAAAAGTTTTCGGGGTTGCTGCCATCGTTTTGGGGGCGTTTTGGTCATTTTCTAGGGTTTTGGGATATTTTGGATATTCGTGGTGCATTTTAGTTGTTTCGGCAATTCTAAGGGGGGTGGGTCATTTTAGCGGTTTTGGTATATTTATCGGTTTTTTGATATTTCGGTAATTCTTATGAGTAAAATAAATTTTTTTGACAAAAAAAAACCTGGAAATCACTAGAATGGCCATTATACACCCAAAATCACCAAAATACCCCCCAAAACCACAAAATGTATAAACCCCCCCCCCCCCCCGGAAACCTCTTAATTGACCAAAATAGCCCAAAAAGCTCTAAAACAACTAAAATTACCCGAATACCTCTAAAATGACCAAAATACCTTGAAATTGCTAGAATGAGCAGTCAAATCTCGATACCTCTCAAACGGCCAAAATACCCTAAACATCTAAAATGATTAAAAAAAATCCCCGAGACATTGCTAAAATGAGCAAAACATCTTGAAACCAACCAAAACCCCTAAAATCGAGTGTATGTTGGCTTAGTTTAGGGGTATTTTGGTCATTTTCAGAGGTTTCGAAGGTATTTAGCTTATTATTAAGGCTTCAGTGGTAGATTGGTCATTTTAAATGTTTTCGCGGTTATTGTCGTCGTTTTGGGGGCGTTTTTGTCATTTATTAGGGTTTTGGGATATTTTGAACATTCGTGGTGCATTTCTGTCATTTCGGCAGTTCTTAGTGGGTCGTTTTGAGGTTTTAGTGTATTTATCGGTTTTTTGATATTTTGTTAATTCATACGGGTAAAATAAATTTTTTTTGACAGAAAAAAATACCCTAGAAAAAATGAAATGGCTATTATACTCCCAAAAACACCGAAACAAGCCCAAAACCACAAAACGTCCAAAAAAAAAAACCCCGAAACATCTTAATTGATCAAAATAGCCTCAAAAAATTTAAAACGGCTAAAATAACCCAAAATACTAAAAAATGACCAAAATACCCCTGAAACGGCTAGAATAAGCAGTCAAATCTCGATACCTCGTAAACGGCCAAAATAACCCAAACATCTAAAATGATTAAAATATACAACTCGACAATACTAAAATGAGCAAAATGCCCTAAAATCCTCTAGAATGAGCATTCCCCTAGTTGATTTTAGTAAAGGTCACTATCAGTGGGACAACGTTCATAAAATGTCCATGTCCAATGATTGGGACCCAAACGTTGGGATGTGGCCGTGGCCCACAACGGTCGTGTTTTTGTGAGTGAAAAAGATTCCAGGTGAATAGGTACCGTTGGATTGAGGGGCAGGTGGCAGAGATCTAGGGAAGGTGGAGAAGCAATGATTACTGAAACCACTGAGCCCACTGGAAAACAAAATGGAGGCCCGCCCATGTTTTGTTTTGTCAATATCGAAAGCGATGTGGCTAAGGCCTACCCACTCCTAGGTCCCGTACTCAAAAGGTTGCTTTTGCCTTTCCTAATGACTAAAATACCCCCTATCACCTCTCTCTCTCTCTCTCTCTCCCCACTAAAAAGTTACATTTTTTTAGTATATCACACACAATGCCTGCGTTTGGATTGCACTGAAAATGAAAGTTTTTTGTGTCTGGCGTTTTTTGTATGGGTCCCGTACACTGTTTATGGGACCTGCAGGTACGAATTTTAACAAATTTTTCTTTAAAATTGGATCCCACGATACTATTCACATATTTAAAAATTATTTTGTTACAGTATTTTTAGTTTTCAGTTTTCAACAATAAGCGATATCCAAACAGATTCTATATCCTTGTCTCTTACATTCTATGCTAATTGTGTAGGTTTGGTTTGCTAATAATTTAGCATTTAACACATTAAAATTTTACTTTTATTTATTTATTTTAGTATACCACAATATATCATGGAATCATACATCTTATACTTTATTTTTTTACCACTACAATAAAATACTATTTTATTATTATTTTTCTATTTTTTTAATTATTTTTTATGCATAGAAGAGAGAGAGAATTGAATAAAAAATAGGTTTTAATGTTTAGCTTGGTGCTATAATAAATTGCTACTATACGCTAACAAAAATTAGATATAGCTTATTGGATGTAGATCATTTTTTTTTTTGGGGGTACTTAGGGTGTTGAAACCATTGTGAATGTTTTAGTCGAGGCCATAAATTAAATTTAATCTTATGTAAATATATGCTTTAATCAAGACCAGTTTTTTGTATAGGTAGGGATCGAACTTTTAATTTCTTATTTGACAATAAATATTTTTTACAAATTGAATTAATTGAAATCCAGTAAAAAAAATCAAAGTTGTAATTCTTATCCTTGTACTTTTTTTCCTTCCTTAATAGTAATTAGTAATAGTCACTTCTCTATGATTATTTTTTTTATTTTCTTTTAGAGTGGAGAATTGCAACAACGAAGAACATAATTCACATAACATGACATTTATGTTAAAGTTAGTAAGAAAATATTTAATAGTAATTAGTAATAATCACTTCTTCATGATTAATTCTTTGATTTTCTTTTGGAGTGGAGAATTGCAACCACGAAGAACATGATTCACATCACATGATAATTACGTTAAAGTTAGTAAGAAAAATATTAAGTAGTGTTCTAATTCAAACTCAATATCATATAATACAAAAGTATCATTTTCATAGAACAATAGTGAATAATGCATGCAGACAAAAGCATCTCTTTTATTAATAAAAACTTTCCAAGAACGAAGCCAAAAAAAGTAAAACTACGGTCTTAAAATTGTATTCTAAATTTCAGTGATTCCTATGGAGTGGGGACAGACGAAGAGATTGAAGTAATGTGATGTGAAATGTGAATAAGGACATAATTGACATAGAACTGTTGAAGCAGGGGCATTAGAGTCATTTTGAGTTTATAAACAAGCGGTAGCCCACGGAATTGTTGCTTTAAGAACTTGGCCTTCAAAACCGGGGGCCCACGCTCCAATAATAACCAAGCAGTGCTGGGCCCACTTCCGTGTGAAGTCATAGGTGTCAACCTCTGATTGGTTGGCTCCATTAATACCACGTGAACTGAGTTACCACGCTGGACGAGTGACGAGTTCACCCAATGACAATGACCTCCGTGTCGTTTACGATGGGGTTGTGTGTAGGGTTCAACTTCAAGATATTGACACCTTCCATTATTAATTTTTTGGAGGGTCTTATTATTTATTTTGGCTTAACATCCTTTAGTTTTTAATTTTTAATTTTTATTTTATTTTACCATTATAGGTTTAATTTTTCATTCTGATAAGATTTTACTAACGTGTACCCTTAGAGTATACATTAGTAAATCACTTTATGTAATTTTTTATGAAAAAATGATAAATTGATAAACTTTTTTGTCAACTATTTCAATTTCCTATAAAAAAGTTTTTAAAAATAAATGATTAATGTGTGCCCTAAGAGTATAGATTAACTGGAGTCATATATATATATATATGTATGTATGTAGGATTAATGGCCCAAATTATATATTGGGCCTTGGGCTTGGCCGAGAGCGTGAGTAGGCCGAGAAGGAACGAATGGTAATGAATGATTCAGACTCAAGACTTAATGAAAAAAGATATGAATGGAAGATGGTCCGAGGAGGAATATCTCCTCGGATATTATAAATAGAGCTTAAATATGTATTCTACCAATCAGAGTGACTGTCCAAGAAGCTCCAGTGATAGGGACGTACATCATGAACACACGAGAAGGAGGGAAACCCTAAAATATCTAAGGGAAAGCTACTACCACCGTATTAAATACAGTGCAACTACTTTTCTGGCCACATTTATATAGAGAATATCCCTGAACAGTGCTGCCTTGGCTACCACAACTCACAGAAAGCCAAAAAGGGTGTTTGATGGGACAAGTACTCCAGTAAGGGCTTAGATGATCAACAAGTGTAGGATTAAGATGGTCCAAAGGAAAATATATAATGTAAGAGACCTTCCAATAGGAAGGGATCAGAAAAAGATAGAGAGGATACTGTAGCAATCTAAATTATTCTTGTACCCGATTGTGATCAATTTATAAAAGTGAGACTTCCTCGGACTGTAAGTCCATTGATATCAAAATCTCTTATTTGTGTTTGATTGTTATTTAATTCAGTACTAGCCGTTGTCTAACTTATTAAGGCCTAGTTCTTTAACCCACTCTCTACAAATTCATTGTACTGGGCTCATTGGGCCAAGATCATACATCTTGGGCCTGGGCTGCAAAACGGGTCCTTACAATATATATTCAATGTACTCATTTCATCATCTTCTCACCATTAAAATGTAGTATAAAATAATGCAGTTCTATTATTAGAAATTAATAAGGTTTAACAACAAAATTTGAGCAGAGACGCAAGAAAGGATTGTGTGCCTCCAAGACGTGACCAACACATTTGTCATATGAATGGCTTTCTTTCAAGTTGCTAGTGTGGGCACACCCTTGCTACGGGCTTGGGAGCACGCTATTAATGTGAAAAAGTATTTTGTATCAAATGATTTCATGGTTTTTCTAAAACAACTAAAATTACCCGAATACCTCTAAAATGACCAAAATACATTGAAATGGCTAGAATGAGCAGTCAAATCTCGATACCTCTTAAACGGCCAAAATACCCTAAACATCTAAAATGATTAAACTATACGCCTCGACATTGTTAAAATGAGCAAAATGCCCTATGTCCTCTAGAATGAGCAAACCAACTTGAAATCGACCAAAATACCCACAATGTCTTAAAAATCGAGTGTATTTTGGCTTAGTTAAGGGGGTATTTATGTCATTTTCAGAGGTTTCAAGCGTATTTTGCTTATTTTAAGGATTCAATGGTCCATTCTAGGGTTTTGGGATATTTTGGACATTCGTGGTCCATTTTAGTCATTTTGGCTGTTCTTGGGGGGTCATTTTAGTGGTTCTGGTGTATTTATAGGTTTTTTGATATTTTGTAATTCTCTCGGGTAAAATAATTTTTTTTTGAAAAACAAATACCCCTGAAATCAATAGAATGACCAATATACTCCCAAAATCACCAAAATTTCCAAAATACGCCCAAAACCACAAAATGTCCAGAAAAAAACTCCCCTGAAACCTCTTAATTGACCGAAATAGCCTCAAAATCCCTAAAACGACTAAAATAACCTGAAAACCTCTAAAATACCCAAAATACCCCTGAAACGGCTACAACGAGCTGTCAAATCTCGATACGTCGTAAATGATCGAAATACCCCAAACATCTAAAATTACTAAAAAAAATACCCGAGACATTGCTAAACTGAGCAAAACATCTTGAAACCAACCAAAACCCCTAAAATCGAGTGTATGTTGGCTTAGTTTAGGGGTATTTTGGTCATTTTCAGAGGTTTCGAGGGTATTTTACTTATATCGGTTTCAGTGATAGTTTGGTCATTTTAAAAGTTTTTGGGGTTATTGTAGTCGTTTTGGTCATTTTTTTGGGTTTTGGGATATTTTGGACATTTGTGTTGCATTTTAGTCATTTTGACATATTTAAGAGGGGTCATTTTAGAGATTTTGGTGTATTTATCGTTTTTTTTAATATTTTGTTAATTCGTACAGGTAAAATAATTTTTTTTGACAAAAAAAAAAACCCTAGAAAACAACTAAAGTAACCTAAAAACCACTAAAATGACAAGAACATCGCTGAAACAGCTGGAATTAGCTGTCAAATCGCCATACCTCGTAAATGACCAAAATGTCCCAAATATCTAAAATGATTAAAAAAGTACCCCTCAATATTGCTAAAATGAGTAAAACAACTTGAAACCAACCAAAACCCCCCAAATCTATAAAATCGAGTCTATTTGGGCACAGTTCAGGGGGATTTCGGTCATTTTCAGAGGTCTTGAGTGTATTTTGGTAATTTTCAGAGTTTTTGAGGGTATTTTGCCTATTTTTGAAATTTCGATGTTATTTTGATCATTTTAAAATTTGTCGGGTTTGTTGTTGTAGTTTTGGTCATTTTCTAGGGTTTTGGGATATTTTGGACATTCGTGGTCCATTTTAGTCATTTTGGCTGTTCTAGGGGGTCATTTTAGTGGTTTTGGTGTATTTATAGGTTTTTTGATATTTTGTAATTCTCTTGGGTAAAATAATTTTTTTTTTGAAAAACAAATACCCTTGAAATCAATAGAATAGCCAATATACTCCCAAAATCACCAAAATTTCCAAAATTCGCCCAAAACCACAAAATGTCAAAAAAAAAACTCCCATGAAACCTCTTAATTGACCGAAATAGCCTGAAAATCCCTAAAACGACTAAAATAACCCGAAAACCTCTAAAATAACCAAAATACCCCTGAAACGGCTAGAATGAGCTGTCAAATCTCGATACGTCGTAAATGACCGAAATGCCCTGAACATCTCAAGTGATTAAAAAAAATACCCGAGACATTGCTAAACTGAGCAAAACATCTTGAAACCAACCAAAACCCCTAAAATCGAGTGTATTTTGGCTTAGTTTAGGGGTATTTTGGTCATTTTTAGAGGTTTTAAGGGTATTTTACTTATATAGGTTTCAGTGGTAGTTTGGTTATTTTAAAAGTTTTTGGGGTTATTGTAGTCGTTTTGGTCATTTTTTAGGATTTTGGGATATTTTGGACATTTGTGGTGCATTTTAGTCATTTTGACAGTTTTAAGAGGGGTCATTTTAGAGATTTTGGTGTATTTATCGTTTTTTTAAGATTTTGTTAATTCATACAGGTAAAATAATTTTTTTTCACAAAAAAAAGTACCCTAGAAAACGTAGAATGGCCATTATACTCCCAAAATCATCGAAATACCCCCAAAATGTCCAAAAAAAAAACCCCCAAAAAGAACATCGCTAAAATAGCCTCAAAAGCTCTACAATGACTAAAGTAACCCGAAAACCACTAAAATGACAAGAACATCGCTGAAACAGCTGGAATTAGCTGTCAAATCTCCATACCTCGTAAATCACCAAAATGCCCCAAATAACTAAAATGATTAAAAAAGTACCCCTCGATATTGCTAAAATGAGTAAAACAACTTGAAACCAACCAAAACCCCTAAAATCTATAAAATCGAGTCTATTTGGGCACAGTTCAGGGGAATTTCGGTCATTTTCAGAGGTTTTTAGGGTATTTTGGTAATTTTCAGAGTTTTCGAGGGTATTTTGCCTATTTTTGAAGTTTCGATGTTATTTTGATCATTTTAAAAGTTGTCGGGTTTGTTGTTGTAGTTTTGGTCATTTTCTAGGGTTTTGGGATATTTTGGACATTCGTGGTGCATTTTAGTCATTTTGGCAATTCTAAGGGGGTCATTTTAGTGGTTTTGGTGTATTTATCGATTTTTTGAAATTTCAGTATTTCTCACGTCTAAAATAATTTTTTAATGACAAAAAAATTCCCTTGAAATCAATAGAATGGCCATCATGCTCCCAAAATTACCAAAATATCCACAAAATCACAAAATGTTGAAAAAAAACTCCCTCGAAAACTCTTAATTGACCAAAATAGCCTCAAAATCTCTAAAACGACTAAATAACTCGAAAACCTCTAAAATGACCAAAATACCCCTGAAACGATTAGAATGAGCTGTCAAATCTCGATACCTCATAAATGACCGAAATGCCCCAAACATCTAAAATGATTAAAAAAAATTCCCCTCGACATTACTAAAATGAGCAAAATGCCCTAAAATCCTCTAGACTGAGCAAAACATCTTGAAACAAAACCAACTCCTAAAATCTATAAAATCAAGTGTATTTTGGTCATTTTCAGAGGTTTCGTGGGTATTTAGCTTATTATTAAGGTTTCAGTGGTAGTTTGCTCATTTTAAATGTTTTCGCGGTTATTGTCGTCGTTTTGAGGGCGTTTTTGTCATTTATTCGGGTTTTGGGATATTTTGAACATTCGTAGTGCATTTCAGTCATTTCGGCAGTTCTTAGGGGGTCGTTTTGAGGTTTTGGTGTATTTATCGGTTTTTTGATATTTTGTTAATTCATACAGGTAAAATAAATTTTTTTTGACATAGAAAAATACCCTAGAAAATATAAAATGGCTATTATACTCCCAAAATCACCGAAACAAGCCCAAAACCACAAAACATCCAAAAAAAAACCCCCGAAACCTCTTAATTGATCAAAATAACCTCAAAAACTCTAAAACGACTAAAATAACCCGAAATACTAAAAAATGACCAAAATACCCCTGAAACGGCTAGAATATGCAGTCAAATCTCGATACCTCGTAAATGGCCAAAATACCTCAAACATCTAAAATGATTAAAATATACAACTCGACAATGCTAAAATGAGCAAACCAACTTGAAATCGACCAAAATACCCGCAATGTCTAAAAAATCGAGTGTATTTTGGCTTAGTTTATGGGTACTTATGTCATTTTCAGAGGTTTCAAGCGTATTTTGCTTATTTTGAGGATTCAATGGTATTTTGGTCATTTTAAAAGGTTCGTGGGTATCGTGGTCATTTTGAGATATTTTGGACATTCGTAATCCATTTTAGTCATTTTGGCAATTCTAAGTGGGTCATTTTAGAGGTTTTGTTGTATTTATAGATTTTTTGATATTTGGTAATTCTCTCGGGTAAAATAATTTTTTTTTTCACAAACAAATACCCTTGCAATCAATAGAATAGCCAATATACTCTCAAAATTTCCAAAATACACCGAAAACCACAAAATGTCCAAAAAAAACTCTAAAACGACTAAAATAACCCGAAAACCTCTTAATTGACCAAAATAGCCTCAAAAGCTCTAAAACGACTAAAATAACTAGAAAACAACTAAAATGATCAAAATATCGCTGAAACAGTGAGAATGAGCTGTCAAATCTCCATACCTCGTAAATGACCAAAGTACCCCAAACATCTAAAATGATGAAAAAAATACCCGTCGACATTACTAAAATGAGCTAAATGCCTTAAAATCCTCTAAAATGAGCAAAACAACTAAAAACCAACCAAACCCCTAAAATCGAGTCTATTTGGGCTTAGTTTGGAGGAATTTTTCTCATTTTCAGAGGTTTTGAGGGTATATTACTTATTTTTGAGGTTTTAATGGTAGTTTGGTCATTTTCAAAGTTTCCGTGGGTATTGTCCTTATTTTGGGGGCGTTTCGCTAGTTTTCTAGGTTCATTTTAGTCATTTTGGCAATTCTAAGAGGGTCATTTTAAAGGTTTTGTTGTATTTGCCGGTTTTTTAATATATTGTTAATTCTTACGGGTAATATAATTTTTTTTTGACTAAAAAATTAACTTGATATCTCTAGAATGGCCATTATGCTCCCAAAACCACAAAATGTCCTAAAAAAACCCCCCCAAAAACCTCAAAAATGACCATAATACCCCTGAAACAGCTAGAATGAGCTGTCAAATCTCGATACCTCGTAAGTGACCGAAATGCCCCGAAAATCGGAAATAATTAAACAAATAACTCTCGACATTGCTAAAATGAGCAAAATGCCCTAAAATCCTCTAGAATGAGCAAAACAACTTGAAACCAACCAAATAACCCCCAAAGTCTATAAAATCGAGTGTATTTTAAAATGATTGAAAAAATACCACTCGATATTGCTAAAATGAGAAAAGTGCCTTAAAATCCTCTATATGGAGCAAAACAACTTGAAACCAACCAAAACCCCTAAAATCTATAAAATCGAGTCTATTTGGGCTTAGCTCGGGGGAATTTCGGTCATTTTCAGAGGTTTTGAGGGTATTTTGGTAATTTTCAGAGTTTTCGAGGGTATTTTGCCTATTTTTGAAGTTTCGTTGGTATTTTGATCATTTTAAAAGTTGTCGGGTCTATTGTCATCGTTTTGGTCATTTTCTAGGGTTTTGGGATATTTTGGATATTCGTGGTGCATTTTAGCAGTTCTAAGGGGGTCATTTTAAAGGTTTTGGTGTATTTATCAGTATTAAAAAATATGCCCCAAAATCCTCTAGAATTAGCAAAACATCTTGAAACCAACCAACCCCTAAAATCTATAAAATCAAGTGTATTTTGGCTTAGTTTAGGGTTATTTTGGTCATTTTCAGAGGTTTTGAGGGTATTTTGTTTATTATTAAGGTTTTAGTGGTAGTTTGGTCATTTTAAATGTTTTCGCGGTTATTGTCGTCGTTTTGGGGGCGTTTTTGTCATTTATTATGGTTTTGGGATATTTTGAACATTCGTGGTGCATTTCAGTCATTTCGGCAGTTCTTAGGGTGTATTTATCGATTTTTTGATATTTTGTTAATTCATACGGGTAAAATAAATTTTTTTTGACAAAAAAAATACCCTAGAAAATATAAAATGGCTATTATACTCCCAAAATCACCGAAACAAGCCCAAAACCACAAAACGTCCAAAAAAAAACCCCCGAAACCTCTTAATTGATCAAAATACCCTCAAAAACTCTAAAACGACTAAAATAACCCGAAATACTCAAAAATGACCAAAATACCCCTGAAACGGCTAGAATGAGCAGTCAAATCTCGATATCTCGTAAACGGGCAAAATACCCCAAACATCTAAAATGATTAAAATATACAACTCGACAATGCTAAAATGAGTAAAATACCCTAAAATTCTCTAGAATGAGCAAACCAACTTGAAACCGACCAAAATACCCGCAATGTCCAAAAAATCGAGTGTATTTTGGCTTAGTTTAGGGGTACTTATGTCATTTTCAGAGGTTTCAAGCGTATTTTGCTTATTTTGAGGATTCAATGGTATTTTGGTCATTTTAAAAGGTTCGTGGGTACCGTGGTCATTTTGAGATATTTTGGACATTCGTGATCCATTTTAGTCATTTTGGCAATTCTAAGTGGGTCATTTTAGGGGTTTTGATGTATTTATAGATTTTTTTTTTGACAAACAAATACCCTTGCAATCAATAGAATGGCCAATATACTCCCAAAATCACAAAAATTTCCAAAATACCCCGAAAACCACAAAATGTCCAAAAAAAACTCTAAAACGACTAAAATAACCCGAAAACCTCTTAATTGACCAAAATAACATCAAAAGCTCTAAAACGACTAAAATAACTAGAAAACCTCTAAAATGATCAAAATATCGCTGAAACAGCGGGAATGAGCTGTCAAATCTGCATACCTTGTAAATGACAAAAATGCCCCAAACATCTAAAATGATGAAAAAAATACCCCTCAACATTACTAAAATGAGCAAAATGCCTTAAAATCCTCTAAAATGAGCAAAACAACTTAAAACCAACCAAACCCCTAAAATCGAGTCTATTTGGGCTTAGTTTGGGGGAATTTTTCCCATTTTCAGAGGTTTTGAGGGTATATTGCTTATTTTTGAGGTTTTAATGGTAGTTTGGTCATTTTCAAAGTTTCCGTGGGTATTGTCCTCATTTTTGGGGGCGTTTTGCTAGTTTTCTAGGTTCATTTTAGTCATTTTTGCAATTCTAAGGGGGTCATTTTAGAGGTTTTGGTGTATTTGTCGATTTTTTGATATATTGTTAATTCTTACGGGTAAAATAATTTTTTTTTGACTAAAAAATTCCCTTGATATCTCTAGAATGGCCATCATGCTCCCAAAACCACAAAATGTCCAAAAAAAACTCCCCCAAAAACTATTAATTGACCGAAATAGCCTAAAAATCTTTGGAACGACAAAAATGACCCGAAAACCTCGAAAATGACCATAATAGCCCTGAAACAGCTAGAATGAGCTGTCAAATCTCGATACCTCGTAAGTGACCGAAATGCCCTGAACATCGAAAATAATCAAACAAATAACTCTCGACATTGCTAAAATGAGCAAAATGCCCTAAAATCCTCTAGAATGAGCAAAACAACTTGAAACCGACCAAATAACCCCCAAAGTCTATAAAATCGAGTGTATTTTGGTAATTTTCAAACGTTTTAAGGGTATTTTGGTAATTTTCAGAGTTTTCGAGGGTATTTTGCCTATTTTTGAAGTTTTGTTGGTATTTTGATCATTTTAAAAGTTGTCGGGTTTATTGTCATCATTTTGGTCATTTTCTAGGGTTTTGGGATATTTTGTACATTCGTGGTACATTTTAGTCATTTTGGCAGTTCTAAGGGGGTCATTTTAAAGGTTTCGGTGTATTTATCGGTTTTTGGATATTTCGGTAATTTTTATGAGTAAAATATTTTTTTTTTGACAAAAAAAAACCTGGAAATCACTAGAATGGCCATTATACTCCCAAAATTACCAAAATATCCCCAAAACCACAAAATGTCCAAAAAAAAACCCCCAGAAACCTCTTAATTGATCAAAATAGCCTCAAAAGCTCTAAAACGACTAAAATAACCCGAAATACTCAAAAATGACCAAAGTACCGTTGAAACAGCTAGAATAAGCTGTCAAATCTCGATACCTCGTAAACGGCTAAAATACCCCAAACATCTAAAATGATTAAAATATACACCTCGACATTGCTGAAATGAGCAAAATGCCCTAAAATCCTCTAGAATGAGCAAACCAACTTGAAATCGACCAAAATACCCCCAATGTCTAAAAAATCGAGTGTATTTTGGCTTAGTTTAGGGTTATTTATGTCATTTTCAGAGGTTTCAAGCGTATTTTGCTTATTTTGAGGATTCAATGGTATTTTGGTCATTTTAAAATGTTCGTGGGTATCGTGGTCATTTTGGGGGCGTTTTGGTCATTTTCTACGGTTTTGGGATATTTTGGACATTCGTGGTCCATTTTAGTTGTTTTGGCTGTATTTATTCGTTTTTTGATATTTGGTAATTCTCTCGGGTAAAATAATTTTTTTTTGAAAAACAAATACCCTTGAAATCAATAGAATGGCCAATATACTCCCAAAATCACCAAAATTTCCAAAATACCCTCAGAACCACAAATTGTCCAAAAAAACAAAAACTCCCTTGAAACCTCTTAATTAACTGAAATAGCCTAAAAATTCCTAAAACGACATAAATAACCCGAAAACCTCTAAAATGGCCAAAATACCCCTGAAACGGGTAGAATGAGCTGTCAAATCTCGATACGTCATAAATGACCAAAATGCCTCAAACATCTAAAATAATTAAAAAAAATACCGCTCAACATTGCTAAAATGAGCAAAACATCTTGAAACCAACCAAAACCACTAAAATCTATAAAATCGAGTGTATTTTGGCTTAGTTTAGGGGTAATTTTGGTCATTTTCAGAGGTTTCGAGGGTGTTTTACTTATATAGGTTTCAGTGGTAGTTTAGTCATTTTAAAAGTTTTCGGGGTTATTGTCGTCGTTTTGTGGGCGTTTTGGTCATTTTTTAGGGTTTTGAGATATTTTGGACATTTGTGGTGCATTTTGGTTATTTTGACAGTTCTAAAAGGGGTCATTTTAGAGATTTTGGTGTATTTATCGTTTTTTTAATATTTTGTTAATTCATACGAGTAAAATAAATTTTTTTGACAAAAGAAATACCCTAGAAAACATAGAATAGCCATTATACTTCCAAAATCACCGAAATACCCCCAAAACCACAAAATATCCACACAAAAAACTCCCGAAACCTCTTAATTGACCAAAATAGCCTCAAAAGCTCTAAAACGACTAAAATAACCTGAAAACCTCTAAAATGACCAAAATATCGCTGAAACAGCTGGAATGAGTTGTCAAATCTCCATACCTTGTTAATGACCAAAATGCCCCAAACATCTAAAATGATTGAAAAAATACCACTCGATATTGCTAAAATGAGCAAAATGCCTTAAAATCCTCTATAAGGAGCAAAACAACTTGAAACCAACCAAAACCCCTAAAATCTATAAAATCGAGTATATTTGGGCTTAGCTCGGGGGAATTTCGGTCATTTTCAGAGGTTTTGAGGGTATTTTGGTAATTTTCAGAGTTTTCGAGGGTATTTTGCCTATTTTTGAAGTTTCGTTGGTATTTTGATCATTTTAAAAGTTGTCGGGTCTATTGTCGTCGTTTTGGTCATTTTCTAGGGTTTTGGGATATTTTGGATATTTGTGGTGCATTTTAATCATTTTAGTAGTTCTAAGGGGGTCATTTTAAAGGTTTTGGTGTATTTATCAGTTTTTTGAAATTTTGGTATTTCCCACGTCTAAAATAATTTTTTTTTGACAAAACAATTCCCTTGAAATCACTAGAATAGCCATCATGCTCCCAAAATTACCAAAATATCCCCAAAACCGCAAAATGTCCAAAAAAAACTCCCTCGAAAACTCTTAACTGACCGAAATAGCCTCAAAATCTCTAAAACGTCTAAAATAACCTGAAAACATCTAAAATGACCAAAATACCCCTGAAACGGCTAAAATGAGCTGTCAAATCTCGATACCTCATAAATGACCAAAATGCCCCAAACATTAAAAATGATTAAAAAAAAATTCTCCTAGGCATTGCCAAAATGAGCAAAACGCCCTAAAATCCTCTAGAATGAGCAAAACATCTTGAAACCAACCAAAACCCCTAAAATCTATAAAATCGAGGGTCCTTTGCTTATTATTGAGGTTTCAGTGGTAGTTTGGTCATTTTAAACGTTTTCGAGCTTACTGTCGACGTTTTGGGGGCGTTTTTGTCATTTATTAGGGTTTTGGGATATTTTGGACATTCGTGGTGCATTTCAGTCATTTTGGCAGTTCTTCGGGGGTCGTTTTGAGGTTTTGGTGTATTTATCTGTTTTTTGATATTTTGTTAATTCATAAGGGTAAAATAATTTTTTTTGACAAAAAAAATACCCTAGAAAAGGTAAAATGGCCATTATACTCCCAAAATCACCGAAATACCCCCAAAACCACAAAATGTCCAAAAAAAAAAACCTCCTGAAACCTCTTAATTGATCAAAATAGCCTCAAAAGCTCTAAAACGACTAAAATAACCCGAAATACTCAAAAATGACCACAGTACCGTTGAAACATCTAGAATGAACTATCAAATCTCAATACCTCGTAAACGGCTAAAATACCCCAAACATCTAAAATGATTAAAATATACACCTCGACATTGCTAAAATGAGCAAAATGCCCTAAAATCCTCTCGAATGAGCAAACCAACTTGAAACCGAACAAAATACCCCCAATGTCTAAAAAATCAAGTGTATTTAGGCTTAGTTAGGGGTATTTATGTCATTTTCAGAGGTTTCTAGCATATTTTGCTTATTTTGAGGATTCAATGGTATTTTGGTCATTTTAAAAGTTTCTGTAGCTTTTGTGGTCATTTTGGGGGCGTTTTGGTCATTTTCTAGGGTTTTGGGATATTTTGGACTTTTGTGGTCCATTTTAGTCATTTTGGTAGTTCTAAGGGGGTCATTTTAGTGCTTTTGGTGTATTTATCGGTTTTTTGATATTTTGTTAATTCTTACGAGTAAAATAATTTTTTTTTGACAGAAAAAATACCCTAAAAATCATCGAATGGCCAGTATACTCACAAAATACCCCAAAAACCACAAAATGTAAAAAAAAAACCCCCGAAACCTCTTAATTGACAAAAATAGCCTCAAAAACTCTAAAACGACTAAAATAACCCGAAATCCTCTAAAATGACCAAAATACCCCTGAAACAGTTAGAATGAGCAGTCAAGTCTCGATACCTCGTAAACGGCCAAAATACCCCAAACATCTAAAATGATTAAAATATACACCTCGACATTACTAAAATGAGCAAAATGCCCTAAAATTCTCTAGAATGGGTAAAGCAACTTGAAACCGGCCAAAATACCCCCAAAGTCTAAAAAATCGAGTGTATTTTGGCTTAGTATAAGGTTATTTTGGTCATTTTCAGAGGTTTCGAGAGTATTTTACTTATTTTTGAGGTTTCAATGGTATTTTAGTAATTCTAAAAGTTTTCGGGGTTGTTATCGTCGTTTTTGGGGCGTTTTGTTCATTTTCAAGGGTTTTGGGATATTTTGCTAATTCTTACGGGTAAAATAATTTTTTTTCACAGAAAAAAAAACCTAGAAATCACTAGAATGGACATTATACTCCCAAAATCACCAAAATACCCTGAAAACCGCTAAATGTCCAAAAAAAACTCCCCCAAAACCTCTTAATTGACCGAAATAGCCTCAAAATCTCTAAAACAACAAAAATGACCCGAAAACCTCAAAAATGACCAAAATACCCCTGAAATGGCTAGAATGAACAGTCAAATCTCGATATCTCGTAAACGGCCAAAATACCCCAAACATCTAAAATGACTAAAATATACACCTCGATATTGTTAAAATGAGCAAAATGCCCTAAAATCCTCTAGAATGAGCAAAACAACTTGAAACAAGCCAAAATACCCCCAAAATCTAAAAAATCGAGTTTATTTTGGCTTAGTATAGGGGTATTTTGGTCATTTTTCGGGGTTTCGAGGGTATTTTAATTATTTTTTATTTTTCAATGGTATTTTGGTCATTTTAAAAGTTTTCGGGGGTATTGTGGGCGTTTTGGTCATTTTCATGGATTTTGAGATATTTTGGACGTTTGTGATGCATTTTAGTCATTTTGTTTGTTCTATGGGGGTCATTTTAGAAGTTTTATTGTGTTTATAGATTTTTTGATATTTTGAAAATTCTCACGAGTAAAATAATTTTTTTTTTCGACAAAAAAATTCCCTGGAAATCACTAGAATGGCCAATATACTCACAAAATCATCAAAATTACCAAAATAGCCCCAAAACAACAAAATGTCCAAAAATCTCTAAACGACTAAAATAACCCCAAAACCTCTAAATAACCAAAATAACCCCTGAAACGGCTAGCATGAGCAGTCAAATTTCGATACTTCGTAAATGACCAAAATGCCTCAAACATCTGAAATGATTAAAAAATACACCTCGTCATTGCTAAAATGAGCAAAATGCCCTAAAATCCTCTAGAATGATCAAAACAACGTGAAACCGGCCAAAATACCCCCAAAATCTAAAAAATCGAGTTCCTCGACATTGCTAAAATGAGCGTAATTCCCTAAAATCCTCTAGAATGAGCGAAACAACTTGAAACCGACCGAATAACCCCCAAAGTCTATAAAATCAGTGAGTTTGGGCTTAGTTTTGGGGTATTTTGGTAATATTCAGACATTTCTTGGGTATTTTGGTAATTTTCAGAGGTTTCGAGGGTATTTTGCTTATTTTTCAGGTTTAATGGTAATTTGGTCTTTTTAAAAGTTGTCGGGCTTATTGTTGTCGTTTTGGTCATTTTCTAGGTTTTTGGGATATTTTGGACATTCGTGGTACATTTTAGTCGTTTTGACAGTTCTAAGGGGTCATTTTAGATGTTTTGGTGTATTTATTGGTTTTTTGATATTTTGGTATTTCTCACGTGTAAAATAAATTTTTATTGACAAAAAAATTCCCTTGAAATCACTAAAATGGCCATCATGCTCCCAAAATCACCTAAATTACCAAATACCCCCAAAACCACAAAATGGCCAAAAAAAAATCCCCCGAAAACTCTTAATTGCCCGAAATAGCCTCAAAATCTCTAAAACGACTAAAATTACCTGAAAACCTCGTAAATGACCAATATGCCCGAACATCTGAAAGGATTAAAAAAAATACTCCTCGACATTGCTAAAATGAGCAAAATGTCCTAAAATCCTCTAGAATGAACAAACCAACTTGAAACCGACCAAAATATCCCCAATGTCTAAAAAATCGAGTGTATTTTGGCTTAGTTTCGGGGTATTTATGTCATTTTTTGAGGTTTCAAGTGTATTTTGCTTATTTTGAGGATTTCATGTATTTTGGTCATTTTAAAAGTTTATGTGGGTATTGTGGTCATTTTGGGGGCGTTTTGGTCATTTTCTGGGGTTTTGGGATATTTTGGACATTCGTGGTGCATTTTAGTCATTTTGACAGTTCTAAGGGGGTCATTTTAGAGGTTTTGGTGTATTTATCGGTTTTTTGATATTTTGTTAAATCTTACAGGTAAAATAATTTTTTTTTGACAAAAAAAATACCCTAGAAATAATAGAATGGCCATATACACCAAAATACCCCCAAAACCACAAAATGTCCAAAAAAAAAAAAAAACCCCCCGAAACCTCTTAATTGACCAAAATAACCTCAAAAGCTTTAAAGCAACTAAAATAATCCGAAAACCTCTAAAATGACCAAAATACTGCTGAAACGGCTGGAATGAGCTATCAAATCTCCATACCTCGTAAATGACCAAAATGGCCCAAACATCTAAAATGATTAAAGAAAATACCCCTCGACATTGCTAAAATGCGCAAAATGCCCTAAAATCCTCTAGAATGAGCAAGGCAACTTGAAACCAACCAAAATATACCCAAAGTAAAAAAAATCGAGTGTATTTTTGCTTAGTTTAGGGGTATTTTGGTCATTTTCAGAAGTTTCGAGAGTATTTTGCTTATTTTTGAGGTTTCAATGGTATTTTGGTCATTTTAAAAGTTTTTGGGGTTGTTGTCGTCGTTTTGGTGGCGTTTTGGTCATTTTCTAGGGTTTTGAGATATTTTGGACTTTCGTGGTGCATTTTAGTCATTTTGGCAATTCTAAGGGGGTCATTTTAAAGGTTTTGGTGTGTTTTTCAGTTTTTTGATATTTCGGTAATTCTTACGGGTAAAATAATTTTTTTGACAAAAAAAATAACCTAGAAATCACTAGAATGGCCATTATACTCCCAAAATCACCAAAATACTCCCAAAACCACAAAATGTCAAAAAAAAAAAGACCCCCCCGAAACCTCTTAATTGACCAAAATAGTCTAAAAAGCTGTAAAACGACTAAAATCACCCGAAAACCTCTAAAATGACCAAAATACCCTTGAAACGGCTAGAATGAGCTGTCAAATCTCAATACCTCGTAAACTGCCAAAATACCCCAAACATCTAAAATAGTTAAAATATACACCTCGACTTTGCTAAAATGAGCAAAATGCCCTAAAATCCTCTAGAATGAGCAAAGCAACTTGAAATAAACTAAAATACCCCCAAAATCTAAAAAATCGAGTGTATTTTGGCTTAGTTTAGGGGTATTTTTGTCATTTTCAGAGGTTTGAGGGGTATTTTGCTTATTTTGATGATTCAATGGTATTTTGGTCATTTTAAAAGTTTCCGTGTGTATTGTGGTCATTTTGGGGGCATTTTGGTCATTTTCTAGGGTTTGGCGTATTTATCGGTTTTTTGATATTTCGGTAATTCTTATAGGTAAAATAATTTTTTTTGACAAAAAAAATAACCTAGAAATCACTAGAATGACCATTATACTCACAAAATCACCAAAATACCCCCAAAACCACAAAATGTCCAAAAAGAAAACCCTTTGAAACCTCTTAATTTACCAAAATCGCCTCAAAAGCTCTAAAATGACTAAAATAACCCGAAAACCTCTAAAATGACCAAAATACCACTGAAACAACTGGAATGAGCTGTCAAATCTCCATATCGTAAATGACCAAAATGCTCCAAACATCTAAAATGATTAAAAAAAATACCCCTCGACATTGCTAAAATGAGCAAAATGCCCTAAAATCCCCTAGAATGAGCAAAACAACTTGAAACCAACAAAAACCCCTAAAATCTATAAAATCGAGTGTATTTTGGCTTAGTTTAGGGGTATTTTGGTAATTTTCAGAGGTTTTAATGGTATTTTGCTTATTTTTGAGGTTTCAACGGTAGTTTGGTCATTTTAAAAGTTTTCGTGGGTATTGTGGTCATTTTGGGGGCGTTTTGGTCATTTTCTAGGGTTTTGGGATATTTTGAACAATCGTGGTGCATTTTAGTCATTTTGGCAGTTCTAAGGGGGTCATTTTAGAGGTTTTGGTGTATTTATCGGTTTTTGATATTTTGTTAATTCTTACGGGTAAATTAATTTTTTTTTGACAAAAAAATTCTCTTGAATCACTAGAATGGCCATCATGCTCCCAAAACCACCAAAATACCCCCAAAACCACAAAATGTCCAAAAAAAAACTCCCCCGAAAACTCTTAATTGACTGAAATAGCCTTAAAATCTCTAAAACGACAAAAATGACCCGAAAACTTCAAAAATGACCAAAATACCCCTGAAAAAGCTAGAATGAGCTGTTAAATCTCGATACCTCGTAAATGACCAAAATTTCCCGAACATCTGCAATGATTAAAAAAATACCCCTTGACATTGCTAAAATCACCAAAATGCCCTAAAATCCTCTAGAATGAGCAAAACAACTTGAAACCAACCAAACCCCTAAAATCTATAAAATCGAGCGTATTTTGGCTTAGTTTAAGGGTATTTTGGTCATTTACAGAGGTTTCGAGGGTATTTTACTTATTTTTGAGGTTTCAATGGTAGTTTGGTCATTTTAAAAGTTTATGTGGGTATTGTGGTCATTTTGGGGGCGTTTTGATCATTTTCTTGGGTTTTGGGATATTTTGGACAGTCGTGGTGCATTTTAGTCATTTTAGCTGTTCTAAGGGGGTTATTTTAGAGGTTTTGGTGTATTTAACGGTTTTTTGATATTTTATTAATTCTTACAGGTAAAATATTTTTTTTTTTTACAAAGAAAATACCCTAGAAATCATAGAAATTATACTTCCAAAATCACCAAAATACACCCAAAACCACAAAATGTCCAAAAAAAAACCTCAAAACCTCTTAATTGACCAAAATAGCCTCAAAAGCTCTAAAACGACTAAAATAACCTGAAAACCTCTAAAATGACCAAAATACCGTTGAAACGACTAGAATGAGCTGTCAAATCTCCATACCTCGTAAATGACCAAAATGCCCAAAATATCTAAAATAATTAAAAAAATACCCCTCGACATTGCTAAAATGCGCAGAATGCCCTAAAATCCCTAGAATGAGCAAATCAACTTGAAACCGACCAAAATACCCCCAAAGTCTAAAAAATCGAGTGAATTTTGGCTTAGTTTAGTGTATTTTTGTCATTTTCAGAGGTTTCAAGAGTATTTTGCTTATTTTTGAGGTTTCAATGGTATTTTGGTTATTTTAAAAGTTTTTGTGGTTGTTGTCGTCGTTTTTGGGGCGTTTTGGTCATTTTCTAGGGTTTTGGGATATTTTGGACATTCGTGGTGCATTTTAGCCATTTTGGCAGTTCTAAGAGGGTTATTTTAGAGGTTTTGGTGTATTTATCAATTTTTTGATATTTCGATAATTCTTATGAGTAAAATAATTTTTTTAACAAAAAAAATAACCTAGAAATCACTAAAATGTCCATTATACTCCCAAAATCACCAAAATACCCCAAAACCGCAAAATGTCTAGAAAAAAGACCCCCCGAAACCTCTTAATTGACCAAAATAGCCTAAAAAGCTCTAAAACGACTAAAATAACTCGAAAACCTCTAAAATGACCAAAATACCCCTGAAACGGCTAGAATGAGCAATCAAATTTCGATACCTCGTAAACGGCCAAAATACCCCAAACATCTAAAATGATTAAAATATACACCTCGGCATTGCTAAAATGAGCAAAATGCCCTAAAATCCTCTAGAATGAGCAAAGCAACTTGAAACCGACCAAAATACCCCCAAAGTCTAAAAAATTGAGTGTATTTTGGCTTAGTTTAGGGGTATTTATGTCATTTTCAGAGGTTTCAAGGGTATTTTGCTTATTTTGAGGATTCAATGGTATTTTGGTCATTTTAAAAGTTTATGTGGGTATTGTGGTCATTTTGGGGGCGTTTTAGTCATTTTCTAGTGTTTTGGGATATTTTGGACATTCGTGGTCCATTTTAGTCTTTTTGGTAGTTCTAAGGTGGTCTTTTAGTCTTCTCAAGTAAAATAATTTTTTTTTTGAAAAACAAATACCCTTGAAATCACTAGAATGACCAATATACTCCCAAAATCAAGAAAATTTCCAAAATACCCCCAAAACCACAAAATGTCCAAAAAAAATCCCCCGAAACCACTTAATTGATAATAGTGGATTCTCGGGATTGGTGACCTTAAATTCACCTAGTGCGGTTTTGCCTCGGTGGTTTTCTCCATTCGTAAACAAATCACCTGTGTCAAATTTATTTTTCGCTGCATTTAGTATAATTGGTGATTTGTTTGTGCTACCACGCTATTGCATGTAATTGAATCTAATTAATTAACTTGGGTAATTAATTAATAAAGGGGTCAATTCATTTTAATCCAACAAGTGGTATCAAAGCGGGCACACTCTGATTAGGTTTAATCTTTGCTGTGTGATCCATTAACCCCTGTTGTCATGGCTACAAGCGGCATGAAAAGATCTTTTATTTCAAATACATCTTGCTTTTCTAAACTCTATTTGATTGAGTGTTTCAGGAAATGTAAGTCTAAAAGTTATTTGAAAGCTATCTTGATGATTGTTGAAAAAGGTTTTAGTGTGACAAGGAAGAAACTAGATTGTCTCAAAATGAATATATGCAAAGGAGTTCATTTGAGAAGGGTGAAAATTAAAGACTTTGTTCATAAATGGCAGATGAGAGAGAAAACCATTCCTACTGATTCGTCAAGCAAACATGAAGTGTGCTTTATGATGAAGTCTGCATTTAAGGTTGAACCCACCAAAGTTGAGGATGCTCTCTATGATGAAAGATGGGTTGAAGCCATGCATGATGAACTGCTCCAATTTCAAAGGAATGATGTTTGGACCCTAGTACCTAGACTAGAAGCAGAGCACATCATTGGCACAAAGTGGATATTTTGCAATAAAATTGATGAGGAGGGAAATATGATCCGCAACAAGGCTCGTCTGGTGGCCTAAGGATACTCTCAAGTGGAAGGAGTAGATTTTGATGAATCATTTGCTCCTGTAGCTCGCATGGAATCTATTAGGGTTCTCCTAGCCCTAGCTTGTCACTTGAAGTTCAAGTTTTACCAAATGGATGTGAAGACTGCATTCTTGAACAGGTTTCTTAAAGTAGATGTCTATGTTGCTCAACCTAAAGGATTTATTGATCCACACTTTCCGGATCATGTGTTATACCTCAAGAAGGCTCTTTATGGACTAAAGCAAGCACCTAGAGCTTAGTATGATCGGCTTACAGAATACCTGGTCTCACATGGTTTCACACGAGGACAAGCTAATCAAACTCTTTTTATCGAAAGGGAGAATGGCAAGTTGATAGTAGCTCAAGTCTATGTTGATGATATCGTCTTCGGGTCTACAAAGGATGAACTTGCTCAAAACTTTTCGAAGCTTATGCAAGCCGAGTTCGAGATGAGCATGATTGGAGAGTTGAATCATTTCCTTGGATTGCAGATTCGTCAGCAAGAGTCAGGTATATTCATATCTCAATCTAAATATGCCAAAAATCCTGTGAAAAAAGTTTAGTTTGGAATGTGTTAGTCTTGTTAGAACCTCCATAAGCCCTAATGTTAAACTCACAGTTGACTTGTTAGGCAAAAGTGTTGATTCTTCATTATATAGAAGCATGATAGGTAGTCTCCTTTACCTTACTGCTAGTAGACCTGACATTAGTTATAGTGTAGGAGTGTGTGCTAGATATCAGGCTAACTCCAAAGAGTCTCATATGATTGCTTTGAAAAGAATCATAAAGTATGTCAAAGCCACTGCCGATTTTGGAGTGTGGTATAGCAAGGACACAAACGATGTCTTAGCTGGGTATTCTGATGTGGACTGGGCTGGGAATGCTGATGATAGAAAAAGTACATAAGGGGGTTGCTTTTATGTGGGTAATAATCTTGTCTCCTGGACGAGTAAGAAGCAGAATTCCATCTCATTGTCCAATGCTGAGGCTGAATACATCGCTGCTAGTAGCTGTTGCACCCAACTTCTGTGGATGCAAAAACTCCTTCTTGATTATGGTATTCGTCAAGAACATCTTACCATTTATTGTGACAATACCAGTGCCATTAACATCTCTAAAAATCCTGTTCAACATTCTCGAACAAAACATATAGAGATACGACACCATTTCATTCAGGAACTTGTCGAAGATGGCACACTCACTCTTGAGTTCATTCACACTGATGATCAGAAGGCCGACTTGTTCACTAAGCCTCTTGATAGCAAACGTTTTGAATTCTTACGCTAGAACATTGGTGTAATCTCCATGGAGTGATCTCTCCTTTTTCTTCTCCTTTCTCATGCATTTACGTCTAGTTTTATGCTTTGTGTGTTTCTTTATGTTTTTGTTTGGTTGTTTTTCAGTTTTTGTTTATTTTGCTTTTCATAAAAAAAAAAATTGAAAAATTAGAAAAATACAAAAACAGTATGTGTTTGTGTATATTGGTACTTGTGTACCTTGGATGGCCATTAAAACAAAGTTTTATAAACTTTGTATCTCTTGTAACTTAGATGAGCATCTCAATGCACAACCAAGCAAGTGAGCTTTGTGGCTCGTGTTTGTGATGAGTACGATTAAGATTGTCTCTTATATCTCATACTCATATCACTCTTTTTGACGGGAAGGACTAGAAAATCATAAGAGAAAGGCATAAATAACCATCTCACCACTAAAGCCCGCCAATCATGTATAACATTTGTGTGCTTTAGCATAGCAAAATTATGTTGTTTAAGCTTACATAAATGGGTATTTCTTTTCTCTCTCTTATATGCCCATGCATGCTATGCTCAAAAAGAAAAATATGCAAAGAAAAACAAAAGCAAAAAGAATCAAAATGCTTTTAAATATGATTGCAAGTGTGTTTCTAGGAGATGTGGGAGTTATAGGATGTACCTCGAAGGTGATAGTCCCCATCAAGCAGTTATGATTGTGTGTAAGCGTATTTGATTTTTCTCATATCTCAAATCATCATAATATGAGACACTTATACACTCTTGTTATGTTTTCACACACAACACACAAATTCTTTGCTACTTTTGATACATGTGCAGGTACAATGTGATTTGGCCATCACAAGGAATACATGTGTTAATATATGCTCACTAAACTGTCTTAACTTGTTTTTGAAATATAAAATTGGTTAGACTTGTTTAGTGTGTGTGTGTGTGTGTGTGTGTTTTGGATCTATGAATGCTTTGCATATTTGTTTAGAGATGTTTTGAGAGCTTATCATGTTATTTGGATCTTTGTTTGAGTAGCTTGCTTGTTGCATTCATCTTTATGTGTTTTTTCCTTCTTGAAACACCTTTTCTTCAAGCTTGAAAGCTTCTCGACATATTCCCCTTCTATCGAGCCCTTCTTTCTCTTTTCTCGATAGATCTTGACGGATTCTCGATCCATCGAGATTTCTGGGTTTCTCCTCGATAGATTCTCGACTGCTTCTTCGATCCATCAAGCCAAATTTCTGAGCTCTCTGTTTGCCCGATAGCTTCTCGACAAATTCTCGATCCATCGAGGTGTTTTTTTGCCGTCGACAGATCCTCAACAGCACCTAGACAGATTCATTTCTGTCAGGATTTAGTGCTCGACAGAAACTTCGATCCATCGAGCTGCGTTTTCTATATATAGCTGAGGCGCGAATCAAATCTCACTTTTCTCATTCTCTCTCGACAGAAACTTTTTTCTCTCATTCAAAACATTTTTCTTTCACTCCAATCTCTCTACCCACGTGATTTTCAGCCTAGATCAAGCCTCAATCACTTTGTATGTGCTCTTCAACCCTTCATTTACATGCATTCATGCATTTTAGACCTAGATTTTGGGGTTTTTGAGATTTTTGTGAAATTGTTGGGTTAGGTGTTGTTGATTTGATGGTATATGCTTATGCATTGCACTCTCATTGCATTATAACAATGTTTCATGCATTTTAGATGTGTGATTGATTTTTGTTGAATAATTGCTAGTAGGTTTGGATTGGGTTTTTACCCATGATGCCTTTAAATTTTGCACGTCACATGTTCATGCATATTTCATGCATACGTATCTTTTCTTTCCTTTCTTAGTTTGTGTTGTGATGTGTTGTACTCTCTTTCTCTCTCTCTCTCTCTCTCTCTCTCTCTCGGATAGACTGCGCCATGGCACCCAAAGCGCGTAAATCCACTCTAGGCCGGAATCATCTTCAAGGTTCCGGTTCTTCCTCTTTTGATCCTATCCCTCCTCTCCATGTTCAGTTCTGTGATGAGAAGGCTCGAAAGGACTTCTTGGAGAACTTTCAGAAACGTGGCATTCATCCGAAGCGCTAGGTTATTCTGTCGGATTTTACCGACACTCCGCTACCCGTTGTCATTCGGACTCGGGGATGGGAATCTCTATGTGAGAAACCCATGCGGTGTCCCGTCGTGTTTATACAGGAGTTTTACTCCAATATACATGACATCGATACCTCTATACCTCGGTTTGCCATTACATTTCGAGGTACACGTATCGTAGTTACCCCGGATCTTATTTCCAAGGTACTATACGTTCCGAGGGTAGCGCATCCTGACTATCCCGGTTGTGAGCATCTTCGGACTGTGTCTAGAGACGAGCTTCTGTCTCATTTTTGTGAGACACCTTTCATATGGGGTGATAAGCAAAACACCCCATGCTCGGGGCTTTGCAAAAGGTCCGAGGTTCCTTAACATGGTGATGACATTTACTCTTACTCTTTTGTCTCACTATAACTCTATCACTGAGCCTCGTGCTCGTTTTCTTTTGTCTCTTCTTGAGGACCTCTCTATTGACTTCCCTTTTTACTTCATCTCTATGTGTATTAGGATACAGCGACCCATGATAAGCTTATCTTTCCTTCAATTATCACGCAGATCCTCCGACACTTCTCCATCCCTATTCCTGACTCTCCTTACTTCACCACCATGGGTGCCATTAGCGCCGGTTCTATTCGGCGGAGCAAGGCCTAGTTTCGACCGAAGTGGCCACATGTGGAAGCAGATGATCCTGCGGCTTCTGTTGTTCCTCCCTCTTCTTCGGCTCCTTCCACCTCTGCACCTTCTTCTTCGGCAGCTAGTGTGACCTTGGAGGCGCCATCATGGCGCAGCTTCAGCGCATGGATGCTCGTCTTGACTCTCTCACCGATGAGATGTGTTAGATGAACACCTGCGTTAGTTGCATTGCCCGTCGACAGGCTCGCCTTGGTGGTTTCATTGTTTCTTCATCTCCTTTTCCAGAGGCTTCGACGGATGAGGATGGTGATACTGTTGATGATGAGGATGATGATGCTAGCTCTTCCAGTGATGACGAGATGACGACCTCTCGGTGACTTGCTCTTTGTCATTTGTGACAAAAAATGGGAGTAGTTTTAGATGAGAGTATTCTTGTACTTAGGGGGAGAGTTAGTATAGTGAGGTTTACATGTACTTTTCCTTTTAGTTACATTAGCCTCTTGTATACCGGTCTTGTGACCATTTATTTATGACATACTTTGTACTTTATTTTCATATATATATGATGATGTATGTTTTACTTCACCTATCTCTACATGTGTTGTTTCTTTTCTATCTTTATACACATGTTTCTTTATGTATACAATCTTTATTTCTGCTTCACATATGATGCCTTGATGAGTTTTGTTTAAGTGTTTTAGAAAGACAGATTGTGAAAGTCTATCATGCCATGAACTCTCTGTTAGGATTAGTGCCCTTAAATCCTATTGTATGATGCTATATATAATATTAAGTATGACATTATGTATGACATTATGTGTGACTTAATATTGTGTTTAATAAAATTGTTTTTATTATTATCTAAAATAATGGTAACATGAATATTTGGACATTATCATATAGTCCATGAGATGCATAGTATGTGATTTATGTGAAAAGTCACAGAAGATATAAATCACAAGTTCTTTGTAAACTCAGAATTATAGTTCGTAGTCGGTGATGAAATTGGGCATTTCATCTGCGAATACTATAACATATCAATTACGATGATTTGTCTTGATCATGGAAGTGGAGACTTCTAGTTGATATGTTGATATGTTTTAAGAGTTAAGACATATTGAACTGGACCGCTGTGAGATTTATTATTCTCCTAATGACTGTTAATTGAATAATAAATCTCACGATTTATATTTGCATAAACTCTTAATCCTGAGAGAATAATGGACCTAATCATGAAGTGTAGGTTGCTTTGATATATTAGGAGTGAGATCTATAGTAACGGTCAAAATCTCAGTATGTTGGGCAGCCACATTTAGTGTTGATGGAACATATATTCTCAAGATGGAATTCATAGTCTCTTAACGGAGATACAAAATATTCCCTTGAGATAAGTTTAATGGGTTTATTATTCAGAGAGTTAGGTCTAACCACTTTAGTAAGACTAAAGTATATATTTATGAAATTGGATTTCATAAATATATGGCGAATAACTTAAAAGGATTAAACCGGGTACTCAAGGATTAAGATGTAGTAATGTACAAAGTGACAGTCTACATTCATGACTTTGTGTTACTATGAATATTTTATGAAGGGGTTGCATGTACAATAAAGTCTTGGGATATAATTTATAGATAAGGCCTAGAGTGCAGCTATATTTATATAGTGGTATTAAATATAATTAATGGTAACTTTGGACTTGTCAAGAGTTGACAGAAAAGCCCAAGGCCCATTGGAGATAGTGTCTTATTGGTCCATTTTGGTCCCACTTCAAGCCACATACTAAAGCCCAATTGGAAAGACCCAAAAGGCTAGCCTAATTAGATAATCAGTTATAAGGAGAGAAACATACAAAATTTTTAATAGAACAATTTACATGAAATGGTGTATGTGAGTGTTGGACACTCTTGATTTCTCTCTTGAACATTTCATATAACTGATTGAGAGACCACACATCTTGGGCGTTAGTGGAATTGGAGTGAAGATTAAAAGTATTCCCAAGTGCTTACAATCTTTGTTTTGAAATTCACCACACCAAGGTACACTCTCTTGTTCTTGTATTCTAAAATTTACATAGTGCATGTTGTCAATTGCGAATGAAGTAGATCCGTTAATTTTTCGCTGCGCACATGCATATTTCCATCACTCTCTTCTTGCAAAGTTTTTCAAGAGATTATGTTAGGGTTAGATTTATTTTGTAATTCGACAAGTGGTTATGAGTTTAGTTATTTAAGACTTTTCTCTTGATTCATTTGTTTGTTGTGGTTTTGTCACGGATTGCCAAATGGGGAGATTGTTAGGGACATATTTATGTAATTGGCTAATCCTTTGACAAAACGCACTTTACTTGTAATTGGGTAGATCTAGGATGGGTTTAGTACTTCAAGAAATAAGTGTTCAAGTTAAGTATTGAAGCCATGCAAGTCTAACCAAGAAACAAGTGAAGGAAGTGTTGTTCATTAAAGCTCAACAGAAGTCTCGATAGAATCGTTTCTGTCGAGAATTACTGCTGAAACTCAACACAAGCTCGACACAAGCTGTATCTGTCGAGAATTACGAAATCAGATTTTCCAAATCTGATTACATGCATATCCTTGAGTATTTATGTAGGGTTTCTTTTCTCACAACCCTAGACATATATAAGGATTATTTTAAGAGCCATCACAAGTGATGCAAGGTGTTGAAAATAGAATACATGCATATTGTGACCGAAAGCAGAATTTGCTCTAGTTCATTATTCTCTCTGTAGAAGCTATTGCGTCTTTACGCCAAGGGTTTTGTGACCAAGGAGCTTCCTGATCTTCATTGTTGATGAACTGAAGAACTTTGCAGCCAACATCTTCCTCAAGTTGGTGCGCTAGTCACGTACTGGGATCCGTGCATCATTGGTTAGTCACGTACTGGGATTCGTGCATTGAACGGAGAGATTTTCGCTATAATACAAGTCCAATTGGGTATTGGGGTAAGGGTTCAACTGTAGGTTGGTATTGGGTACTAGGATTCCTTTTACTTGTAACCGCTTATTATTGATAATAGTGGATTATCGGGAGTGGTGACCTTAAATTTACCCAGTGGAGTTTTGCCTCGATGGTTTTCCCCATTCGTAAACAAATCACCAGTGTCAAATTTATTTTCCGCTGCATTTAGTATAATTGGTGATTTGTTTGTACTATCACGCTATTGTATGTAATTGAATCTAATTAATTAACTGGGGTAATTAATTAATTTGCAAAGGGGTCAATTTATTTTAACCCAACAAAAGTAATGATGTAAGAAACACAAGATGTACGTGGAAAACCCTAGAGAAGGGGTGAAAACCCACGGTTTGAGCAAGAATATAATGTTCTTGCTCTGCTCAGGTTGTATTATGTGTGAAAAGTGATTGATTTCTTACAACAAGGTTATTCCTCTCTCCTACCAACTCTCTACTCTCTTTTCTCAAATCTCCCCTTTTGTTCATGGGTTCTTTCCCTTCAAAATATAGTTGCATGTTCCTCTTATAATCTGAGGAATATGGCTGAGTGCAAGGATAGGTGTCAAGTCATCATTTCTCTACTTTGGACCTTTGCACAACTGTGATGTTATTTGCTGACTAGAGGATAGGAATTGTGCCAACGTGGCACTGGGACCTGTCGATAGGTGGCCTTGCCACTGCTTGGGAAACAAGTCCTAGATATTGAGAGGGACATCAGGAGTACCATGATTGATACACGTGTCTCTGATATGGTCCAACATGCATTCAACCAATAAAGGGTGTCCTCATAGCTTCTGATCTTAGAAAGTCACTATCTCCCTTTTTATGAGTGCTTGAGTACCATGTCAGGGGCAAATCTTACAACCTTCCCAAGGTAGTCACGCCTTTAGCACAGACCAAGACAAAATCCCTTAGCCTTTGCTCACAGCCATTCCACGTGTAAGGTCTAGATTCAACCACTTATGCATTCTCCCATGCCTTAGTGGTGTTATGTACATTAGCCCCCTGACTGTCAATGGCGATTAATGGCAAAGGCCTAACAGTCACATTGGTTCAGACATTAACACTCCAGTAATCATGCCTTGTGACATTCAAACATAGACATGTGGTGCACAAGGGTGTTTCTAGCCGTTTTGGCGCCTCTTCATTTCTTGCATTTTGGCAGACAAACATTACTCCTCATAAATGCCATGTCTCTTTACTTAACTGCAGTTAAATAGGGAATGTTTCTTTCCCAATCTTCATTCCCTTTGTCTCTTTCTGATTTTCTCAAAGAACCTTAACTTCCTCAAACAAAAATGTCGAATCCCTCCTCTGCTGGTTTTAACTCTCCGAAGCACTCTCTGGGCTCCTCTAAGAGTGCTTCCAGTGACCGCCCTCCGTCTCCACCACCAAGCACTGTGCATCCCCCTCTCCCTTTTCCCATTCACCCTCTGCCTCCTCAAGTCTTCATTCCTGAAGAGGTAGTACTCTTCAACTGGAGCGATGAAGAACAAGAAAAAGAAGACCTGGAAGAACTTCGGCTGAAGGCTGAAGAGGATGTGGAGGATGCAGAAACTGCTGCATTTATGGACACCCCCATCAAGCGCAAGAGAAGGTGAAGGCCCTCTCAATCAGGCTTGGAGTCTAATGCTTCAGAGCTTTCTGCCTCTGAGGGGTTAGACACCTCTGACGGCTCCTCTGACAACTCCTCTGACTCAGGGGATGATGAAGGCGAAAAGGAGGAGGAGGAAGAAGAAGAGGAGGAGGAGGAAGAGGAGATGGAGTATCAGGGCTCCAGATTATCCCCGAGAGGACTCTGGGGATGACTCGGATGCCTAAGCGCTTCGATCTCCTTGAGTTGCCCACCATCAGACCTGCAGTTCCTTTTTTTCTCTTTTTTTTTATTATGTTTATTTTGTTTAGCCATTTATTGGCTTAAGTTGTAAAAACTTTATCTTTATTCATTTTGTTATAATTTTGTGTTTCTTTTTGTTTTTAGTAAAGAGATGATAGGCCATAATGGCTAAACCATGTAAATCCCTCTTTTTAATTTTGTAAAACTTTAACACAAAATATATATATATAAGAAAGAAAAAAGTTTTTATTATATGTTTGTTGTTTTCATTTATGTTGCATATTATGTTTATCTTATCACATATAAAATTCCTACACAAAACATACACGGGTAAACATGTCGGTTAACAAAATGTAAAACACAACAAATTAAATCATACCTGTTGATGAAGGGTTACGCTTTTACACTTTGTCTATGAAGGCGGTTTCCTAAATTTCAGCACCATCAACTGCCATCTCTTGTCAGAAATTTAGTTTTCTCCTTATGCTAACACGTGTCAATTATGAAAAGGTGTCTAATTTTTGAACCATCCTCTTTTGGAGGGAAAAGTTATTAACTCTTCAAAGTATAAAGGGAAAAGAAAGATATTTCCCTTCCTTATTTTTCTTTTTTTCCCTTATCCTTTTCTTCTCCTTCTTCAACCCGGAACCCAGAAATCTTTTCGAACACTAAATCATGGGTGTAAAACGTGGCTTGAGATCTAGTTCTGCTAAATTTGCAGAACCTTCCCCTTCGAAAAGTAGCAAACCCCTTCTAGGAGGAGATGAAAATCCTTCCATAGAAGAACAGTGGATTATCCCTTCTTTCTTCGAAGATTATCTGTTTGATAAAAGTCTTGATTGGGACTTAGCCCCTTACTCTGAAGATCCTCCCTACACGGCATGTAGGGAACCCGATGATCTCTTAACCATGGATTTGGAATTAAAGCATATTCCGAGGCTTGGCACTTGCAGAAGGGACTTTGCTCCCACTGTAGATGGGGTTTTTAAATCTCACACTTCTGTTTCCAGAGGTTGGAGAAGCTGGTGTCGAAGAGTATTGGCTTACCCTCCCTTCATGGACATCTTACAGAGAGTGAAACTTGTGGAGACTATTCTTGTGTTTTCTAATCTAGAGATCAGCAAAGATAGTGAAAGTCTTCTTTCTCTTCTGTACCGGTGGAACTCTACTACTCATACATTCTTCACAGGGTGTCAAGAAATCTCTCCATATCTAGAAGATGTCCATGAGATATTAAGACTTCCCCTGTTCGAAGATGGTGAAGTAGTTAACATCTCCTTATCTCTTGATGAGTCTAAAGCTGTAAAGTTCCTTGAAAATGCAATGAAGAAAACTTTAAAGAAACTAGTCTTAAAGGCAGCAAGGAAAGGGAAAGCCCCCAGCGAAGAAGTACCAAAAGATACTAGTGTTGGCGGAGACAAAGGTTCCAAGGCCAATTTCTGGGAATGGATCAGATACTTCTGAAGGGAGTATGCTAATGGCGTGGATGAGGAAGCCAATGGAGACTCCCTGAAGGAAGGCACCGACTTTGTTGTTGGAGAAGGTAACTCTAGCTCCTATGAACTTGAGGCCTTTATTGCCTTTTTACTTTCTCGCCATCTATTTGAGGGATATCCCCATGAGAAGATTCTGAGTAGACATTTCCCTTTAGCCGTTAAACTAGCCAAAGGAAAATCCTTTCCTCTTGCTCCTTATTTCCTAGGAACTTTGTATTCTCACTTGGACCATTTTACCCTAATTTGTAACGCTCATGGGGTAGATTTTAAGTTAAAACTTTTGTACCTATTGCTTTTTTACAAATATGGTTATGGGAACACTTTAGGAACTATGCCCCTGTCCCTAAGGTGTTAAACTCTTATAAAACCAGTCTGCCATCACCCCAAGGCCTGCCACGTTCTTGGCGTTGGAACAAGGTGGCAGTGTCTTCAAATAGTTTCCTTAGTAAAGTGTTGGATAACCCTACTAATTAGATAGCTAGACCCTATTCTGCCTTGGAGAGTGGACTTTCCCCACTGTTCACTTCCTTAGGGAGCATTTCTGTTTCTCGTTACAGAGACACCCCCTGTTCTGAGGAATAACTTTTTTTGGTTGCTTGTGCTTTTCCTTCTCATCTTCAGGCACGCTCTCAAGATGAGTACGAAACTCAAACCTATAATCCCTATAGGTTTGCTTGCCAATTTGGTTTTGAACAAGGCATATGGGAAATCTCTCTACCATAGCTTTACCTACTATAGTGGCCTTTTTGGCCTTTAAAAGAGAGAATCTTGTCAAGATATTGGTATGAAGCCCTAAAATACCCTTTACTTTCCCCACCAGAGCTGGATTGCCTTCTTTTAGGTTTAAGTTATGGTGGTCCGACATTAGGGAATGTGTTAGGAATTTTGGGGAAAGTGGTGCCCAACGAGTTGATGTCCCACCTATTTTTCAGGGTGATTTGACTTTGAAGCCCCTTCCAAAAGCCAAACCTTCAAGCACTAAGAGAAAGAAGAATGCAAAAACCCCTTCTAACAAGAAGCCCAAGGTACACTCTTTTCTCTACAGTGACTAACTCTTGTAACCTCTTCTTTCAATCCATGGCACAAGTAAATTTTCTTTCTTTCCCCATTTTTGACCTTTGACAGGTTACAGGCTCTGTTTCTCAAGCTCAACCCAAAGCAAAGATCACTTCTTCAACCCTAGAGGTTTCTGTACAAGAAATGACTTCTAATGAAGAAACAGAGTCTAACACTGAAAGGGAGGATTCAAATCGGGTGTATGCCAAAAATCCTCAAGAAAAGAAGATTTGACAAAAGCTACTTCCAAGGAACAAAAGGGTGAAAGCACCCAAACAGAATCTGATCCATTACTCTCATTGGTTTCTCCCAATTTGAAAGCAATCTATTCTCAATTGCTCTCTAAATATCCCGAAACCATGAGGGATACTAGCAAATAGACATTGTCACTTAGGGGATTTCTCTTACAGCAAATTGGGTCTATCATATCCCAACTGCAGTCAAAGGGTAAAGAGGATTGTCTAGCTCTTCCCCTTAACAATTTCCTTTCCACACTGAGTGAGGCTGAGAGCCTAAGTGTCAATGTCGGCTAGTTAAAGAGCCGTGTTACTACATTGAGGGACTTAAAGAAGGTAGGACCCTCTGTTCATGCTTCCTTGTCCTCACTTCGTGAATAGAGAGTTAAAGAGAACTCATGCCTCAACAAAGCAAAGGAAACATAATCAGCCTTATAGGTACGTATCACTTCAATCACTCAGCTCCAGGAATCTATCAACAGATTTTAGGTGGAATTAACATCCCAACAAGAAGCAAGTTCTGCCCTTCAAGCTCAATTAGAAGGTGTCACCGCAGAACGTAACTCTTTGAAGAAAGAGATTGAGAAGTTGGAAGGCGAGCTAGGAGCTCTAAGCGATCCAGACTTCTTCTCTCTTGAAAATTTTAGTTCTCTCACAAACATTGTCTAATTTTCAAGTTGTAATATTTTATGGTCTTGAAAGGCCATGAGGTTGTATTATAAACTTTACTATGCTTTATTTTGTTAAGCTATTTAGACTTTGTGTGCATATTTTGAACAATAGCATATGAAATAGCTGAATATAAGTCTTTGTTTACAAGATTAAGCATGGTACTTCTTAAGGTGAGCTCCGCTAATGGGGCGATACGCCTTTATACCTGCTTGATCATTTAGCCAATGATGTCCTGTTAGATGTGTTTCTTCTACTATGTATGGTCCTTCCCATTTTAGAGAAAACTTGTGTTTAACAGCTCCAGCTACTCCTCGTACATGCAGGGCAGTTTTCCAAACAAGTTCTCCCACTTGAAACTTTCTTTCCCTAACTTGGCCTTCATGCCTAGCTTTCATATTAGCCTGGTAAAGGCGGTTATGAGAGGCAGCATTATCATGCATTTCTTCCACAACTTCCAAAGTGTCTTCTTTAGGTATCCCTGCAATTTCTGCCAGTTTCACTATTGACCTTACTAAATCTATATTGGGGTTTATGCCCTAAAATCCAATTTAATAGCATGTCATAAATAATTAAATTGTTTAATTATATGAGACTATTTATAAATGAACTAATGGGACATTATCTTAGTCCATGAGATGCATAGTATGTGATTTATGTGATTTAGTCACAGAAGATATAAATCACAAGTTCTTTGTAAACTCAGAATTTTAGTTCGTAGTCGGTAATGAAATTGGGCATTTCATTTGCGAAGACTATAACATATCAACTAAGATGATTTGTCTTGATCATGAAAGTGGAGACTTCTAGTTGGTATGTTGATATGTTTTAAGAGTTAAGACATATTTGATGGAAATATGCATGTACGCAGCGGAAAAATAACGGATTTACTTCATTCGCAATAGATAACATGTGCCATGTAAGTTTCAGAATTAAGAACAAGAGAGTGTACCTTGATGCGGTGAAATTCAAAACCGAAGATCAGAAGCACTTGGGAACACTTTCAATCTTCACTCCAATTCCACTTGATGCCCAAGATGTGTGGTCTCTCAATCAGTTATATGTGTATGTTCTAGAGAGAATGAAAAAGTGTCTAATACTCACACACATACCAATTCATGTTCATACTCAAATTCTGTATGTTTCTCTCTATATAACTGATTATCTAATTGGGCTAGCCTTTTGGGCCTTTCCAATTGGACTTTAGTGTGTGGCTTGGAGTGGGACCAAAAGGGAACAAATAAGACTCTAGCTCTAATGGGCCTTGGGCTTTTCTGTCAACTCTTGACAAGTCCAAAGTTACCATTAATTATATTTAATACCA
The DNA here is from genome assembly GCA_030021035.2 of Notholithocarpus densiflorus. Lineage (NCBI taxonomy): Eukaryota > Viridiplantae > Streptophyta > Magnoliopsida > Fagales > Fagaceae > Notholithocarpus > Notholithocarpus densiflorus. The sequence goes on along the minus strand of JARYZH020000037.1, from coordinate 3,810,137 downwards.
CTATATAAATATAATTGCACTCTGGGCCTTATTAATAAAATTATATCCCAAGACTTTATTGTACATGCAACCCCTTCATAAAATATTCGTAGTAACACAAAGTCATGAATGAAGACTGCCACTTTGTGAATTACTTAATCCTTGAGTACCCGGTTTAATCCTTTTAAGTTATTCACCATATATTTATGAAATCCAATTTCATAAATATATACTTTAGTCTTACTAAAGTGGTTAGGCCTAATTCTCTGAATAACAAACTCATTAAACTTATCTCAAGGGAATATTTTGTATCTCCGTTAAGAGAATATGAATTCCATCTTGAGAGTATATGTTCCATCAACACTAAATGTGGTTGCCCAACATACTGAAGTTTTGACCGTTACTTTAGATCTCACTCCTGATATATCAAAGCAACATACACTTCATGATCAGGTCCATTATTCTTTTAGGATTGAGAGTTCATGTAAATAGAAGTCGTGAGATTTATTATTCAATTGACAGTCGTTAGGAGAATAATAAATCTCACAGCGGTCCAGTTCAATATGTCTTAACTCTTAAAACATATCAACATATCAACTAGAAGTCTCCACTTCCATGATCAAGACAAATCATCTTAGTTGATATGTTATAGTCTTCGCAGATGAAACGCCCAATTTCATCACCGACTACGAACTACAATTCTGAGTTTACAAAGAACTTGTGATTTATATCTTCTGTGACTTTTCACATAAATCACATACTATGCATCTCATGGCCTATATGATAATGTCCGAATATTTATGTTACCATTATTTTAGATAAAAATAAAGCAACTTTATTAAACACAATATTAAGTCATACATAATGTCATACATAATATCATACATAGCATCATACAATAGGATTTAAGGGCACTAATCCCAACAATATTGAACTGGACCGTTGTGAGATTTATTGATGCACACCAAGGAGCTAGACATGCTGATCATACAAGTGGAAATGGAGCTGAATTTGCACAAGACCCTTTGCCATTTTCTAGTGGCCCAATTACAAGACTTAGAGCCAAACGTTTCAAGGAAGCACTAAATGGGCTAGTCCAAGAGAATTGGGCTGATTCTAAAAAGACCAAGATGGGCTCAAATAATAATCAAGGCTTAGTCCATGTCATCAAAGCAATTGAAGAGGCTAATGCATGCAAATTCGCAACCAGCATGGTTTGACCATAAAAGGGTGTGAATTTGTTAAGTTCCAAGGATATTAAATGGGAAAATGTCTTGGTATTGGCTGGGCATGTTAATTCTAGTCATTTAGCTATTTTTGACTGCCTTTAGAAGTCCTAGAAAACTAAAAAAAACGTAGGAACTTGATTAGATTAATTTTTGTGTTGTTTTTGAAGTTGTAATTATGATTTTTACCTATTCTTGGAGGGTTGTTCCAAGTATATATCTGGTAGTACGAATTTTAAAAAAGGACAGATTGGTATTTCAGAAAAAATCATTCTCCTTATGAGTCTTGTGACCCTCTTGGTTCTTAAAAGAACTCTTGAACTTATCAAGTTAATCTTGTGGCGTTCAAACAACCAAACTTATCACCTTTGATTCTTGAGAGATTCTTAGGAATTCTTGGTGTGGCGTTTCAATTCTATCGTAGTCTTGGTTTTCATCTGGTTAGGTGACGGGTCAAGGCTCAACAAATCTTGTCTACACGATCTTGGGGTTCCAAACAATCATTGTTATCGGGTTTCATCTCAATTGTTGGTGAAGTTCATATCATTTTGGTATCAGAGCTTTGGTTCTAAGATAAGTTTGACTATCTTTTATTTTCATTCTATTTCCTGTTCCTTGCTCAAAAAAAAAAAAGAAAAAAGAAAAAAAAAAGAAGATTTCTTAGAACACGAAGAGGAAAATTTCTCAGTCATATCATTTTTCAGTACATAATTCCAGTAAGAAAATTTCTTCATTTCAATCTTGTTTCTCACCTTATTCAAGTTCTTGACCTTGTTGATGAGTTTTGGTTGTTTCTTATTTTGAATTGCTGCTAGTTTATTTTGAATTAGTTTCTTGAAGTTCGATTTAGAACTAAAGAAGACACTAAAGAGTGGAAAAAGGCAAGAGTGTGTGAGACCATAAGAGGGTAAAAGCCGTTTAGAGTGAAAACACGAGTGCGAGTGTATCAAACACGTAAGGGAGGGCTTATGAGGATTCTAACTTTGTTTTGCAGATTTTAAATATGTCCAATAATCAAGAAGAAGACACAACCGAAGGACTTCGACCACCAACGGATTAGACCCTCCAAATGCAAGCAATGCTAGGGGAGATGAGGCGTATATTGAGGGCTGAATTAGAACCTATTCATGAGAGGTTGGAAAGGGTAAAAGCGGGAACTCCTAGGGGCCAGCAACATGACAACCCCAATAGGCAGCAAGGTGGCCGTGTTCCATGGCGGAATGTTGAGGAAGAGGCGGAGTCGGAGGAGGTTGATGGGCCATATGTGAACCGAGGCAGGTTTGAGCGTGGGTATGGGAATAGAGAAGCAAGGATGGGTAGGCCTAGGAGGGATAATGATTTAGGAAACATAAAGATTAAAATCCCATCTTTTCAAGGTAAAAATGATCCTGAAGTTTATTTGGAGTGGGAAACTAAAATGGAGATGGTGTTTGATTGTCACAACTATTCGGACATAAAGAAGGTTAAGTTGGCTGCAATTGAATTTACTAATTATGCCATTGTTTGGTGGGATCAATTATTGATTAATAGGAGGAGGAATAGAGAACCACCCGTGGACACTTGGGAGGAGATGAAAATGCTTATGAGGAGGCGTTTTGTACCCAATCACTATTATAGGGGATTGTATCAAAAGTTGCAGAGGTTAACTCAAGGTTCCAAGAGTGTGGATGAGTATTACAAGGAGATGGAGGTAGCTATGATCCGGGCTAATGTAGAAGAGGACCGGGAAGCCACCATGGCTAGGTTCTTGCATGGTTTAAATCGTGAGATTGCGGATATAGTTGAGATGCAGCACTATGTTGAATTGACGGATATGGTGCATCAAGCCATAAAAGTGGAGGAACAATTCAAACGAAAGGGATTGGCTAGGAGGGGACAACCCATGGCTACCACCAGTCCATGGAAGACAGCTCCAAAAGGGGACGAGCAGCTACAAAATAAGCCAAAATTTGAACCATCTAAGAGTACCAACTCAAAGACTACTTTAGGTAACACCGAGGCTTCGAGTTCTAAAACACGTGATATTAAGTGTTTTAAATGTCAAGGGCGGGGACACATAGCTAGCCAGTGTGTAAACAAAAGGGTGATGGTGATAAATGCTCAAGGAGAGCTTGAGTCGAAGAATGAGGAAGAAGTAGATGATGATGACATGCCATCTTTGGAGGATGCCGATGATGAGCAAAATGTTGTGGTTGGAGATTTATTGGTAGCAAGGCGAGTTCTCAATGTGCAGGTTAAGGAGGAAGAAAGTAATCAAAGGGAGAACTTGTTTCATACTCAGTGCTTTGTAAATAACAAAGTTTGCAGTGTCATTATCGATGGAGGAAGTTACACAAACGTAGCCAGCACTTATTTGGTGGAAAAATTGGCCTTAACTACCTAGAAACATCCTCAACCTTACCGGCTTCAGTGGCTGAATGAATGTGGCGAAATCAAGGTGACAAGACAAGTGTTGTTGGCATTATCCATTGGCAAATATGAGGATGAGGTGCTATGTGATGTGGTTCCCATGCATGCGTGCCATTTATTGTTGGGAAGACCATGGCAGTATGATCGGAAGGTTACGCATGATGGATTCACAAATAAGTATTCTTTCACTCTTAAAGGGCAACCTATTACTCTTGTGCCATTAACTCCAAAACAAGTCAGGGAGGACCAATTGAAGTTACAAAAATCAAATGAAAAAAAAAAAGGAAAAAGAAAGGAAGGCCGAAATTGAAAAAAAAGAGGTTAAAAAAAAAGGAGAGAAAAACAGTGATCAGAGTGAAAAAGAAAGAGAGAGGGATTCGGCCATAATAAGAGCAAGAGAGGAAAAATTCAATTACATTGCAAAAAAAAGTGAGATCAAGAGAGCATTATTTTCACACCAGCCCCTTATTGTACTCATGTACAAGGAGGCTCTTTTATGTACTAATGATCTCGCCGGTGCATTGCCGAGCAATATTGTTTCTCTTTTGCAGGAGTTTGAAGATGTCCTTCCCGAAGAAGTACCTCATGGTTTACCTCCAATTCGAGGGATTGAACATCAAATTGATTTCATACCTGGTGCATCAATTCCAAACTGACCTGCTTATAAGAGTAATCCCGAGGAGACCAAGGAACTTCAGAGGCAAGTAGGTGAATTATTGGAAAAGGGGTATGTGCGAGAAAGCATGAGTCCTTGTGCGGTTCCGGTGTTATTAGTTCCTAAGAAGGATGGAACTTGGAGGATGTGTGTCGACTGCCGAGCCATCAACAACATAACGGAAAAATGTCGTCATCCCATTCCTAGATTAGATGATATGCTGGATGAATTACATGGTTCTTGTGTCTTTACAAAAATTGATCTTAAGAGTGGATATCACCAGATTAGGATGAAGGAAGGTGATGAATGGAAAACTGCTTTTAAGACTAAATATGGTTTGTATGAGTGGTTAGTAATGCCTTTCGGTTTAACTAATGCTCCGAGCACATTTATGCGTTTGATGAACCATGTTTTGCGTACATTTATTGGCAGATTTGTAGTTGTGTATTTTGATGATATCCTAATTTATAGCAAAAATTTGGAAGAACATGTAATGCATTTGAAATCTGTTTTGGAAATTCTAAGGAAAGAAAGGTTGTTTGCTAACCTCAAAAAGTGCACCTTTTGTACGGATAAGCTTGTGTTTCTTGGTTTTGTTGTTAGTAAAGGAGGAATTGAGGTGGACGAGGAAAAGGTGAAGGCAATCCAAGAGTGGCCAACGCCTACAACAATCAGCCAAGTGAGGAGTTTCCACGGCTTAGCTAGCTTCTATAGACGGTTTGTGCGTGATTTTAGTAGCTTAGCCGCCCCTCTCACTAAAGTCATCAAGAAAAATGTGTTGTTTAAGTGGGGAAAAGAACAAGAAAAGGCATTTAATCAGCTTAAAGAAAAGTTAACTAATGCACCTTTGCTTGTTTTACCTAACTTTGCTAAAACTTTTGAAATTGAGTGTGATGCTTCAGGAATAGGTATTGGAGCTGTTTTGATGCAAGAAGGCCGTCCAATTGCTTATTTCAGTGAAAAGTTGGGTTGGGCAGCCCTAAATTACCCCACTTATGATAAGGAGTTGTATGCCTTGGTAAGGGCTTTGGAAAATTGGCAACACTATCTATGGCCAAAGGAATTTATGATTCACACAGATCATGAATCTTTGAAGCATTTGAAAGGACAGCAAAGGTTGAACAAACACCATGCCAAGTGGGTGGAATTCATTGAAACATTTCCTTATGTGATTAGATACAAGCAAGGTAAGGAAAATGTGGTGGCTGATGCATTGTCCCGAAGGTATGCTTTACTTTCCATTTTAGATACAAAAATGCTTGGCTTTGAATACATTAAGGATCTGTATGCACAAGATTCTGATTTTTGTGATGTGTTCAATGCATGTGAAAAAGTAGCATTTGGTAAGTTTTATAGGCATGATGGATTTTTGTTTCGGGAAAATAAACTGTGCGTGCCTATGTGTTCTTTGTGTGAATTGCCTGTGAGAGAAGCTCATGGTGGTAGTTTGATGGGTCACTTTGGTGTAGCTAAGACTTTAGGAATTTTTCATGATCATTTTTTTTAACCCCATATGAAACGTGATGTGGAAAGAATCTGTGAGACGTGTATCACGTGTAAACAGGCTAAGTCTAAGTTGAAACCCCATGGTTTGTACACCCCTTTGCCAATACCTAGTGAACCTTGGACTGATATTTCTATGGATTTTGTTTTAGGTTTACCTAGGACAAAGAGGGGGAGAGATTCAGTTTTTGTGGTGGTAGATAGATTTTCCAAGATGGCACACTTCATTGCATGTCACAAAACTAATGATGCATCACATATAGCTGATTTATTCTTCAAAGAAATTGTTAGGCTACATGGTATGCCTAGGACCATTGTTTCTGATAGGGATGCAAAGTTTTTGAGTTACTTTTGGAAAACTTTGTGGGGAAAGTTGGGAACCAAGTTGTTGTTTTCTACTACTTGTCATCCACAAACGGATGGTCAAACTGAAGTAGTAAATAGAACTTTGTCTTCCTTGTTGCGTGCTATCATTAAAAAGAACTTGAAAACCTGGGAAGATTGTTTGCCACATGTTGAATTTGCTTACAATAGAAGTATACATTCTGCATCTAAGTTTTCACCATTTGAAATTGTTTATGGTTTTAACCCATTGTCACCCTTGGATTTAACTTCTTTACCTTTGAGTGAACGTGTGCACTTAGATGGCAAAAAGAAAGCAGAATTTGTAAAGATGATTCATGAAAAGGCACGGCTAAACATTGAAAGGAGGACTCAACAATATGTCCATCAAGCCAACAAGGGACGCAAGAAGGTAGTGTTTGAACCAGGAGATTGGGTTTGGTTGCACTTAAGGAAGGAATGTTTTCCAGAGAAACGGTGTTCAAAACTCCTACCTCAGGGTGATGGACCATTTCAAGTAGTGGAGCGCATCAATGATAATGCCTACAAGCTAGACTTACCCGGTGAGTATGGTGTCAGTGCAAGCTTTAATGTTGCTGATTTGTCTCCTTTTGATGTAGGTGATGATTTGAGGACAAATCCTTCTCAAGAGGGGGAGAATGATGCACACCAAGGAGCTGGACATGCTGATCATACAAGTGGAAATGGAGCTGAATTTGCACAAGACCCTTTGTCATTTTCTAGCGGCCCAATTACAAGACTTAGAGCCAAACGTTTCAAGGAAGCACTAAATGGGCTAGTCCAAGAGAATTGGGCTGATTCTAAAAAGACCAAGATGGGCTCAAATAATAATCAAGGCTTAGTCCATGTCATCAAAGCAATTGAAGAGGCTAATGCATGCAAATTCGCAACCAGCATGGTTTGACCATAAAAGGGTGTGAATTTGTTAAGTTCCAAGGATATTAAATGGGAAAATGTCTTGGTATTGGCTGGGCATGTTAATTCTAGTCATTTAACTATTTTTGACTGCCTTTAGAAGTCCTAGAAAACTAAAAAAAAACGTGGGAACTTGATTAGATTAATTTTTGTGTTGTTTTTGAAGTTGTAATTATGATTTTTACCTATTCTTGGAGGGTTGTTCCAAGTATATATCTAGTAGTACGAATTTTAAAAAAGGACAGATTGGTATTTCAGAAAAAAAATCATTCTCCTTGTGCGTCTTGTGATCCTCTTGGTTCTTAAAAGAACTCTTGAACTTATCAAGTTAATCTTGTGGCGTTCAAACAACCAAACTTATCACCTTTGATTCTTGAGAGATTCTTAGGAATTCTTGGTGTGGCGTTTCAATTCTATCGTAGTCTTGGTTTTCATCTGGTTAGGTGACGGGTCAAGGCTCAACAAATCTTGTCTACACGATCTTGGGGTTCCAAACCATCATTGTTATTGGGTTTCATCTCAATTGTTGGTGAAGTTCATATCATTTATTATTCTTCTAACGACTGTCAAATGAATAATAAATCTCACGACTTCTATTTACATGAACTCTTAATCTTGAGAGAATAATGGACTTGATCATGAGGTGTAGGTTGCTTTGATATATCAGGAGTGAGATCTAAAGTCATGATCAAAACCTCAGTATGTTGGGCAGCCACATTTAGTGTTGATGGAACATATATTCTCAAGATGGAATTCATAGTCTCTTAACGGAGATACAAAATATTCCCTTAAGATAAGTTTAATAGGTTTGGTTATTCAAAGAGTTGGACCTAACCACTTTAGTAAGAAGTTACTAAAGTATATATATTTATGGAATTAGATTTCATAAATATATGATGAATAACTTAAAGGATTAAACCGGGTACTCAAGGATTAAGATGTAGTAATCTTCAAAGTGGCAGTCTACATTCATGACTTTGTATTACAATGAATATTTTATGAAAGGGTTGCATGTATAATAAAGTCTTGGGATATAATTTATAGATAAGGCCTAGAGTGCAACTATATTTATATAGTGGTATTAAATACAGTTAATGGTAACTTTGGACTTGTCAAGAGTTGACAGAAAAGCCCAAGGCCCATTAGAGCTAAGGCCCATTAGAGCTAGTGTCTTATTGGTCCCTTTTGGTCCCACTCCAAGCCACACACTTAAGCCCAATTGGAAAGGCCCAAAAGGCTAGCCCAATTAGATAATCAGTTAGATATAAAAGGAGAAACAAAAAGAATTTTGTAAGTAACATGATAGAGAGAAATCTTTATGATATGGTTTGTATGTGTGAGTGAAACCCACTCTTTTATTCTCCCTTGGAAACTGATTGAGAGACCACACTTCTTGGGCATTAATGGAATTGGAGTGAGGATTAAAAGTGTTTCCAAGTACTTCTGATCTTTTGTTTTGAATTTTACTGCATCAAGGTACGCTTTCTATTTTTTTGTTCTAGAATTCAAGGTTACGTGTTATCTCTCATGAATGAAGTAGATCAATATTTGTTGCTTCCGCTGTGTGTTTTGTATGAGATGCAAAACCAGATTTTCCAACAATCTATTAGGATAACAACCTCTGTGCCATAGACTAGAGAAAAGGGTGAAACTCCTGTAGTTTGTGATTTGGCTGTTCTATGAGCCCACATAGCTGTAGGAAGTTCCTCCTTCCATCCCTTTCCATTTTCCTTAGTCATTTTTCCCAATATTTTTAGTAATCTTTTGTTAGAGGCCTCAGCTTGACCATTTCCTTTGAGATAATAAAGTGTCGATGTCGTGTGAGAAATTGAGTACCATTCTGTTAAACAACGCACATCTTTGTTCAAAAATGGTGTGCCATTGTTAGAAATAATTTTGTTGGGCACTCCAAAACGACATATCATATTCTCCCTCAAGAAATTAACCACTGAGCTACTTGTTGCCTTCTTCATAGCCACAGCCTCTACCTACTTGGTGAATAGCTCAGTGGCTACCAGTATCCATGTACATCCTTCAGAGGGGGGGGTTTATAGGTCCTATAAAATCCAACCTCTAGCTGTGGAATGGATATAGAGTCACAGTTAGATGAAGACTCTGATGGCTAGTGTGTATTTCATCCCCTCGCTTTTGGCATTCTTGACATTTGCAAAGTTTTGAGCATCCCTTTACATTGTGGGCCAGTAATATCCCTGGTGTAAAGCCATTTGCCATAGCTTTCTCCCACCTGGGTGTCTTGCTGGCTCTCCCTCATGCAAGTTTGAAAAAACGCCATTAACTTATTTAGCAGAGATACATACCATCCACCTTCCTTGAAAGCTTTTTTGGTATAACTTCTCATTTACCACTTTAAACCCGGTCGCCTATTTTTTCAACTTTTCTCTTTGTACCCGATCAGCAGGTAATACACCTTGTAAAAGGTACCTCAAGTATGGAACCCGCCAATCTTCTCCTAGTAGTTCGCCATTAAGCACTTATGCTTGATCTGGAGGAATAATAGAACAAGTTTTACAACTCCTTTGCTCTTCCTTAGCATCATTGGTCATTTCTGGCCAAAAGATCCCCAGCCTTTATAGTCTTCTATACAGGCTGACATCTGGATTTACACCACAAATGTCATAGTGCAACCTATGTAACAATGTCAGTCCCTCCTGCCTCGAGACAAACTTCATCAGCAAACTCTCTGCTCCCCTGAAAAACAAATCCCCATTAATCCTAAGGAAGTCTTTCATATTCGCTGGTAACTCCGACCCAACGTACTTCCCTTGAATCATTGCTTTCATGATGGGAATCAACAATCATTAAAGGATCCATTGCATGTTCCAGTTGGGCCTATTACTAGAGCAAGATCCAAGAAAATCAAAGAAGCACTTAATGGGCTGATTCAAGAAATTTGGGCTGATTCTAACACAGGACATTCCAAGCTTGGCCTAAAGGAAGATGAGGGCGTAATAAATTTAATCCAAGCTATTGAAGGCTGATTTGGCTTAATTGGGTGTGATTTATGGTATGGATTAATAGCTGATTGACTTTCTAGCTCCATACCAATTAATAGATATTTTCCTATTCTGAAGTTGCTAATTTCAGACCAAATACACCTTAATTTTAGGCTTCTATTATTTAGATCGTTTTTTTAGCTATTTATCTACTTTGGAGCTGCTAATTTCAGACCAAATCAACTTTAATTTAGGCTTTTATTATTTAGTACATTTTTTATATTTTCCTATTTTCAGTCATGTCTTATAAATAGCATGAACTCATTGTAATGGAGGAATTATTGAATAAAAATCAGAAAAATGTGAGGTTTTGAAGAGAGGGGGAATGATGGGAATCAACAAGCATTAAAGGATCCATTGCATGTTCCAGTTGGGCCTATTACTAGAACAAGATCCAAAAAGATCAAAGAAGCACATAATGGGTTGATTCAAGAGATTTGGGCTGATTCTAACACGGGACATTCCAAGCTTGGCCCAAAGGAAGATGAGGGCGTAATAAATTTAATCCAAGCTATTGAGGGCTGATCTGGCTTAATTGGGCGTGATTTATGGTGTCGATTAATGGCTGATTGACTTTCCAGCTTCATACCAATTAATAGATATTTTCCTATTCTAGAGTTGCTAATTTCAGATCAAATACACCTTAATTTTAGGCTTCTATTATTTAGAATGTTTTTAACTATTTTCCTATTTTGGAGCTGTTAATTTCAAACCAAATCAACTTTAATTTAGGCTTTTATTATTTAGTATGTTTTTTTATATTTTCCTATTTTCAGTCATGTCTTATAAATAGCATGCACTTATTGTAATGGAGCAATTATTGAATAAAAATCAGAAAAACTTGAGGTTTTGCTTCTTCTTTGGTTCTTTCAGAACTGTGAAATTATCAGGGATTCTTCCTTGTGGCGTTCAAATTTTATACCTTCGGTTCGTAATTCAGTTATAATCATTGGGTCGAGATCTATTACTTATACCTTTGGTTTGCGTTTCAATTATAAATGTTGGGTCAGGGTTTCTATCAAAATTTGAATTTTAGCTTTCTTGGGCAAATATTCCAATATTATTTGTTGGGTCTCAAAGCATGTCGATTGAGGTTCGCATCATTTGGTATCAGAGCATAGGTTCTAAAATCATATTTATTATCCCTTTATCTTTTGTTTCCTGTTATCATCCTATCTTGTTCCGTTTGTGTTCTTTATTCCTTGTTCTTATTTTGTGACGTGCACCAGGTTAAAATCGTGCACCAAGTTCAAAGAAAAAAAAAGTGAAAAAAAAGAAGAGACTTCATAAAAGAAATAGGAAAAAAAAAATTGTTTGTAGTTTCAATTCTCTCAGACCAAAATATTGTCTTCTTTTGTCATCTTCGTTTGATTTATTGTTTCTGTAATATTTTCTTGCCGTCGGTATTAGTTTAAATACTACAAGTTGAATTTCTTGATCAAGTTTATTAGTTTAATGAAGAACTGAAAAGGGGAAGCTACAAGTGGAAAAAGGCAAGAGAGTGTGAGACTAATATATAAAAAAAAAGCCAATTTAAGAGTGAAACACGAGTATGAGTGACATAATTTTAGTGCAAACACGTGAGGGAGTGTTGTGAGGAATTATTTCTAACATTTTTCTATAGTTTCAAAAGTATGTCTTCCAGGGGCGAAGCATCAAACAGAGAAGGAGGGGAGGAGTCGTCCTTAATGTTGCAGGCTATACAACAACAATTTGAACGCATGAATGTGGTGTTTAAAGAGATTTGGGATCGGATGGATAGGCAAGACATTGTTATTGCTACTTTGCATGAGGAGCGTCCCCAAAGAGTCCCTAATGCTAGAAGGCAAGAAAGGCATGCGCGCGTGAATGATTCTGATGATGACCACGAGGATGAGTTCAAAGATGAAGAGGATCAAGCTTCATTGAACAATGAGGGCAGGTTTGTGCCAAGGGGAGAAAGGCGTGGTAGAGGTTTCCGAAGAGATCCGAGATGGCAAGATGGGACTGACAGAAACCTAGGAAGCATTAAAATGAAGATACCATCGTTCCAAGGGATCAACTTTAGGGATGGCAATTTAGATCCGACCCGCGGATACCTGGCCCGGCCGGACCCTAATGGGCCGAATTTTACCCGACCCGATAAAGAATAGGGTCGGGTATGGGTTTCTTAAAAAAAACCTGAAGCGGGTCCAGGTCGGGCCCGGGTTTTATCAAAAAAACCCGAAACCCGACCCGGTTATATATATATTTATATATATATATAATTACTAAATTATCCTCACATATATATAGTTAAAAACCCTAAACTTTTCTATTCCTCTCCTCATTTCAACTCACACCTCCGCCTCTCCCTTTTCATCTCTCAGCTCTCTCACACACACGCCTCCCTCAGTCCTCACTGCCTCACTTTCCTCAGATTCCTCTCCCTCTCTCCTCTCCCACTCTCACTCTCCTCTCCTCTAACCACCACAGCCACAACCAAGCCTCACTCACTCTCCTCTCTTCTCACCACGACAGCCCCAACCAAGCCCAGAAAACCCGTACACTAGCGATGCAGGTGCAGCATCATCCGATGGACATTTTGTACTCAA